>LR990633.1:13792956-14310456 GCA_905147815.2 Phalera bucephala
TTAAAATGAAATCGAACAGACTACCGAAATTGCATAATTCCTACATTTTCTAATGCATGCCCTTATCTTGAACATGACTAGAAAAAAACTAAGATTTCAGAAGAATCTGTTCTTGTTTTAGAACTGGAGGGAGCGAAGTACTTCATGAATGCAGTCAGAGACGGAGAATCAGTTCTAATGGGAGTTACCGATGAGAATGAATGCCATCTGTGGGTAATGGCATTGTACAGAGCTACTGGACAAAGTCATAAGCCAACACCGCCTACAACATCGGACACGCATCATAAAATTATGGGAGGTGAGTTTGAAATATCTTTGGCATTAGTAATAGTCAACGATGACCCTATTGCCTTATCATAAATATAACAATTTGACTTATCTTTTCGTGTTTGTCTGCAAATTATAGTGAAACCCAGAGTAGGAAAGTCTGAGTCGCACTTAGTCCAATGTGCAGCACAAATAACTTTTTGCTTATTCTAATACCATTTCACCTGTCAGTTCTGGCACCTACGATGAAACAAATACTTATGAAAGAAAAAAGATTTCCCTCTTATTCAGTACCTAAAAAGTCTCTAGGTTAAATTACTGAAATAACATATATATATATATATATATATATATATATATATATATATATATATATATATATATATATATATATATATATATATATATATATATATATATATATATATATATATATATATATATATATATATATTTAATTTTCTAGATGCGGACAAAGCTCGTAAGCATGGTATGGAGGACTACATTCAAGCGGATCCATGCCAATTTGACCACCATCAGCTATTCTGTACGCTTCAGTCGTTGACTCTCAAGTATCGGTTGCAGGACCCTTATTGTTCTTTGGTAAGCACAATAAATACTGTAAGTTTGTATTTTATACCATTTTTTAATAAAATTAACATTTATTTTATAAAAACCTTTTTTTTTAGTACGAAAGCTATACTTTTTACTAGTGAAACACATATTGCCATATTGAAAAGAAAGATTGTAAGTTAAGGCAAAGATTGAACTGAAAGAAATGGCGTGATTGAGCTAGCCACTCACTTAGCGGGAAAAGAAGAAGAAGAAGACAAATATACAACAGCAACCCAAGTTCAGACTAAGATACAACTTGCCTCAATCATTTATTTTTATTGCAATATTAACAATATTAATAAAAATGATAGACTGCATGTACAATAATATCAGTCCCGGTATTTCAATAGGAACATTTTTGCCAAAATAAATTATATATTACACAAGACTCTTAATACATATTTTGTCCCTTAGGGTTGGTTCTCCCCCGGTCAAGTTTTCGTCCTAGACGAATACTGCGCAAGATACGGAGTGAGAGGCTGTTTCCGCCACCTCTGCTACCTCTCTGATCTTCTAGATGTAGCCGAGAGTGGCCAACAAACCGTCGATCCAACGCTAATGCATTACTCCTTTGCCTTCTGTGCCAGCCACGTCCACGGTAACAGGTGGGTAGACTATTTGATATAGAGGATAAGCCTTCCGAAAACTGCTTTATGCTTATGATACAGGGTATTTTTTTGTAGCCTTTCGGAATTCAGGAGTTCTTTTACTAATGATACTGAAAACAAATTCCTGAATAAACGAGACACTAAAAAAATATTTAATAATTTTAAAAATCATGAAAATTTTGCCACGTGTGTAGTGACTAGCAGTCTATGTTAAGCATACTATGTCTAATGAAGCTGTAACACACAATAAACATCTACCTCTTGGTAACGTATTTTTCGCTTCAACTTAGGTTATTCTGATTTAATGACAAATGAATTTAAGGTAAAAATGTGGATAAAAAACAAACGGGTCTGGATTTAAATAGTGTAGAAATATCAAGTGCTCTCTCTATTATGTATACCATAAATTCCGAAAGAATACAAAACAGTAACCCGTATAGATACTGCTGAAAATGAATCAAATAGAAGAATTTAAAATGAACTTAACTGAATTTGAAATACGTAACGATTAGGGTATTGTAATTGAAATAAAGACTTACATGATAATCGATAGTTAATGTTCTAAATTGTTAATAAAAAACGCGCTATTTGGTGCACATTACGGAAAAATTAACATATTAAGGAACATTACTTGTTCACATTCCAAGTTAAGAGTTCATAGCACTGAATATTATATCCTTAGATTACCTACATAAATGTATTAATATTATTATCTAAGGCAAGTTGGTGTTAGTAAGTGTTTAGATTTGGTGTCTCACAAGGAAATGTTTTAGGACCACAATTGTATTCTGTGTATGTGATTTAGCCATGAATGAAAAATGAAGCTGTATTTGGCATTATCTTTACTATATTACCTAAGATATTAACTAACTAACAGATTTATATTCTTAGGCACTATTGCATAGATCAATAAGAGCTTGGTAAGCCACATTGTGTAAGTTTATCTCTTCGTGGTATAATGCAATTATTAACTTTAGATTTTTCAGCTATTTGTGCAACATAGCAGTTTAGTTATATCGATTCTGTGAAATATCAACTGCTTTTTAATTTGCCTTGTTCTGTATAAATGTCAAATGCACCTTCATCAATAGCAAATGTCACGTCCCCCAATGGCCTCACTTGAGTGTGATGTTGCTTCACTAAAGACTATTAGAGTCCTTACTAACTCACTAACTTGGTCTATTGCGATGATACTAATATGTGTGCTTATACTAACACTGCCTGCTTTACCTTACTAAAATTTATTTTTCGGGCTCGTGGAGTCAGCAGTCGTAAGAATAGGGTCGTTTTTCAAGGGAACTCATAGAATAATAAGTATTTCAAAGGCAACGGTGGCCAAGCAAGAGTTTTAAAATTAACCAATTATTGCCATCTTTATATACGAAAGTAGTAGTGCCTAGTGTGATTTACAAATTTATTGATTTAAGGAAAATTTGTTGTAATAACATCTAAACCCCGCATATAAAATTTCACACTCAAAAACTAGACATTTGAAGTAAAGTGCCAATAAAATTTTAATTTTCAGATTGCTTCAGACAATCAAATTATTTGTTTTCTATTAATTAGAATGAAATACTTTAACGTCTTAAATCTTTGCAACCCAAACGTGACAATAAAGAGTATCGTTATCCATATTACATCAAATTTCCAAAGAATCCTAAGGAATCAATAAACTCTAGTATAAGTTAAGAGTTAACTGCTGAATTCACAGCCTACCCTATATCCCGCTTGTGCCCTACTAGAGTAAGCCCTACGGTGGAAGTGGTTCACAGTACTGCGACGTTGCCTGGCAGGCCGGACGGTGTCGGCAGCATCACAGTGCAGGAGAAAGAGAAATTCGCGGAGATAAAAGAGAGACTGAAAGCGTTGTTGCAACATCAGATCACTAACTTCAGATATGCGTTCCCGTTTGGGAGACCGGAGGGTGCGCTTAAGGTATTTACGCGTCATTTTTGAATATGGTAGGTAAAGCTTAAGTTTACGAAGTTGTAGAACATGGGAAACAACATATAATAAGTGTTGATAATGTAATGGAGACTTCGTTTTAAAAGGTTATAAGGAACAAAACACGGGTTTCGCTTAATAAAACTTACTATAATTTGATGATTTAGTCAACATTTAAGTAAAAGTCAATTGTTATACTAGAGGACATAATATGAAACTAATTGTAGAAAATAGATAAGTATTGAGTTTTAATTAATTAATCTTGAAATGTTTTATTCATCCATATCAATTTTAGGCGACCCTCTCGTTATTAGAACGGGTGTTGATGAAAGATGTAGTAACTCCTGTGGCTCCCGAGGAGGTACGAGCCATGATACAGACTAGTCTCGAAAACGCTGCCCTTTTGAACTACACTCAGCTCAGTCAAAAAGCTAATATCGAAGGTAAAGTAATACAATGATCGACAGGCAAATATAGAAAATGATTTATTAAGTAACAAATTGCATACATGTCTCAAATGGGTAAGTACAAAAGAAAGGAATTAGTTATAACAGAAGTTACTGAGTCAACTGCTGCTATACATTTCTTGAAAGATAATGAAGTCTTACTGAATTTTAGTACTACAATACTGAATTTAATAATAATAATATTATTAGATCGATCCTATAATGGAAAATGAGGTAACTAGTACGTTGATAAAAAAATCGATGCTAGTTTTCTTTTTTAATTTTTCCTTCGGCGTACTCTAAAATGACCATTCTACTAAATTAATAAATTCATAACATTTTGTTACATGAAATTTATAAAAATAGTACAATATTTTTCGAACTAACAATTATATATAAATGCAATTATTTTTACTTGCAGAGGATCTAAGAGGCGAAACCATGGTGACACCAGCGAAGAAACTAGAAGACCTGATCCACTTAGCTGAACTATGTGTTGATCTACTGCAACAGAATGAAGAACATTACGCAGAGGTGACGATAATATTCCGTTAACAAGTATTTAGATCACCAACTAGCATAAACTTTTAGAGCATACCTTTATTGATCTTGAACATGGTATATCAAATTTGGGGCATCCAAAGGACATATCTGAAGTTATGCTCTAAAACGTTTGCTCAGTAATGTCTGTCTATCCTGAATGTCGTGAAATTTGTGTTTGGTAAGACATTTTAAAACTGCTAAAAGCTATAGTTTAGCTAGACCTTACAACATTTCAAAATTCCCGTCTGACACTGTAGATCCTAAAAGTATTCTTTATTCAGAAAGCAGATGCAAATACGTATCTTGGTCTATATCTGTAATGTCTAAAGAATCCAATTTCTATTATGTTACAGCAGTTTAAAATGTTTTGCCAACATGTTAATGTTGACTGGATAGCATCCTATTCTCCTGTCGCTATTAGTGTGGGGAATGTCAGGCAGTATTTATCATTTGATACTGGTTGATAAGGAAATCATTAATTTCCATATCAATCGACAGACAGCACACGATGAATAATCAAATTCAAGATTATTGCTAATACCGTTGTATCATTTTCGTCGTGTGCTTCATTAGTGGTTAAAAATAATATTTTTATTTTTCTAAATTATATATTTGGTGTTGCTTAGTCGTCAAGTGAATTTTTATGTTCACTTACCGACACTGGATGTACGCTAAGTATAAAACTGTAACTTTTATCCACTTCTGTCTTATATTTTATTTCTCCGCAGGTTTATAACACAAAACCGGACTCTAGCGGTCAACAAAATGTAACTACTCATGAATTTAATTGATTGCTCGGCTGAAAGAATCACTTGTCAATCGTCTCACTTGATCTTGGTCATACTTCACTTTGGTTTGATCACAATTATGAGGAGTAGACTCGATAAATGATAGTTTAACACTCGCTTGAGCAAAAGCTTTGATGTTACTTCAATAGATTATGAAAAGAAAGCATTGCATGGTTTAATGAATATAAAAAAAGTTGTGAAACTGTTATCTAACTTTTCATTAAGGGCTTAAATCGAAAATTTAAAATTATAACATTTTTGAATAAATTGGCAGGGTTTATAGATAATGTCTGCAATGAAAAGTGAACTTTATGTACATTGTTTTTTCAACAGTCTACTCCAATTTTGGACTCCACAACATGACATTTAGTTACAGATACAAACGCTTTTACATTACATAACATCACTAGGACATACAACACATTGGGTACCTACATTACAACAGATTTTTTTCGCTTTTGTAGTAAGCTGGTTTTTTATTCAGTGTATTTTCTCTGCTCAGTTTATGCTCTTTTATCCAGTTCTTAGGTTTAGGAAATATTTTAATAGCTCTCAATCAGAGAACAATATTTTGAAATTTTGGAGGGTACACTGTAATATTTCAGTGTATAATTTCGTGCTCAAAATGATGCAAATAAAACGATACGAGCGTTTAGAATATTTCATTTGACTTAATGTTTTAGCGTATTATGTAAAATCATTATTTCCTACATTATTAAGAGTCGTTAGTACTGCATTCCACATTCATTAAATAGTAGATATTTTATCAAAAACATTGTTCTTTACATCCAGCTTCAGGGAAGTTGATTCACACACTTTACCTTATTTATTAAATTTCTGCATGATCTTTTACAAGGTTTGTTTATCCAAACGCATACTTATTTGATTTATTTTTCAAATGAGTTTGCCTTAATAATTGAACACCTTATAGAGATAGCTTTATACACTGTTGAGGACACAAACTTGTGAAAATACCGATATCTGTATTGTCCTAGATCCTAGATACAAAAGAAATGGGAAAGAAAGAACAGTAAAAATTCGAATTTGCTATGTCAGGAGTTTGTATAAAAAGGACCAAACGGACATAATGTCTTTGATACATCAGAATGTCTATACTATATGCAGATGATCTTATGTATTAAATTGTGACAACTTCAAATATAGCGTTTGCTAATGTCTTATACAAATTCCTCTTCCCCGTTCTTCCTTTTTTCTATATTATTACTTAAACCCTGATAATAAATACTTTAAATTTAGTTGTAATATTTAATAACATTACAAAAACGGTTCACAGTCTTCTTCAGTAAACCTACAATTACAATATCATCCATGTAGACACCAAAAATAACAACAAATCTGCAAAAAGTCTTATAAACTAATTTTACCCCACAAAAATATATGTCCCAAAAGAAAGATATAACAACTGTTCATAAGGCACTTAGTATGAAAGAATTATTCTCTGTGCAGGCGTTCGCATGGTTTTCGGAGCTGCTTGTAGAACATGCCGAAATCTTCTGGGCGTTGTTTGGTGTGGATATGGACAGAGTGCTGACTGAACAGCCCCCTGATACATGGGACTCTTTCCCGCTGTTCCAGATTTTGAATGACTATTTGAGGACTGATGGTAAGTTAATTAGGATCTTTTTTGACTGAAAAATAATTCATGGGTGTTTGTCCGTGCTCGGGAGACACGAACAGGGTAATTCGGAGTCTTTTGTCCATCGACATTTGGTGCGATTCCGGTTGTCGATATAACAAGTACTATATACTCTGCGGATACTCTTTGGCGCAGGAGTCAACGTTATGGGCAAGCAAAAGCACTATTGCGTCACAAGCTCATTAGTACTTATTTTTAGTTTTTGTAGTGACTCTAAAGTTGCCTACCTACTAAAAGATGGCGCTGGTAATGAGAAATGTATAGAGCAACAACATTGACCATATCACTCACTAGAAGAGTAATTTAAGAGAGAGTATTCAGTAATTCAAACCAGGATTATGTTATTTTCAGAAAACCTCAAAGGTGGCAGGTTCCATGAGCATCTACGGGATACATTTGCACCGTTGGTGGTCCGTTACGTGGATCTGATGGAGTCTTCTATAGCACAGTCATTGCATAAAGGATTTGAAAAGGAACGATGGGAGATCAAAGGGTGAGTATTGATTTATTTGGTAATTTATTGCATAGGTGGTGTACAACTAGATCATTGCATCAATGAAGGAGGAGGAGTTAATTACGGTAGAATGATCAGCTACGGCCATGGGCACTTGGAGCAAGATTTGGGTTTTGCGTCCCCGAGAACTTATTTTATAGGAAGAAGGTATTTTATAACATAAGGGTATGCTCCGTTGTTTCGGGCATATAGAAAGAATGCCAGAAGAAAGAATGACAAAATAGATATGCAATGCGAAAGTGGAAGGATGTAGGTACCGGGGAAGACCTAGACTATCTTACCATGACCAAATAGACCGTGTCTTATCTGAAGGGCAAGTCAAGAGTCTCCGTAACCGGTGAGTGTGTATGAAACGAACTATGAGAGTGGAGGAAGCCAGAGAGGTATGTAAGGAAAGAACTTGTTGGAACTCTGTACTCTCTGCCTACCCCGCGAGGGAGCTGGCGTGATGATATAGATAGATAGGTATTTTATTTTGATGGCTGTGAGTCTACAAGCATGTCTCCTTAAGATTTACTCCCCTGACGATCGCCCCTGTGGCCTGCTCAAGCTACGATGTGCTGTTAATGCGGATCATGAGTTTAGTTCACACAAAGAACAATTACTTACTGACATATTCAGTGCATGTATTGTCTTTGCCTATAAACCCACAATATTGAAAAAAGTGCTAACGAAGAACATGAAAACTACCTTGATTCCTCAAGATCAATAATACCTTGATCATCAAATCTTGGAAATAAAGAAGAACCTGATGGAAATTCGTTTACTCCACAAGGGGTCTAGCGTGATGATATAGAGAGATAGATTCAGATTAATCGGGTATTACAAAGTGAGACGGTTGAAATATTGCGCCAACCAATCTTTACATGAAATACTACCAAGAATACCAAGTTTTATTTCATGAAATACTATAGTAAGAATCTGGCGCGATATAAATAATGCTTTTTTCCTACTTAGGAATGGCTGCTCAACCAGTGAGGAACTGTTTTGGAAGCTGGATGCTCTTCAATGCTTCATCAGGGATCTGCATTGGCCAGAGCCAGAGTTCCGTTCACATCTGGAGCAAAGACTAAAACTGATGGCTTGTGATATGATGGAGACTTGCATACAGAGGACCGAAGCCTCGTTCCAGGTAACATACCTGCACCAGGTACATTTGACGTACTTTCATTACTACGAAGTCATGGTAAATAACTTAGACCACTGAAGAAAGGAAACCATATTTTAGATCACTTACTTAGTATGGGGCATGATTGTTTACATTACATTATAGTAACGAGTTTATGGCCGACAAGACAGTTAAAAACTAACAATTAAACTAAAGCCAGCTAGCTCAATGAAAACAAAAACTATTTTTTCGGATTTTATTGCGGTTTATTTTGATTTTTAAGTTCCCGACGTTTCGAGTGCTTTGCAGCACCCATGGTCACGGGAAGGCAATAAAATCCTAAAAAATAGTTTTATTTCATGTGTCATATTCGCGTAAATCTAAGAACTCAGCCAATGAAAACTATTTTTACTCCTTTATTTCTTTACTCGTGTAGGAGCTCGTAGCGCTGTGCGTTCGCGGTGCTCTTAGCTAAGGTTAAGCAGCGTTCGGCTCGGTCAATGTGAGATGGGTGACCATTTGTGGCATGGATCCGAAGGCACGCTAAGCCGTCAAGTTAGTCATGTAGGTGGTTTGATAAGTTTCTAACAACAGGTAGCTACTAACCCGCCTCCACGCCTCCGCGCTGGGTCCGCGTGGTAGAGTATGATCTCGACTCTCTCATCTCGATTTGTGAGAGAAGCCCTTTGTCCAACAGTGGCACAGGATAGGCTGATTTTACTAGTCGCGTGTGTGTGTGTGTGTGTGTGTGAATGATGTACGCTGTTGGCCGCGAGGCCTTTACAGCTTCACCGGACTTAAAGGCGAGCGTGCAACCACTACGCTCTAGCCAGCCAGAAGGGCAAGAGGCGACATACTCGAGGGCGCCTCGAAGAGGTGCCCTCGGTTGGGACAGTCGCTGTAGGGGGACGGGTGCACTACTAAGTGCACCGGTCAACCGCCGGCTATGGGAGGGGATCTACTACTACGTCGTCGTCGTCGCCCGTATTCTGAGCGGAAAGAAGGGATGACAAAGCATCGGGGGGGTCGGTGAGAACATGTCGCGGCCGGCGGTGGCGGCAGGGGTCGGGGGGGAGATCGTAGTCGGCGGTGGCTACGATTAACGGATTCGCATGGGTAGATGCGTTCGCGAAGTGACGTGTTGACGCCTTTTTAATAAAGGCGCGAATAGGTTCGAGACCTAGATCGGAGTGGAGGTCGACGTTCCGTACGAACCAGGGGGCTCCTACGGCTTTACGGAGGAAGCGGTTTTGAACCACTTGGAGTTTATCGATGTGAGAGGGGGCCGAATGCCCGAACACAACACACGCATAAGTCATGATGGGTCGAACGCAAGTTTTGTAAAGTGTCACCTTATTTCTAAGGGACATTTTACTCCGCTTGCAGATTAACGAATGGAGACGACCGAGCACAAATGATGCTCGGTGACGGACCCGCTTGATGTGCGGGCCGAAGGACATGGTACTGTTTAGGGTGACCCCTAGATATTTGACCTCTTTGACCCAGGGAATGGGTCGGTCGAACATGGTCACTTGGCCGAGATTACTTCTAGGGCGGCGCAGGGAGTGGCGCGGGGTGGCACCTCTGGAGAAGAACACCGCAGCGCTCTTGTCCGGGTTCACCTCAATACGCCACTTCCTGAACCAATTCCCTAGGGAATTGGCGGATGCCTGAAGGTGTCTGGTAATGAAACCCTTATTCCTATGCGAGACGTAGAGAGCGGTATCATCCGCGAATAGGGCTAGATGCGCCTTACTCGAACGAGGAATGTCGTTCGTGTAAAGGCTAAACAGGAGCGGAGAGAGAACTGAGCCCTGTGGGACTCCAGCACTGATGGAGTGGGAAGTGGAGCGCGTCATTTCGACGCGATAACGGAAGGCGCGATTCGACAAGAAGTCTCGTAAGATGAGCACGAGTCTGTCCGGCACACCCAATTGGTAGAGCTTGTAGATCAAGCCGTTGTGCCAGACTTTGTCGAATGCCTTCGCGACATCTAGGAAGAGGGCGCCCGTGTAGATGGGTTTGGGTCTATTGAGACCGGAGAGGATGTGCTCCGTGATGCGGTGCACTTGGTGGACGCAAGAGTGTTTGGCTCGAAAGCCAAACTGCTCGTCGATAAGGATACCCCTGGACGTTACGAAGTCTTTGAGCCTCGCCAGAAGTAGGCGCTCGTATATCTTGGCCAGGGAGTTGAGGAGACTGATAGGGCGGTAGCTCGCGGGGAGATTGCGAGGTTTGCCGGGCTTGGGAATGCCTATGACGTCCGCCTCCTTCCACTTACCGGGGAAGGTGCAGTTCGTCATGGCGGCGTTCAAAATGGCCACCAAGAGGCAGATGAGCTGGGCGGGCAGGCATTTCAGAACGCGATTCGAAATGCCGTCAGGGCCGGGGGCTTTTTTAGTTTTAAGACCCATAATCAGATCTTCGACCTCCGTTTGCGTGATAGGAGGCAAGGAATCGACGGGGGGGAGGGATGCCCTGCGCTCGACTTCCCTGTCTACCGCGTCGACGTGGGACTGGTCGACGGACTGAGAGCTGGGGGCGCACTGGCTCTCGAGGGAGTCGGCGAGAAGCTCGGCCTTTTCGTCGTCGTCGAAGGCTGGGGGCGCTGCGCCTGAAGGGCGGGACAGCGGGGGCATGTCAGTCGTGGAGTCGGATTTGAGGCTACGCGCCAGCTGCCAGTAGGCCAGATGCGACGGCGCGATGCCCTCTAGGAGGACACCCCACCGTTCCTCCCGGACCTCCGCGACACGACGCTTTACCTCTCGTTGTAAAGCGCGCATCCGGGCCCGATTGGCTTCGGTGGGGTAGGAGTCGTACGCTCGGATGGAAGCATTCTTGGAACGAATGAGATCCCTAACATCGTCCGGCAGTCGAAAGCGGTTGAGGTAGAGATCTTCCGCCTCGACTTGCTTGGACGATCGACTGACAGCCGATCGGATGTGTTCGGTGAAGGCATCTACGGCCTGATCGGTGTCCTGAGGGGACGGGATGGAGTCCGAGCTGAGAGGCAGGGGGGAGGGTCGGCATCCGCCAAGGCCGTGCTTAGCGCATGCCAATCCACCACCGTCTTTTTGGGTCGCTGAGGGGCGGAAGGGGGGGAACCGAGTCTCATGACTACAGGTCGATGGTCAGAGTCGAGTTCCTGGACTACTTCCAAGGAGTGCAGCCGTAGGGTGACACCCTTCAGAAGCGCCATGTCCAGGACGTCGGGTCGGTGATTGGGATTGTTAGGATAGTGGGTAGGGTGCATGGGTGCGATGACGTCAAAGTCGAGAACGTCGACCAGGGCGTCAAGGCTCCTACCGTTAGGGGAAGTGGTGAGACCGTTCCAGGCCACGTGCTTGCTGTTGAAGTCGCCCGCCAGAATGACGGCGCTTCCCAGATTGAGGAGTGCTTCAAAGTCACTCCTGAGAACGGATTTAGTGGGGGAAAGGTAAACGGAGGCGATCACGATGGGCTGGTGCCCCGTGAGAGAGACGCGACAGACCGAGGCTTCGATGTTGGTGAGCGCGGGGGGATCGAGAGGGATGCAGTGCAGGGACCTCCTGTAGTAAATGAGAGTACCGCCTCCGCGGGAGCCGATTCTGTCATTGCGCACGAGGTTGTAGTTTGCGATCCTAGGATCGCGTTGTGCGGGCTTCAGGAAGGTTTCCTGCACGAGGAGGATATCAAGTTGGTGATCTCGGAGGAAATCAGCAACCTGATCTCGCTGGGAGCGAAGGCCATCGGCGTTAAAGAACGCCAGGGATAGGTTTACTAGTCGCTTTCACAACACTTAATGATCAACGTTGTTCTACTCTGTGTCACCCATGGATATATTACAAATGGATTGAGCACTCTGCGAAAGCCTTACGTCTCTTTCTTAGTAGGGTGACCAAACATTGGTACGATTATGGACTTGTTGACATATATGTGGGGAGTGTTATTTTTATTACGTTTTTTAATTGTTTTTTAATTAAATATGTTTTTCCCATTATTATTATCTAATCTCATTGCAGTGGCAACATTCTATTAGGTTAAGAAAGAGATAGGAGCTTAAGGTTAGGGAGAGAAAGAGGAGGATGGTAAATTTGTTAAGACGTGTACGAGTTGTTTGTGAAGGAAAAAATAAAGAAGTTCGATATATTCATCCCGCTTTTACTCAAGAACGATCCCACAACTTTTTGGGGGCTCGTCCGGGATCGAGAAAAGTATCAGTGAGGAAGAGTTATGAAGATTCACGAAGATACTATCCACAAAATACGAACAACTGGCAAGTCATTTTGAATCTGCTTTACCGACCCGATTTCGAACAAAACGAAGATAGTACAACGGTTCGTTCGAATTCATTCAAGAAATTGAGCGCGTGAGACTATTTTACCGACACGGATTGTCGCTGCACCGAATGCTTCGGGACGCGAATTATGGTTCACCGATGCACGAACTGTTTGGAAAATGTTACGGGACGCTGTTTATTACGTCATAAATTAATATTTTTTATGAACGAATATACGAAGGTGAAATAAAAATATTAGTTTCAAGACGGCAATTATTACGATTACCGGACTTTACGAGTAATGATTATTCACGTTTTACGAAGGAGGTTATTATGATGATAAGAAGATTTCGCGAATATTAAGACTAGAAGATTTAACGTATTAAGAAGAAGGTTCTATGACGAATATAAGATGTTGGCCACACTTACGATTTAAGAAGATTTTACAAGAAGATTGATTTATTTTGAAAAATCAAGACTAAACTACTTACCCATTCAAGATGCCGCCGAAGAAGGATATTAAAGAAGCAGAAGGTCGGGACACTCATGATGACCCACCTTATATCCCGTTTCGTGATTTGGAGAAGTCAATGACAACTTTTACTGGCGATGATACTTATCCTATATTATTATGGTTTGACGAATTGGAAGATACGGCACAATTGATGAACTGGACTGAAACTGAAAAACTTATCTATGCAAAACGCCTGCTTAGTGGAACTGCCAAGTTATTTTTACGGTCACTAGGAGGTGTGAAAGATTGGTCAAAGTTAAAGAACGAACTCGAAGAAGAATTTGGTCCTAAACTAAATAGTGCTGCTATACATAAAAAACTCAGTTCACGAAAAATGAAAAGTGATGAGACGCACCAGCAGTATTTTCTTCATATGAAGGAGTGCGCACTTCACGGTAAAATTGAAGATGATGCGCTTATAGAATATGTTATCGATGGCACCCGAGACAGTGAGTCTAATTAATCTATGTTGTATGGTGCATCAAACCTTAGAGATTTCCGTAAGAAGTTAGAGAACTACAGCAATATGAAGAAGAAAATGTCCAACCACCCTATTACGTCTAACACGACTCCTCAACGTCCTCAAATTCAGAGAAACTACCACGTCAAGCGATGCTTTAACTGCGGTGACTTAGATCATCAAGCACCAGCTTGTAAGAAGGGTATCAAATGCTTCAGATGTAATGAATTTGGACATAAGGGACCGGAGTGTACAAACAAACCTAAGAATACCCTAAATATCCAAAATAATTCAAACATAAAAATAAATACTACAAAAGAGATAGCAGATATTACAGAAAAGACAGAAAAAGTTAAAACTCCATACAAGAAGATAAAGATTAATGATGTTGAAGTGATAGCCTTGATCGATACCGGAAGTGACGTTAATTTGATCAATATTTCCGAAGTTGAGAACGTTCTGAAAGACAAATCAAGCTATAATAGAGATTTCACGATTAATTTGACTGGAATTGCTGGAAAAGAACTACGTACTGAAGGAGTTTTGAATGCCATACTTATAATTGATGATTACTACGCCGACATTAAATTCCATGTAGTCAAAGATAATGCTATACCTGTCAAAGTTATATTAGGGAATCCTATCCTGAAAGACTTCGAAGTTAATTTTACGGCAGATGGCATTTTTCTTGAGAAGATTTTACAATTAACTATATTGGCTGAAGAGAAGGTCACTGATCTTAAAGGCTGTGAAAACAAAGAAATTGAAAAGAAGATAACTAAGATGATAGAAGAGTACAAACCCAACGAAGCAAAGAAAGAAACGAATATTGAAATGAAAATGATACTCACGGACGAAGACCCAATTCACCAGAGTCCACGACGACTATCACCTCTGGAAATGAAAGTAGTTGACGACCAAATAAAAGAATGGTTAGACCAGAAGATTATACGACCAAGCAAATCAGATTACTCAAGTCCTATTGTACTGGCGAAAAAGAAGAATGGGACCTACCGACTTTGTATAGACTACAGAAGACTAAATAAGAAAATTATAAGAGATCGATTCCCATTGCCGCTTATCGAAGATCAGATAGACAGACTGAAAGGTGCAAAAGTTTTTACGACATTAGACTTGAAGAATGGATTTTTACATGTAAACGTTCACCACGACAGCATAAAATACACATCCTTTGTAACGCCACGAGGGCAATATGAATTTATAAAAATGCCGTTTGGTTTGTGTACGGCACCATCGGTGTTCCAAAGATACGTCAATTACATCTTTCAAGACCTCATTTCAGACGGTACCGTTCTAGCGTATTTAGATGATCTAGCTATACCATGTAAAACACAAGATGAAGGACTAGAGAAATTAATAAAAGTTTTTAAGAGAGCTGGAGAATATGGTTTAATGTTTAATTGGAGCAAATGCTTATTCATGAGGAGAGAAATAGAGTACCTAGGCTATATTATTAAGGATAACAAAGTAAGACCTTCAAAAGAAAAGATTGCAGCTGTTTCAAAATTTAAGACACCTAACAATTTAAAGTCCCTTCAGTCATTTTTAGGACTGTCCGGGTACTTCAGAAAATTCATTAAGAATTACTCGATAATTACAAGGCCACTGACTAATCTACTAAAGAAAGACGCTGAATTTTATTTTAGTGATGAGTGTGAGAAGGCTTTCAATGAGTTAAAAAACATACTGTGCAGCTCACCCGTTCTCCGTATCTATGATCCTGATTTGGTGACGGAGCTACATACAGACGCAAGCGCAGAAGGCTATGGAGCTGTTTTATTACAGAAGAGCCCAACAGACAATCAGATGCATCCAATCTATTATATGAGCAAAAAGACGACACCTACCGAAAGAAACTATCATAGCTATTACCTGGAGATATTAGCAATTGCCGAAGCGGTGAAAAAATTCCGCGTGTACCTGTTAGGAATACGATTTTGGATAAGTTAAGAATCCAACAACAAACATTCGGCTCACCACAGAAGATTATATCAGATCGTAACGCCTCCTTTACATCAACAAATTTTCAAGAGTACTGTAAAGAGGAAGGCATTTCTCATTACATGATTACTACTGGACAGCCACGGGGAAATGGCCAAGTCGAGAGAATCCACCAAGTAATCATAAGCGTTTTAAGTAAGCTTAGTGCTGATGATCCGACAAAATGGTATAGACGAGTTTCAGGAGTACAACGCTGTTTGAATAGCACGTACCAGAGAAGTATTGGTATGACGCCTTTTGAACTTCTTTTGGGGACAAAGATGAAAGACAAGAATGGAGATATTATGGAATTGATACAAGAAGAGGAAATACAGAATTACAGTGAGAAACGGAATGAACTAAGAATTAAAGCCAAAGAATGTATCAAGAAGATACAAGAGGAGAATGTCAGAAGTTACAATAGAAAGAGAAAAAAGGCTATAGATTACGAAGTAGGTGACCTGGTTGCTATTAAGCGAACTCAATTCACTCAAGGAAGTAAGCTGTACCCAAAATTTCTGGGGCCTTACGAAGTAGTAGCAAAGAGACACCATGATCAGTACGCTGTAAGGAAAGTTGGCGACAGTGAAGGTCCCATTAACACCACCAGCTCGGCTGACCTTATGAAGCCTTGGGTCGTAGATGAAAATAGTTCATCTGGGCCAGATGAATAACCAGGATGGCCGTGTGGGGAGTGTTATTTTTATTACTTGTTATTTATTACTTGTTAGTTTTTTAATTGTTTTTTAATTAAATATGTTTTTCCCATTATTATTATCTAATCTCATTGCAGTGGCAACATTCTATTAGGTTAAGAAAGAGATAGGAGCTTAAGGTTAGGGAGAGAAAGAGGAGGATGGTAAATTTGTTAAGACGTGTACGAGTTGTTTGTGAAGGAAAAAATAAAGAAGTTCGATATATTCATCCCGCTTTTACTCAAGAACGATCCCACATATATTTAACGTATAATTCGCGGGCACTGTTAATTGCCGTTATTCTTTCTTTCTACGCATATGCCACATCTTAAATGAGTAATAGTCAAAGTTTTTGATTAAATTGTCCATTTTATGGCTTACTGCACATTTTTTCAGAATGCTGACTGCACAGAATCTGTAAATTCAGGTCCAAATATAGCAAAAATTAAGGATAGTCTCCTAAGGCCATTTTCCTGTATCTACAACGGTTGAGATAGCTGCCCTTACTGCCCCATCTTAATTCATCCTGTAGGTATATAATGACGAATTGAGAATCTTGTTCGTTTTGAACTCGGTAATAAATGGTTTACAGCATATTTACACCATATCATAAATAGGTATAGTCCGTATTAGTTTTACCTTATGGTCACCGTACTGCATCGTAATGGGTGCGAACGTGACACCAGGCTCAAGGTTATTGCTCTCACCCATCATGGTTTCTCGAGTTGTTTAAATCATAGAAAATTCAATGTTGTGTCTGTGAGTAAGAGTTTAATTTTCTTTAGCAATATTTTGACAGTACTCAATCCATTGTAATATATCCACCGTGTTACCATACAGTCATTGGCAACTAAGCAATCTTGAAATTATATTATGTTATCCAGTCGTGGCTGAAGAAGAGTGTGACCTTCATGTCTACTGATTACATTCTGCCAGCGGAGACTTGCGCCATGGTCAACGTGGCTCTGGACGCCAAGAACCAGGCGCTCAAACTGTGCGCAGTGGAAGGAGTCGATATTGTGAGTTTGAGACGCATCATCTTGGTTATGAGAGAAGTTAATATGCATGCAAGAGGAAAATCTTATTTTTAATCGAGTTTAGTTTGGAATGGTGTGAACCCCATGCTGTCCTGCCTGCTATTGTGTAATAAATATTCTCCCATGAATCACCTACGCGCATGCATCAGCGATTAAAGCATTAACTGCTGAATATTTTTTTCGTTTAAGCATATATTTTGATTTATCGGCATATTTATATGACAGCGTTAACTAAGCATTTTTATTTCGTTGGGATTTTATTTTACCAAATCATTTTATTTTACGTGTTAAAATTTTTCTATATTATTGTAACCCAGGGTATAATTACATTAAACATTTCTATTTCGCTAGGTGAAATCATCAAACATTATTCTTTCGCAGCCAAAAAATTAATACAGAATTTCGATTATAAAAATGAAAAAAAATTTGTTTCAAAATTTCATTTCACATTTTCATTCTTTGGGGTAAAACTTGACAAAAGTTTTTTCCATAGTCGCCTGTGGGGCAAAGTTAGGCAAATTTTAAATTTATGAAAAAATTAAGTTGCAATTAAAAGTTTTCTGATTTCTTCGCGGCTTATTTGTAGTTTTAAAGTGCCCGACGTTTCGAGTGCTTTACAGCACCCATGATCACGGAAAGGACTGAGGCATTTGACGTCCAAGAGTTATTGTTATTGCGGACTACCACAGAGGGATTAATTTAATTGCAAATGAAATTTCAATTGAAAAATGCCTAACACTGCCTGTGGGGCACTGCAGGTACGGGGGCAAAGATACACGGGTCTGATCAAATATTTAAATCCATCATTAATTTTATTAACTTGATTGACTTTATTGACTGCCTCGTTGGTTTAGTGGCAAAGCGTATCGCTTTGTGATCACGAGGTACTGGGTTCAAATCCTAGGTCGGACAAGTGTAGTTTTTCTAACGAAAACTTCCCAGTACGACTCCAGAGTCTGGAATTGTGCCCGGTATATGGCAATAGGTTCGCCCTCTATTCCACGGGACTAACATCGTCGGCGAAACGTGGGTGTACCCAGTACACCTCTGTCACCCCCGCTTGGGGAATATAGGCGTGACGGCGTTTTTTTTCTATTTTTTTTAAATTTTATTTGCTGAATACGTGCCTTAACGCATTAAAAATCCATATGGTGGCATTCAGCATGATATAGAAGCTTCAAGATCGGAAGATCTCAAAAGTTGGCCATGCCTGCAGCTTCTGCTTTCAATGTTGTTGTATCATCTTCCTCATATGAAACACACGTTTGTCAGTACCAGTACCATGCTAAGATGGACGGGCAGATCGAGGCGTGCTTGCAGGCGATGGCTACGGGAATGACGACGAGGCTCTCCGCTGTGCTGGAAGCCACCCTGGCTAAGATCGCCAGGTTCGATGAGGGGAGGTAAGGATATACCTTCTTGAATATTTGTTTGAAAGGGCATGCTCCGTTGGTTCGGGCATATAGCAAGAATGCCAGATGAAAGAATGACAAAACAGATATACAATGTGAAAGTGGAAAGATGCAGGTACCGGGGAAGACCTAGACTATCTTACCACGACCAAATAAACCGAGTCTTATCTGAAGGAAAAGTCTTTGTAACCGGCGAGCGTGTATGAGACGAACTATGAAAGTGGAGGAAGCCAGAGAGGTATGTAAGGAAAGAACCTGTTGGAACTCTGTACTGTCTGCCTACCCCGCAAGGGATCTGGCGTGATAATATAGATAGAATATTTGTTTGATGAAGCTGTATAGGCCCCGCGGCCAACAGAGTAGACCATTCACACACCTATACCTAGTGAATAAATGACTTTTTTTATTGTCATAGGTACGAGTAGTAAGTAATAACTGTTATTAGGACATATTGGTATACTTGACGATTGTCTACAGAACGTTTAATCCTCGAAGACGGACCCACCCTTTTTCTTACTTGCTTACAGTGAAACTGTGCAAAGTTCTATTTTTTTTTAAATAAAAGCGTATCCCCGCTCTAGGATTTATTCCTGTGACGTGAGTGCGTTTACAAACTTGGTATTTGTTTGTGAATTTTCATGTTTGTAAACGCACCCACGACACAGGAATAAATCCTAGTGTGGGGCTACGTTTAAAAAAAAAAAAAAAAAACATGAAAATTCACATACACAAATACCCAGACCGAAACGAGTAATTGTGGGCACAGAAAGATTTGTCCCGTGCAGGAATCGAACCCACGACTACTAGACACAGTAGGCGGAGCGGCTCAAGCTCTTAACCACTGCGCTAAATCGTCCGTCTATTGGTGTCTTCTATATATCTATATGATGATACAGACGTGATGACGTCAGATCATTTGCGAAGAAGGTACAGAGTTCTAACATACTTTACAGAACTCTCTCGCTTCGTCCACTGTCATAGTTTATCTCATACACACTCGTCGGATACGGATATTATTGCCTTGCCCTTCAGATAAGACACGGTCTATTTGGGCACGGTAAGATATCCTAGGACTTCCCCAGTACCTAGATCCTTCCATTTTCGGATTGTATAATCCTTGTAAGTTAGTTCGATAAAATAAGTATCGATAGTTTACAGACAAATAACAATAACCTAATAATGATGAATGAATTAACGCATAGCCACACTTGTATTGTAAGCTGTTAGGAAAGAGTTTGAGGTACGCTTGGGGCGTTCCATTATTACGTCACATGAATTACATGATTTTTGGAGCTCTTCCACCGTCTTGTCACAGATGGTCACATTTATAATAAGCCTATCAGCTTATAATATTTTTCACATAAGATGGGTAGTGACAGTTCTAAGTGCCAAACAAAATGAATATTTAAACCAATAATATTGAGGCATAAAACCATAATTATAAAAACGGGTCATGCCTCTTATTGCCTCTCTATTGAATCAAGTATAATTTTCGTTGACACTAACAACTGTCAAGGTACCCATCTTACATGATAATTTCTATAGTCTATCTATCTATATCATCACGCCAGCTCCTTCGCGGGGTAGGCAGAGAGTACAGAGTTCCAACAGGTTCTTTCCTTACATACCTCTCTGGCTTCCTCCACTCTCATAGTTCGTCTCATACACACTCGTCGGTTACGGTTATTTCTATAGTAAAGATGTGTATTCAAGGCTGAAAACTATTTAGCCGGAACTCCCTTGCAAAATATCGTATTGTATCACCCCCGATACTTCGAAGGGCGTGAGGTGGCTTGATAGGATCTCACCATCTCGGTAGAGTCGCGCTCGGGGAATGCAACTCTCACGAAAAAAATGTTCAAAACCTCGTAAAGCGAAGCGAAGAGAGCAAAGAAACCTCTTTTCCTTCATCAATAGGAGGATGGGTTTAGAGCTAGGGTACTTACCGGTGGCCGCGCCGATCAGCAAACAAAACACAAAAACACGAACACTTGATGGCAGATATGGAATATTGATAAACAGATATAATATTGGATGAATGACAATTAATGTTACGAAAGAACTATATGGAGGAATGATAAGCAAATCGGGGGAACAGAAAAGACGACGGGAAGAAGGTCAAGCAGGTCAAGAGGCCTGCGTTCAACTAGTTTTGTAAAAATGAGCGCTGAACGTTTTGTTGAAGCGCTGAATAGATCCTTCCAAGCGTTAAAGCACGTTGAAAACTAGAACGCTTAATCGCCGACTCGAGCGTTTTCACAACACTATGTTGAACACCGATAAGCTTAGTTTTAAATTTCCGAACAGCCCTTAAAATCTGTCATCCCTCCATCCAATCTCTTAAAGTCAACCTATTGCGAGTGCTATCATACCTTGGTGATAGTCTAATTGAAATACGGAATGAACTGATCAGAATAGAAACACCAAATGAACAGATTCTTAATGATAATACATTGTCCACAGCTTAATTGGCTCTATTTTGACGATAGCCAATGTGTCGAGCTCCGGAAAAGACATCGGACAGGGCTACGTCAACTTCATGAGGAACTCAATGGACCAAATTAGATCGAAGGTAAATTAATTCTCCAACTTCAGATCTCTTTCGGATTCATAATGGTAGCGAACTACCATTATGAATCCTTTACCTTTTTAGGCGTTAGTGGCCAATTCCTACCAGCCGTTCTGCAAACATCACCATCTTGGCAGGGTGACTTGTAGTATTTGACAAGATTTGCTGAGAATGGTACCCAGTGGCTGGATTCGAAGAAGCCAATAGCCAGCAGTGGAATACTATAGGTTGCTTGATGATAACGTCCAAAAAAAACTTTGTAGTAGCTATATTAGGCATTACCAAATATATTTCAATGCATATATAAGCAGTGATAGCCTAGTGGTTAGACCGTTGGACTGCAAAGTCTCGGGTTCATCAAATCCAGGCACGCACCTCTGTCTTTTCGAAACCATATGCGTATTTAAAAATTAACTATCCCTTGCTGTAACGGTGAAGGAAAACATCGTTAGGAAACCTGCATGCCTAAGAGTTTCTCGAAGGTGTGTGAAGTTTGCCAATCCTTACTGGGCCAGCGTGGTGGACTACGGCCTAAACCCTCTTAGTTTGAGAGGGGGCCCGTGCCCAACAGTGGGGCATTTTCTCAATAGGGCTACTATTAAATATATTTCAGTCTATACAAGTAGTGCATTCTTCGGGAACTAACACGTCTTTGGAAACTTAATTACGTTCTAGTTTTGTTTTCATATCAATTGGTTCGTCCCGCCAAATACGTAGGCACTTTAATTGTGGTTGCATTTACGTCTCTCCTTTGTACATCACCTGAGTTTTCTTATTGCTTTGGCAATCAGAATCAGAATATTTTTTATTTATGTAAACCAATACAGTATTGGTCCCGGTTACCACGGTTGGAAGCCTTAAAGGCGGCTTGATAAGTTCCAACAGCAGGTGGCCACAAACCTGCCTCAACCAATCCACACTGGGTCCGCGTGGTGGAGTATGACCTAATCTCACTCACCACGATTCGTGAGAGAAGGCCTTTGCCCAGCAGTGGGCAGTATAGGCTGATATTATTAATACAGTATTTATGAAGCGTCAGAAAAGTAGCAAAGACTCTACCACCACTTCGGAATGTCATTCCTTTGGAGAAGTGCAAGAACCTCCACTGATAATCATTTAAAAAAAATGTACAATTTTCCCATCTACATTTTGTTGTGGGGTATGGGGGAACAATGAAGGTTGGTCATCAATCGTTATTGGTTGCCTTCTTTGCCGACACAGTCTTAGTGCGCTTGAACACGCAAGTTTTATCACTAATTTTTCGATCTAAATTATGTAGCTAATGCACGTTATATCCAGGTGACGGACGAGCTGTGGATCCTGCAGCTGTTCGAGCACTGGTACGGCATCCAGGTGGGGCTCATCAACACGTGGCTGGGGGAGAGGCCCGCGTTGCACCCGCAGCAGGTCGCCTGCCTCTCCATCATATTAAAGGTAAGTCCCCTAGATGAAGATGATAGATATTTCTTTTAGGTTTGCAATGACCTATTTCGGTGGTAATGCAATATTGAGCCAGTTTTAGCACGCCTCGTTGGTCTAGCGGCAAAGCGTGTACCTTTGTGTTTTTTTGTGTGTGTGTGGTCATTTACAATACACGCAGCTTTGTGATCCCGAGGTCCTGGGTTCAAACCCTAGTTCAGACAAATGTAGTTTTACCTAACGAAAACTTCCCAGTATTGACCGGAGTTTGGAATTGTGTCTGGTATATAACAATAGCCCCCCCTCTTATTAAATGGGACCTAACATCATCGGAGAATAGTGGATGTACTCAGTACACCTCTACCAACCCCCGCTTGCAATATAGGCGTTACGGTGGGTGTTTTGTAGCACGTTTTTTGAACTCGCTTCTTTGACGGTATATTTTGATTGGGAGGAATAAGGAACTTCCGAAAAACTAATTTGAAATTTTTTAACATAACTCAGAACTAGATGACCATACGATATTAGTTTTCTCAACAACAGCTTCTCGTAACACTCCTTAACTATTATCAGGCATATGTCTTATGTTTTTCGTTTTAAATAATTTTCTACATTTTAGTTCATTTTAGAATGTGGTATATTTGTTTTATTTGGAGATTAGGTACCTAATTAGTAGCAGAATTTAAAAATAAGCACCTTAAGATTAAATACGTTCAAAATTTTCTCTATGTTTAGGTTTTTTTAATCTATACATTTAACAAAAGTGTAACAGATCCGCATCTGTACATTGAATATTTTTCAAAAATATTAGTTGGTGTATTACATTTCCTTATCGACAAAGAGGCAAAAACAATTTTTGTTTCAATTATTGTCTGTCTGTGTGTCTGTCTTTCTGTCTGTCTGTCTGTCTCTTGGTGTTTCAATCACGCAAAAACTGCCGAACGAATTTCAATAAAATTTTGGCATGGTGATGAAACTTTATTTAAGATATATTAACGTAATTTTGATCATGAACATGAACTGTATATTCTTACGAGAAGACTGCCACGACATGTACTGACAAAACTATGTTACATACGAGGAGGGATTAAAAAGTAGCGAGAACGACATACTCCTTAGTAAAAAAAAAAATACTGGCAGGCATAGCTCAGATACATATTAATAAAAAACAATCTTCGATTCTCTTTTGTTTTTTTCTGAATGTAGTCATTTGTTTGCTTCGTGTCGGAACGTGTTCTCGAAAATGGAGAAAAACGAAGTGCGAGCCGTTATTAAATACCTCAGTTTAAAAAAGTTAACGACGCAAGAGATTCATTGCGATTTGGAGGCAACATTAGGAAAGTCTGCTCCGCCGTATTCCACTGTCGCAAGGTGGGCTTCTCAATTTCGAGTAGGGAGAACGAGCACGGAAGACGAACATCGTTGCGGCCGTCCAGAGACGTCAGTCACCCAAGAAAATGTTGCGAAAGTCGAGAAAACTGTATTGAGCGATCGAAGAGTTACCATCCGATACTTAATTCAAGAAACGGTCATTTCATATGGAAGTATTCAATCTATATTGAAACAATCTTTGAATATGAGAAAAGTCTCCGCAAGATGGGTGCCGAGAATGTTAACCGACAGTCAGAAACAAAATCGACTTCACATTTCGAAGATATTGTTGGACAAGTTTCAAGAAGATTCTGAAAACTTTTTGTCTCGTTTCGTAACAATGGACGAAACATGGGTCCATCATTTTGATCCCGAGACAAAACAGCAATCTTCGCAATGGAAACGGCCATCATCACCGACCCCGAAAAAGTTTCGTGTCGTGGCATCGGCTGGCAAGGTTATGGCCTCAATATTTTAGGACTCAGAAGGAATATTGTTGATCGATTACCTGGAGTGTGGAACCACTATTACAGGCCAATATTATGCAGCTTTAATTCCCAAGTTGAGGAATGCCATCAAAGAGAAAAGGAGAGGGAAACTTCGAAGGGGCGTGCTGTTTCATCACGACAACGCACCCGCGCACAGGTCGGCAGTTGCGATGGCTGCCATTCAGCAAGCTGGCTTCGAATTGGTTGACCACCCCCCTTATTTACCAGATCTGGCCGCTAGCAATTTTTATCTGTTCCCCAAATTGAAAAAATACTTAAAGGGAAACAGGTACGAAGACGATAACGAGGTGATGGATGCCGTGGAGAGCTTTTTGCAGGACCAAGACAAAACTTTTTTTGTGAAAGGGATTGAAGCCTTGGAAAAGCGCTCGACTCGGTGTGTAGAGAGACTCGGAAACTATGTAGAAAAATAAATTATTAAGTTATCAATGGTCATTATATTCTATCTCATTCGCACTACTTTTTGATCCCTCCTAGTACTTAGCTCGCAATGAACCTTTTTTAAATATTATTTCACCAGATCACGATACTTGGCAGGGTAGGCACAAAAGGTTTAAAAGTACCCAAGTATTGTATATGTTTTTTTAATGAGACGGCGTTAGCGTTGAGTAAGATTGCGCTTTAGAGACCTATGTCAAATTACAAAACGCGCGGGTAACTGCTAGTGCGTCAATAAGAGTGTATTCTTGCATTTTTCACTGCTAAAACTTAATTATACCTACAGATTTAAAGATCTGGCGTGATGATATACATAGATAGATACGAGGCATGCCTTTTAAGTTTTGTCGTTTGAAGAAAAAAACACAACTAGAACCTTATAGTACTTTTTATTGTTTTTCAAAGTATTCACCACGTAGCTTACTACACTTAAGCTTAATACACTTTTCCATTCGCTCAAACCAGTTATTATAACATTTCTTCCACTCTAAAGTGGGGGTGTTCAAAATGGCTGACTTGAAAGCGTCGACTGCTTCTTCACCGGACTGGAACCTTTGACCACGAAGACTTTTCTTAATTTTAGGAAATGTAAAGAAATCGTTAGGGCTTAGGTCAGGACTGTATGGAGGATGGTCAAGAATTTCTACTTTTTCCTGCTTCAAATACTAAATCGTTTGACGAGCGCTGTGTGAGCTTGCGTTGTCGTGGTGCAGGATGATGCGTCACTTTGAGTTAGATTTTCGAAGTTCGGCGATGACTTGTGGCAAACAAACTGTGGTACCACTCTGCGTTAACCGTTCTACGATCTTCAAGTGCAATAGTCGCAACATGGCCGGTTTTTCCAATAAACGTGGCCACCATCTTCTTTGAAGTGCTTCGAGAACGAACAACTTCAGTCGGCTTTGGCTCGTCTTGAAAGACCCAGATTGTAGATTCTTGTTTGGAATCAGGATCGTAGGCATAGATCCAAGATTCGTCACCACTGATGATGTCGTAGACGTGATTTGACTCTCATCGGTTGAACCTTTGCAGAGTTTTCTTACACCATCTGACGCTGGCCGCCTTGTGATAGTCGGAAAGCAGATGCGGTATCCAACGGCAAACTAGCTTTCTCACACCAAGCGCTTCATGCAAGATCTTCTGAATGGTTGTCCCTGAGATGCCTAATAGAGCCTCTATCACTCGATACGTCACATGACGATCTTCGAGAATTAGTTGTCTCACAGCAATGATGTTATCTTCAGTGAAGGCGGATTTTGAGCGTCCTTCGCGAGATTTGTCACTAACACTAGTATTTCCTCGCTGGAATTCTAAATACCAGCGTTCGACAGTCCGCAGACATGGGGCTTCATCACTGAACACAGATGTTAGCTCTTCAAAACACTGAAGCCGTGTCAGGCCTCTTCTAAAGTTGTAGAAAATTATTGCACGAACATTTTCCTTAGAAAGATTCATTTTCGTACGTAACCTGACAGATTCCAATCGACGCTGTGACTAAACAATAGCATTAATCCTAATACTTTCAACTGTTTTTGATATTCAAAATTTAAACACATTCGAATATAGAACAGTTCCAAATTCAAAATTGCCGGGAAATATGGAAACGACAGAACTTAAAAGGCATGCCTAGTAGATAGATTTAAAGAATCGGAAAGTACCTTTTTAAATCTTTGCCTACGATTGGATTTTAGTGTAGCCATGCATATTAATTTAAATATATAATTATGCATATTAATTTACCCCGAAATAAAGGAAAGAACTATTTTATCAGAAAATGTACAGCGACTTCGAGCTTCAAGGCGTGATTGACGACAAGTTGAATTCGAAGATCTACCAGAACGTTGCAGCCAGGATGCACACTGAAGAAGCAACTTGCAGCCTGTTACTAACGCAGCAAGACGCTAGGTAAGTAGATGTAGATTGTCACATTCCATTGATGGACAAAGGCCTTCTCTAACAAATGTTTTATTTAATTTGTGTGATTTTTTAATTTATATTTTAAGGAAAACCAACAGCTAGATCATCATCATCATCTCAGCCTATACATGTCCACTGCTGAACATAGGCCTCCCCGATCGCTTTCCAGCGTAACCGGTCCGATGCCACCTGCATCCAACGACTTCCTGCGATTTTCACAAGATCGTCGGTCCATCTGGCAGGCGTGGTCTCCACTCTAGAATATTTCTGCCCCAACGCCCGTCCGATCTTCGCGCTATGTGGCCCGCCCATTGCCACTTCAGCTTGCTAATCTTAAGGGCTATGTCGGTGAACTTAGTTCTTCTACGAATCTCCTCATTCCTGATTCGATCACGTAGAGAAACGCCGAGCATAGCTCTCAACTAATTAAATTAAACGATCTATTACGATTTACAACTTACGAATACTTTTAAGTAAATAAATATTATTTGTGTTATTATTTTTAGCCAATTTTAGGTAATTAGTTCAGTTAATAAAGTCTACTTTCTAGCCAATCATGAACCAAATTTCTTAGGGTTATTGATGGCCTATAATCGGGTCCGGCTTAGGCCAGAAATCGACATTCGATCGGACACTAATAATAAGCAACCTAAATAGGTTACCAACCTAGCACAACAATAATTGCAGATTTTCGCGTATAGCAATGGTATAGTTTATAAAAGACATTTGACAATCGCTGATTTAGCTCGCAACAAACAATTTCACTTATACTAAGAGAAAAGCGCGTAGGTATCAAAGATAGTATCGGTGTAAAGATGAGAAAGGGTATGCTCCGTTGAAGAATGTCAGAAGAAAGAATGACAAAACAGATATACAATGCGAAAGTAGAAGGATGTAGGTACCAGGGAAGATCTAGACCTATCTTACCAATACCAAATAGACCGTGTCTTATCTGAAGGGCAATTCAAGAGTCTCCGAAACCGGCGAGCGTGTATGAGACGAACTATGAGAGTGGAGGAAGCCAGAGAGGTCTGTAAGGAAAGAACCTGTTGGAACTCTGTACTCTCTGCCTACCCGCGAGGGAGCTGGCGTGATGATATAGATAGATAGACTAAGAGAAAATTGTAAGTTTAGCCGCTTTATTGTTGTACTGCTTTTTGTAGTGAACGCGTCGAGCAATAAGTCCCTTCTCGCTCGCATAATGTAAGAATTCTGCCTGTAATTTGAGGATGAAGGAATTGACAGTGAGGAAATTAAATGTTACTGATTTTGGGGAAACGTTAAAGTAGAGTTTGTTAAGAATGTCACGAAAATCGATTTCAAATTGGACCATTATGAGCGTTAATTATACAGCGAAGCAGAGATGGGCAAAATGTAATCAGATTAATGATTACAATTGCATTTTGTAATATTTAATCTTGATTCAGGATTAAAAGTGTAATCGTAAACGTCGAAGATTACAAAATGTTATTGTAATCGTTCATCATTAATACAACTTCACGCCTATATTCCCGAAGCAGGGGTGGTTAATTTAGCGGACGATTTAGCGCAGTGGTTAAGAGCTTAAGCCGCCCCGCCCACTGCGTCTAATAGTCACGGGTTCGATTCCTGCACGGGACAAATCTTTGTGTTAAATCCACAGTTATTTGTTCCGGTCTGGGTATTTGTGTATGTGAATTATCATGTTTGTAAACGCACCCATGACACAGGAATAAATCCTAGTGTGGGGCTGCTTTTTATAAAAAAAAAACATTAATCTAATAACATTTTGCCCATCTCTGCAGCGAAGTTGCTGGTAATGATTTCGTGTCCGCCATGAATACAAAATCATCCGTAATGATACATCAAACGAGGTCGCGCTGGTTGTGGGACGATCGTCTGGAGGAACCGTTTGATGATCAATAGAGTTAAGCCTGGTTTAGTTGAGTTTAGGTGTTGGAGTGTTAGAGGATAAGTTTGCAGCAAAATATTGTGTTATCAAACCACTTTTTTTATTTCCCAGTGGTGGAGATGACGGTGGTTCTGAAGAAGGATCTAGAAGTGGAAAGTCTAAACTGGAGGCTCTTACAGAAGAGGCTAAACTTGGCAACATGAGTGCTGTTGTTGGGAAGGTATAATTATCTCTACTATCATTATATTTCATCCGATTAAAATATAAATAAACGTATTTATCCCGCTATGAGTCACGTAACATTCACCTCAGGCAATGAACTGGACACATTTTATTAACGAGCTTGTTTTATATCGGTATGAATTTTTAGAACAATTTTCTTGTACGTCAGTCGTCGTTTAGAATCTAAATTAATGGAAAGATATTTATTTTTCTGTAGAGATTTGTTGACATACTATATTTTTATTTCGAGCTACATTTTATGCTTGCTAAATGTTTGACAACTTTGGAAAGCTGTTTGTGTAACTGAAAAAAAGCTTGCTGTATCTTTCAGGGAATAAATGTTTTTTGAAGCTAAATAAAATATAAATTGGTATAGTTTTATGATGGAGTTCGTCACCTGTCGTAAATAATAAAGCCTTTTCCACCCCTGATAAACCACTCTACAAAGCCAATTCATCTACAGCCAGAGCTATAACGTGATCGTCTAATTTTATCCAAAAAACCTTTTTTTTATTTTCTAGGTTGGCAACATCTTCGGCCGCGGCATCGGGGAACTGTCAACGAAATTGGGCGGCGCATCATCTTGGTTTTAGCGCATCATTAACCACAATAAAAACATCGTAAACATATATTACTTTGCCCATATCGATGTGACGAGATGAAAATATTGCTTTACCATGAGTCGCAAAGCTAATTTACGATACGATAGTTAATATACAGCAGATAAGTGAGGTACAATAAAATCTGTATTGTGATTGGCTGATTGATATAGTACTCATGGTAGAGTTACAGAAGGCTTTTTGTGAATGCATCGTTGGTGTTGAAAACCCATTTCAAGTGTAAAGGGAACAAAATCCATTTAGGGTATAAATTAAATTGTGATTTATTGGATCAAACATAATTCTAAATAGTATTTGAAGTGAAGCGTTTTGCTGGTATAAGAGAAATCGGTTTAAATTAAGGAGACTCGCGGCAAAAAGGTCTATGTTGTATCTTACAACGTAACGATTACCTAACACACATCAATCCCCATTTTAGCTATCAGTGGAAATAAATAATCGGCTAATCAATCCGCTAAATTATGTCCCTACATGAGTATAGAAAAGATCGGTACCAGTTCAGGAGCTATCAAATATGCTTATCTATATAAGAACGATCTAAAGAAGGCAATCATTAGGCACTATTTTATACTAAAAGTAACATTTAATAGTCTCCTAATTTACCGTTCCTAATTGCCCTTTCTAGAAACCCTGAAAATAAACTCTGAACGATGCACTACCAAAAAGACTCGACAATTCTGTGATGACGATAAAAACATGCTTTTTCTTTGGATTAGTTATAACGTCCGCCATTTTGGGTCATATAAATTACGACAAAATGGCGTCTTACGCGCTAGGAATTATATAATAAGTGGCCAGTTGCATAGCTTAGTGTGATTATAGTATAAATTTAGGTTTTATTTTATAAAGGCTTTATGTACAGTTAGGGGATCACTATTCGTTTATTCGATGCAAATAATTGCATTACATACGTGTGTATATTAAAGAGTAGTATTTGATAAACACGATTCGACGAGGTAATATTTTAATGAATGCATAACATTACACAAAATGCTACAATAAAGAAACATATCGCTTTGGCAAAGGTTAAAATTTCTGTTGTATTGATCGCGATGTAATTATTTACAACAAAAAATATATAAGAAATTGAATAATTAATGGGTAAAAGAAGGGGGCGGGTTGTAAATGTGCGGAAATATGGATCCTTTTACGGTTTGTTACGTTTTCTAGTCATTTATTATCGTTATTTCAAGCTACTAGGTGATTTTACTGCAACTGTAATTAGTTTCTAAAGGTAGTTTCTACTTTTAACGTTGAATGATACTTAACATCTGCTGTAAGAGAATCATATTCTTATAATGACATTACACCGTTTGAGTTAGGGTAGATTTCATGTCGTTAAGTATGGCAACTACCTAGTACACGATAAATTCTCCTCATGAATAACATGCACATCACTAAATCAGCGTAAACATTTTCAATGCAACTCTTTCTATATCTAAGAAACAGTATTTTTCTAGTTAACAAATCCACTTTAAAAGCATCGGTTTAATCTTATATTTAAAACTCGATTATGCATTTTTATAAAAATACAAACAGCGCGGCACAGCAATTAATAATTATTTTTCGAAACCAAGTATTGCCAGTAACAAATCAATTCCCCTGTTTTTGGATAAAATTTGTTTTTATAAGAATGCATGTTCAAATTATAATATTAGCCACTTTTCGCTATAGTATAATTCTCTATATTTTAATTCTTTCTAGATTATATTGACAATCTAGTGACACTTTACCTTGATTAGTCAAATACATAACTATTTGTAATAAAAAAAAACTATTAATAGTTATATTTGTTAACAAAATAATATTCTTCTACGCTAAACACCTTACAAATTTTTGAACTAGGAAAAATTTAAAATTCTTAGATGAAAGTTATATGATAAATGTAGCGATTAGTCGCTATGCTGATTCGCCTTAATAATTATGTCCTGTTCGGAATGGCTTGAGAAAACGAATACATGATTTATTTACAACTTTAATGTATATATTAATTTTTCACTCTTAACTCTATGTTAGTAGATACAATTTTTGTTTGTTCAAATTGTAAGCGGGTTGTAAACTTCCAAAAAATAAGTTCTGATAAAAACTTAGTTCTGAAAGCCTTTTTACGTATTATTGTTAAAAGCGACAGCCATTGTTCATTTTCGTTAAAGATCGTCAACTTCCAAATAGTTTAAAAAATAAAGTCAATATTTGGGCACAGTTGCAAGACTAAGAGGACTTCCAGCTCAGTGGAATATGAAATGTCATACTATTTGATATAAACATTTAATTGAGGCAATGATAAATTTATAACAAGTTAGCACTAAAATGTTGATGTAATAATAATATTAACCCTGTTAAGAAACTGTCCCTCTGTTGGGCACGGGCCTCCTCTCAAACTCAAACTCTCAAGTCCACCACGCTGGCCCAGTGCGGGTTGGCAAACTTCACACACCTTCGAGAAACTCTTAGGCATGCAGGTTTCCTCACGATGTTTTCCTTCACCGGTAAAGCAAGTGATAATTAATTTTTAATACGCACATGCTTTCGATAAGACAGAGGTGGGTGCCTGGGTTTGAACCGGAGACCTTTGACTTTGCAGTCCAACGGTCTAACCACTAGGCTATCACTGCACGCCTATGTTGATGTTAAAAGTTATAAATGATCAGTAAAAAATAACTAAAATATACTAGGTTCTGAAAAGCTGTCAGTAAGTCCTTAAGTTCTTTTCAATTATAGAGTGACATTTCATCGTCACTATGTTGCCATTCTCAAAAATATGATATCGGAATACAAATCTGTTAAACAATGAAAGAAGGCATAGGTACTAAACATTCAACCGCCAGTTGTACGTCGTAAATATGAAAACAATTCGAAAAAATCTATATTACTTATCTGCATAATCTTATACTTGTTCAGAAAAATGTAACACAAATAGGACTGTATTGGCACAGTAATAATTATGTAAGAGGAAATGTAGTTGTCATTTATCGGATATAAACAAGATAGTAAAAATGCATATAATTATAAATCATATTATTATGTCTAACAATGTAACGTAAACTTTCATTATAGTTTTAAAAAATCTTTTAAATTACTGTACACGGGAGTTTTTTCAGTTGTTGTGGAGTTGCCATATGAATGCAGTTTGTTATAAATACGTATTTTCAGTACAAGTTAAATGGGTTATTTAAAATGATGTGTACTTGACATTCAAATCTATTTTTTTGGATTTTAGTTGGGTAACGAGCTCAATAGGTTGAACGAACCTGAAACTGAAAACGTCAGTTTCGTAGTGTCTAAGTGCATTATAAGAGCCGACTGAAGATGTAACTGCATAGATACTTGCTTTTATTATTTCGCCATATTGGAAACTCGCAATGGGGTGATAAGACAACTAAATATAACGTGCCTATTTAACCTTATATAACAGTGAAATCACCGACCTTTTGCAATCATTCCGCCATTACGAGTTTTCGTGAAAGCTTCGAAAAGCCATCGAGTGCATCGCGAATGTAAGGGAATACAATAAAAAATATTTACAATAAAAATGTTTACTGTTCCTTTGTTCTTTCATTGTTTATTAATTAATCATATCCTACCCTACGACACGCCTTGCATTTGGATACTGCAAATCAACTTACTGTTACGAAGATCCATCTACAGATTTTGAACAGGCGCAGGTGTACTGAAAAGTGATAAGTTTTCTACAGGGTTTTAAAAGTCAGCAAAATAAATGTTCATACTGTTTAACTTTATATATGAGATGGAACCAATTGAAGTTTCATTGAATTGGGGTACTGTATTTGTCTATACTTACTTATCTAAAAAACCATAGGCTAGAAATAGGCACTTATTAGAAGAAAGCAAAACAAAAACGCTTTTATTTTCCTTAAAATAACTACCTACGTCGTAACTCACAAAAGGTAACATAACACAATCATAAATTGTAAAATTAATAAATACATATATCTACTATCTATACAATAAACACTTATACATAACGGAGACCGTTCATGCTTACGTTTTCCAAATTTATCAACACACTGCATTGAAATAAAACCGGTCATTTCATCGCAATATAAAACCCGGAACGATTTACGGGATCGTAAAAATATGCCGGCCGGCATACCGCATTCATGATAGGTAGTTTATAAACACCGTGTTATATCTACAAATAAAAATTTATTCTTAAAATCTGTAATATCAAGATTTTAATCAGTTTGTCCTCATTCATTTTTTATTACTATGTACATACGTTAGTAATTTAAGAACTTTGTAAATATTATTTTTAATGATATTTCATATCTCATATTAAGTTCGACTTTGAAACGTAGAAACTAATAATTCGGTTTAGGTAATTTTAGTATTTAGCTGTCAGATAAAATCAAATCTCGTAAACAATGATTCCACACAACACCTCGCGAATGTGATTACGACCGCTCACAGCAGCAATGCGTGCCAGCGGGCATTTTTAAATATTTGACCTATTTTTAGGCACCGCTAATAATAATTAGAAAAGGTAACGTGAACCTCTCAGCTTGCAAAGAATTCCATGAGAAGTGTCGCGCCTGGGTATAACGTTATTTTTCTTATTGCAACACTGAAGTTCTCGAAAGAAAATGAATACTGAACTTGGTATTAAGATTGGAAGTTAAATTATAAAATAATTCATTGAAAATTTTACATTAATAATTGGAACGTTTTAGCATGTAGAGAGAAGTTTTTTACTTTTAATCACTCTTTTAATCGTGTCAAATTTATCGCACTATGAAACGTTGGGTAAAATAAAACCATACGATGGCAACACTAGATCAGAAAAAGTTTGACATTTCGCAGTGAAATAGTGTACGCAGTGAACGTGTGTGTAATTTTTTAACGAAAATATTTATTTTTATGTAGTGTTTGTAAGGAAATTGTAAGTTTTTGACTTAAACATTACTTATAACTTTGTAGTTAATAAGTTATTAACATCTTTATAGTTACTAGTGTTTTTTAAAGTTACTAACCCGGTTCATTCCCGGAAATGCTTAGTGTTTTATTTTAAAAAGAAAAAAAAGTGAAAATAAAACCTTTGTGGCCTGTATCATCTGTGCATTCCGATGATATTACGCAGGGCGGGGTCATAGAACTTTCTTTCGCGGTTGTATTTGGCGCGAATAATTTAGTTTTAGCATAAAATTGTGCGCGGCATATGAGTCTTAAAATAGACAAAATGATTGGCAAAGTATTGACTGAATAGTAAAATGTGTCAGTGGGTGATGGTCAGGTAGACCAAAAATAAGACTTTGTTTTACCTTAGCCTAAATACCTTGCCCAGTTTGTTCTCAATTACACAATATTTTAAAAATAAAAATGTTATTTTTCAAGTCCATGACTCACTCGCCTATATTTGTTTCTTCAGTTGGGAAGACGTTTTATTACAATATTGCGAAGTGTTAGTAAGTACCTGTAATTCGGAATCGCCAATTATATATAACTTTAGTAATGTGATTTTATAAATCCCAAAAACAAATGTTTTAAATATCTCTGCTTATTTATATATGTATATTATCACACCAGATCGCTTGCGAGGTAGGTCGAGAGCACAAAGTCCCAATAGGATCCTCATAGACCTCTCTTGCTTCCTCCACATCAGTCCACATAAATTGTTGCACCTGTTGCATTATGTTTGAGAGTAATTGGTTGAGAAATATTTTGAAGTTTTTAAACTAAGTATTTAGGTGTCTTAACAATATCTAAAATTTTTTTCAATAGAAAGATTGTTTTTCTGTAGCTTGGTTTATTTTATACAGAGTCACGTATGTGTAAAAAAATAAACTTAAGCTTTTAATTAAATAAGTTATAACACCTATGTCATAACAACATCAAACAAAACAACAGTATTTAGAAGTATATATTCTTGCTCTTATTAATAATGACCATAGTCCACACCTGTAGCTACTGGTCAATACACAGTAGAGTGAGTGACAGTTAAGTAGGCAACCACAGATAACAACAAATAGTCCATTAGGGTAGATACTTACATTCCCTGGATTGCCACAGAAACATGATAAGATAGTGTTAAACACAATTTATTTACAGTTTAGATAAATTTTAAGGAGACGCAAATACTGATTGGATTTAAAATAGAATGACATACTTACTGCAACATATTCTAGCCTATCTACCTTTATCATCATGTCAGATCCCTTGCAGGGTAGCCAGAGAGTGCGGAGTTCCAACAGGTTCTTTTCTGACCTTTAACAATTCTTCACATTTTCATTTGGCTCAATATTGAAGCGACTACGGGAGGGTAGGTTAGGTTAGGCCAGTAGGACAGTATGGGCTTATAATAATTATAATCACTATTGAAGGTGTATCTTATTATTAACATTAAGCTTACTCACATTGGAGTGGGCAGAGAACTGTCCATAAAACTGGCCAGTGTGAGAATGTAAACCCTTGTGAAATGAGCCAGTAATATAATATGGAAATGTTTCATGGAACATGAATACATACCCTGTAAATGAATGTACTATTTAAGCATATTACACTGATCATACCTCTGCATCTCTTTTCAAAATCTTTACATCTCTTTTGTGAAGTACTTACTAAAGTGACTAATTATCTGAAGTATTTATTAATTTGAATTTTTTGCCTCCTTAAAGGAAGTTGAATCTTAACTTGTACACCAGCTAAGGTTTTAAATTTTTATATTTGTTTCTTTTTTTTTTTTTTTTAAACTTAGCCCCACACTAGGATTTATTCCTGTGTCGTGGGTGCGTTTAGTTTTAAATACTGTATCCATCGGTATATTAATGTATTTATCTTTTAAATTATGTAAATATAATAATAATTGTTGAAAAAATAAACAAATAATATAATAATAATAAGTCATTTAATTCAGGCAACTGAAATTTTACAAAAATGGGGTTAAAAACAAAGGTTCAGGTAATTTATAGTTCGGGTAGTGTTCAATTATTTAGAATTAGTTAAATCGCTTTTTATTTTATTTATTACTATTAATTTAAAAATAAAAAGCTTAAGTTGCGCTTCGAGAATTCATATTAATATTTGTTGTTCACAAGAATAGTTGATGTTTGTGTCAAAAATAATGTTTCAAGCCTTGAATAACGCATACTCATGTAAACACAGCACTGAAACTTGCCAAATCATTTATTCTGAAGATCATTTTCATTGCCAGAATTTCGGCCATCTTTGATTTTCTAGTTTTGTTTATTTTTGTGTCACAGATGTTTAAAGCTAAATGAAATTTTAAAAAATAAACATAAACACGGTCATGTCTATATTCACCAAGAGACTGCATCATAGCTCTAGTGGCGAATAGTGCGCGTCGCTATCACGAATTATTTTCTATTCCTTTCGAAAAATTCTCAGTATTAGGCCGAAGTCGAAAATGGTGTTCGATATACGGCAATAGGCTCGCCCCCTGTTACATGGAAGCTAACATCGTCGGCGAAAAGTGGGTGTAACACCGTACACCCCTGCTACCCCGCTTAGGGAATATAGGCGTGACGGTATGAGGGTTGTAGAAGTGTATTGTGTTCACTAACATATCGCCGGCGATGTTAAGGCATAATTCCAAACTTCGGATGTCCGGAGGAGATAGGATTAACGAGTTCTCCCCTGGCAGCGGGCTCTTCGGAGCGGGTCACTGGTAGAGGTTAGTCGTATTTATTAAAACAGATCCAAAGAACAGGTATTTTACCAGAATAGGCGGCACCTAATCCAATTCTGACAATACCTAATCCACCTAATATTTAGCCCGTTTAGCACGCTCACTCACACCTGTTCCCGCGCTCTCTTACTCACTCATATGCTTATCGCTTTGCTATCCCGCTTACGTGTAAGGGTGGAGGGAGCGAGACAGCGCTATACAACGCGTATTGATATAAAACAAATGTAAATATAATGAATTGAAATATTTTAAATACGCCATCTTGCGAACGTTATCTTTTGCGGAATATTTAATATCGCAAGACTCAAAACTTCATACATTCGTAAGTTAACAGTCCTAAGCCTGTAAAAAGTATGAAGGGAAGATACCAATTCATCACTAATATATCATTAAATGATAAAATAGAAAACAAGTATTAGTTTATTCAACCAATTTCGTGCAGAAATATGTAATCTAATCAAAAAAAAAAATTGATTCCATTTTGAAACTTCCATTTTCTTAAAAGTGTTATTATGACTGTACCCGTTCTTAACTAACGAAACAATTTAACATTCAATTAATTCAAATATCGATAATACGATATCAGGATTTGATATAGGATAGGCGGATTAAGATCACTAAGGAACGGTATGTGTATGAGATCATTGAGATTAGGTGGATTAGGTATTTATGCAGACTAGGAACAGGTGTACTTAGTACCTGATTTACCTAATACGACCCATCTCTAGTCACTGGTGCGTTGCATACGTAAAATCCGGAGCTTCTTCAAAGTGCTGATGTCGGTCACCCTGGGGTTTTAGATGGTAGGAATCCGACACGTCCCACAAGCTTCCTCCGAGCGGAAGTCCTATTCAGAATTTTACTTGGTAAAAAAGGAAACGAAATTGCAATTTGCCATAATCCGTAGTTTTTCTTGAAATACTGGGGCTGGACGTAAATTATTATAAGACCAAATAAATCTAAAAAGTATCCATTAAGCTTCACATTTATCTCGATTCTTTTCTCCTGGACCATGGCTAATGGCCGTTGGTAGGATGACGTCATTTCACATTCTTTGTCTGACTTAAACTTGAAACTTATGTAAGCTTATTATACATGGTGATATGAATTACAATACCGTGAAATTAGTTTTACATTTTGATTAATGTATCATTGTGTGCATTCCCGTAACTTCTAAGAACTAAGAACTTAATTTCACGGGAGATATAGAACCTCCAATTCTCATAGGAAAATAGAACTCGTTCACGTTGATTTTTGTATCTCCGATACTATGTGAGGACTCCATCAAAAAAATACGCACTGACTTCACGTGATGCAGTATGACCTATTCTGTCTTACCCCGGTATGAAAAGGCTTTTGACTGGCAGAAGAACAACATAGGCTAATTTATTATATTGCTACACTGTAGATCTAAAGTTAAAACTAAAAGACAAAGTTTACAAAGACTAAAGTTTTTAGTCAATGTGTGTTACCAGTGATGATATATGGATCAGAGACGTGGTCTCTTACTATAGGTCTCATAAAAAAGCTCAGAGTTGCTCAGCGAGCTATGGAGAGAGCTATGCTCGGCGTTTCTCTACGTGATCGAATCAGGAATGAGGAGATTCGTAGAAGAACCAAGGTCACCGACATAGCCCTTAAGATTAGCAAGCTGAAGTGGCAATGGGCGGGCCACATAGCGCGAAGATCGGACGGGCGTTGGGGCAGAAAGATTCTAGAGTGGAGACCACGTATTGGCAAGCGCAGCGTGGGACGACCGCCTGCCAGATGGACCGACGATCTTGTGAAAATGGCAGGAAGTCGTTGGATGCAGGTGGCATCGGTTTACGGTTACGCTGGAAAGCGATTGGGGAGGCCTATGTTCAGCAGTGGACAAGTATAGGCTGAGATGATGATGATGATGACACTGTAGATGGGCATTAAAAAGAGTTACGTTCGAAGTGTACCTGGGAAATCAAATAAGTAACGCAGAAATCCGCAGGAGAACTAAAGTCACCGATTTATCGTTCAGAATTGCCAATTGCGCTATTTGATCGTTGTAGCGATTTTTGGGAAAGGCATTGAAGCCGACATCTTTCAGCTGATGATGATAAGGACTCTTTTGACCCTTTGACACAAAGAAAAATATAGGGCTGTGCCCATATCCACCTCTTTCGGTTTTGTTCTAAGATAGTTATGTAGTTATTCCAAAAAAACGAATGAAATTCCGTTTTTAGGCCGCTTCAGACCTAATTCTTCGATTAATGGCCCCCTCACTCCGTCCCTAAGACTTTCAATTGGCTCGATTGGACGCTGTGATTAAATTAGGTCCGCAAACATTCATTATAATCAATACTGTTTGCTTTTGTCTTGTACACATTGATAAACGGAGTAGAACGTGTTGTGTTGTCATCTGTATTATCAATGTTCTAAATGCGTTGCAGTTTCCAACCCCGGGTCTCGGTAGTAGAATGATGCCATGAATGATATCGAAGAGGGTTTCAGGAAACTAATTAAATATTTAAAAAAAATGTAGATAATACCTACCCTCCCGCGTATATTTCCCAAGCAGGGGTGGTGGCTTGATAAGTTCCAACAGCAGGCCGCAAACCTGCCCCCACTAATCCGCACTAAGGCCTGTATTACAGAATGTAAATCATTTATAAATCTAGAAACGACTGATTTCCGTTCTGTAATGCGGGCCTAAGTCCGTGTGATAGAGTATGACCTATTCCCTCGGCCGGGTTGTAAGAGAATGCATTTCGCCGACAGTCGGACAATATTCTAATTTTCTTATCGTATAAACGAAATACATAAAACAATTGCAAGAATAACAAGTATGTATTGTAGTGTTACTTATAAATGCCGCTTTAGGAAATCTTAAAATTGACGTTCCGGCAAAGGTAATTGACATTGCGCCACGGTTGATCGGGCCGAGCAGTGAAAATGGATCGCATGATTACCTCCACGCTAAAATTTACACAGTTACTTAGTTAACAACTTTGAAACACATATCGGGTAATTAAGAACCGTCACGAGTACACGACTGCCTCGTTGGTCTAGTGGCAAAGCGCGTAGCTTTGTAATCACGAGGTCCTGGGTTCAAATCCTAGGTCGGACAAGAGTAGTTTTTCTAACGAAAACTTCCCAGTACGAGTCCGGAGTCTGGAATTGTGCCCGGTATATGGCAATAGGCTCGCCCCCTATTATATGGGACCTAACATCGTCGGCGAAACGTGGGTGTACTCAGTACATCTCTGCCACCCCCGCTTGGGGAGTATAGGCGTGACGGTGTGTCACGAGTACATTCTCCTATATTCACATTTAGTCGATAATATTAGGCTCCAATGTAATAGACCCCCACTTAAGGAATTAGCGGGCGTTCGCACGGACGCTTTTTCAACGCGCATTTTTAAAGCGCTGTAACGAGATAAATGGCAGCGCGTACTTTTTTTTTAAAGCGCCGTACTGTGCTTCGGTCCCGCGCTTAGAAAAAGCGTCCGTGCGAACGTCCGCTTATTCCTGTGCGTGGATACGTTTAGACACATCCAATTTCACAAAGGTTTTTCCCGCACCGGGATTGAACCAAAAAAGCAAGAGATCGGAGAATGAAGATATTCTTATTATACATCATATTCACAACAGGAATTAAATAAATATATAATTAAATTAAATAAATAAATATAAAGCGATTTTACTCGAGATTGCGATGCATATTCCACGAAAATGTACCTATAAATGTGCTAATGTCTTCTAATTCTCAGGGACAGTTGTCATTGTAAAAGTTGGGTCATGTTGATAAGTACATGTTCACCTGTCCGTTAAACTCTTTATGTAAACTAAATAAACTCATGAATTTGCAGAAAACCTAAAGCTATTTTAACCCAGTTCCAAATTCAGCATTTATAATGTTCTGTAATTTTCCCGCGGTGTTTCCTGTTTGGATTTGGTATTTCTGATTGTTCGAGCCTCCAATAGGTGGATATCTGTGCCTGTTTGTTTTATTTTAATGGGAAAAACACTTGTTTCAATACCTGCGTCATCTGTAAGCGTATAGATTTAGTATGCTGATCCAATTAATTTTATTATAGTAATGACCACAATGACAATAAACAATTACAACATAATAATGCTGTTTATGTACATTCTTATCGTATGGTCCGGAATTGCTACTTAAAGCGCAACTTCAATAGGTACAGTCCCTCAAGGATCTTTTGGCCCGCGGCCAAAAGCGGAACTAACGCTGTCATCAAGTAAAATATCACTACATGACAGTCGCAGAGTTGCCGTTTGCTATGAAATTTACCCAAGTTCTTTTATTTAATTAGTAACTGGGCGCACTAACCAGCTCTTTAAATATCTACTAGGAAGTAAAATAAATAAAAAGCGCGCTCATAGCGCTGTGGGACCGCGGTGTTTTTACCGATTACCAAGGTTAAACAGCGTTCGACTTGGTTGGCCCGAGATGGGTGACCGTTTGTGGCATTTTCATATTCGAGCATCTCCGTGCTTCGGAAGGCACGTTAAGCCGTTGGTCCCGGCTACCACTTAATGTGGTAGTCATTAAGCCGAGTTGGAAGCCTTAAAGGCGGCTTGCTAAGTTCCAACAGCAGGTGGCCATAAACCTGCCTCCACCAATCCGCACTGGGTCGGCGTGGTGAAGTCTGACCTAATCTCTCTCACCTCAATTAGTGAGAGAAGGCCTTTGTCCAGCAGTGGTCAATATAGACTAGCAAGGAGAAAAAAATTATTAAATGTTAAGCCTCATTTCACACCAACGCCATCCACATGCAATGTCATCCACGTAGCAAAAGTTCATTGTAGCACTGTAACTAACAGATTATTGTCAAAAATTTGACAGGTGACTCAATACTTGTATTTATTTTGTCTCACCCCCCCTGTGAGAGCACCACAGGGAATCCTACATCTATGTAGCCCTACTACTACTACTAACTTGAGCGAGGGGTAATGCCGAGACTCCTTCCGGCTTAAACACCTACTGTGCTACAGCTCTTCGCTGTGGCTGGTGCGAGTTACTTTTGTGGATATCTACATATATATAACGGAAACAATCTCCGCACGACTACTTTTTGAGAGGCGTCTCGGGAGCGCATGACACGCATTTCCCTCTTGAGGTCCAGTTTTAATAATTCGTAGCGTGGTACAACGTATTCTAAAAACGTCAGAAATGATTTTAAAGGTGTGGGTTTATAGGTTGTTTTTCTGGTGGTATAGATTATAATATTATGCCTAATGAATCACTGATATCAACATGTCGGTAACTGACGGTATATAGGCACGTAACCAAACAATATGATACAATACTCATACGTGACAAGTTAGCTGTTACTTTACCGTCCTGTGAATCAAAGCACCATCACACACAATGTATTATCACGGCCATATCCCCGACACGGCAATTAGAGATCTGAGGGACATTAAAAAAAGTTAAGACTTACCCACTGGTGGACATGAAAGGCTGTCTCTCACAGATCGAGGTGGTTATACTTCACCACATGAATCCAGTGCGTATTGGTGAAGGTAAGATTCTGGTCACCTGCTGTCTGGTCAACTTATGAAGCCCATTATTAGGCATTTTACTCAGTCTAACGATTACCTCATTAGGTGGAGCCGGGACCATGGCAAGTACAGACACACTGACAAGACTGACCGGGCCGAACGCCTTTTAACCTCGATGATCACCGTAGCTACGTGGGCCTACGAGCGTCTCCGTTGATTAAATTAGTCAACATTAAGACGTTTGTAGGTAAGAGCCATTGAAGAAGTCTATGTTCAGCAGTGGACTACTATACATATAATGATAAGTAAGAGTGGCGATACTCTACTACCCGACAACTTCAACAGTCCCGTCAATCGCATGGTACTACTATAATGTATACAAATTAATGTAGAATATGCTTCCACATCGTGATCTAACGCAATCACTTTCTCACGCAACCCGAATGTTTCAGAGAAGTGAATTGTGGTTGGTGGCTATACCAGTAGTAGAAGCGTGGAAGTAATAGTAGTATATTATTTATTTATTTTTCATTGTACACGTATAATCATAATTACAATAAAATGGGAAAATTCACGTACAAAGGCTTAGAGCCTAACTCAAATTTGAGGTTTCTTACAGCAAACCTTAGAGCGATAGAGAAACGAAAATAGAGAGAAATTCGTACAAGATTACGGATATCGAACAAACTGGCAGCTAAAAACAGCCTATAGATATACTTACGCAACTATAGCAACTTTACAAGTTAGCTTCAAATTATTAATGACCTCAGATCTTTTTAGTAGCGTAGTTTTAGCAAATTATAGCATTTAACACGTCCTGTCTTTGGCCATGGTTGGATCGAACTAATTCGCAATAAGTACACCCATGCTCTGATTTTCCGTGCCTTTTTCGGACTCTATTATCTATTATAATTAATGTAATAGTGTAGTCAGATCAAGGTCAGATGAAAAGGTTGATGACAGGCAGATGACAATATCCTCGTCATTTGTAGGTGACAGCGTTCGGTCATTTACAAAGTCGCAAAGGGGTCGGACATTGTCCGATGTAAAAATACAAACTTGTCCTTTCGCTCATACTTATCAAGCTGGAATTCTCTTTTAAACCTTGATTTCTCAAACTGTCATCAGTACCTTTCTCGACGTTACTCTTTCACTCCCACCAACTGAAAATGTGCTTCTGAAGTTCCATTTCACATTGCCTTAATCGGACAGTGTTTGCAAATGTCTCCATTAATTGTCTTCTTTCACATTAACGACCATATCTAATATACCATTGCCTACCGTGGTTTACTGAGTTAAACATACGCCTTCGTCAAAGTCCCTTTGGCTAGTCACAATTCCGTATTATTGTAACGAATTTGCACGCAGCACTAATGATTCATAATTTTATGTGGTGAAAGGTAACGACACCTTATAGTACATCTATACCATTCGTAAGTTAGTTCAAATAATATGAGATTTGCTTTAGTCTTTTAAAGGGCGTGAATAACTAGCGAGAAGTATGTTTTGAGTATTCAAAAGACCAATTTGTCCAAAGAACAGGTGCATTCTATAGTCGCTGTGTCATCATATCCCAAAGTCCTTCCAACATCTTTAGATGTGTGTTTGTTGCCAACATTTCATGGATATTTAGTTTCATACACACTTAGGCTACATCAGCTGTGTTCGGATCTCTCGCCAAATTGCATCATTTAAAGTTTTATGATTACGATGAGTTTTGAGTGTGTAAGAGTGAGAGTTATGAGTTATTTAAATGGTTCCTGGGTTTGGTACCATGCTGTACCGTATTAAGATTTATTCTTGCAATGCCTGCCTCTCCCTCTATTATTCTAGTAATTAAATGCGAATCTCTAACTACACCTAATTCTCTGGCCAATTTTAGTATATCTAGGTAGTTAACTTGAGGATCGGTGCAACCATTGGCTCGCGGGACTAACTGCAAACCATAAATCACACCAAATATTTGTAACTCAAAGTGAAACATATTTTCTGGGTTTATTAATTTTAGGTTAAACTTCTTAAAAGTAATCAAACCCCACATATGCACAAAAAAATGCTGCCATTAAATTCGTAACAGCGACAAAACCATAACATAAATCACGGTCTCTTTCAGCAGCACAAAGGATGCATTCTAGTGAAAGCTGCCGTGTTACATTTCTGCTTCAAGACAACAGCTTTAACAAGATGTCCGAGCATGTCGTTACTTTCGTCGGCCCCATCACAATGCTTTACGATCAGTCGACGTGACCCACATTTGGGCGCAGCGAGTTTTGACATTTAAGAATTAAAAATAATCTGATGCATTTCGAATGTCTTCGAGATAAACAATGCTGCTCGCTTTATGAGTAGGATAATTTTTTGCAGGATTTTATAGAGCTAGACATAGAAATATGTCAAAATGTTGCAATAATTGTATTCCTTTAACTAAGATGCTTGATTGATAAATTGATCCTTGTTTCTGTCCTTTACATTACTAACAAAGAAGATCGTTTGATTACCAAATAAGTACCTACCATCAAAAGTCATCACATGAGACTCTTGCAAATATTCCCATATGACTATTAATATATAACGCTGAACTCTGCCAGCGGGTAACCTCTAGTTTCCAAAGCAATCATTCGACTACCTTGACTACCTTTGCTTTTTTGAAATTACGCTATTTTTGCCAATTAACAGGTTAATGAAAAATTAGATTAACAAACTTCTCATTGTAATACTTATGAACTTTGAACGTTAGACCAACATGCGCCAATACATATTCTAAATAAGGATACGATACCAAACCCAGTTTCACAGTGTTACAGTTATCAAACGATTCACGTGCACATCTTGACGAAACGGAACTGACTGCATGCTATAATCGTTGTGTGGTCTTTGTACAATGCGAACGGTGTCGAATGGCGCTTCATACACATCTAACTAAACCTACATGCATATCTAACAAAGGTACAAGACGAATAAGTAGTCTGTTGAATCATACGCGATGTTATTAATGTTAAAGTTATTGGAAACATTAACGTGTTTTAAAAAACACTTTTAATAATAATTTTGGCGTACCGAAGTTGAGTATGATTGTGCTAAATTTCTCAGTGGCATGTGAAATTCTTTATGAAAAAACAACATTGTGTACTTGATGTTTTTGTGAGAAGAACATAATTATTCAGTGGTTACTATCGTGCTGAATATTCATGCGTTAAATGAAAGTGAAGTTGTAGACTTGATTGCGGTAAATGTCCGAAACAATGTAAGTAACCAAATGATTACTTATCCAAAACATGTTAGTTTTATAGACTAAAATGACCTTGAAGACAGGTTAAAGGTTAACCATCACATTGAATGAGTTTAGATATTTGGAACGGAAAGCTAATGGCTATTTGTCCAAATCGTTACAAGAACCTTGAATTTTCTGTACGTAGAATAAGAATCAGCAAGGCATTGCACTTGATTTAGTACCAAATAATGAAATCCTTAATGCCCCTAACTCCTTTTAACTTCCTAATCATCCGCTTCATCAAATCCTTTTTCCCGCAACAACATTAAAAGGAAGCGTCAAATATCAAAGCCCTTTAATTTGTCTTCAGCAGAATGGGCATTAAAATTCCAGCAAATTACTCAGTTCCCACAAATAGTTTGGAAGTTATTACGCAACGGACATTGATATATGTGCATGACCGCTGAAATTCAGACCAAAGCATATGTTGCATGGCTTCAGACAAAGATTGATGATGCGTAGGGTCTTTAACTAGAAAATGGTTGGATGAGAGCGGGATGCTTGAGTATCAATCAATACTAATAATGTAAAACCTTTTCTATTTGTTTGTCCTCATCACGACTACACAGCTGAACGAATTTGGTTAAAATTTCGACTGACTGAGATTAATTACTGGTTTACAGAAATGTATATTGATGATTCTGTGACACATGAGGAGTTTGACAATTGTATAGAGTTGTGTGGAATAAAATACTATATTTTGCCATCCAAAAACTAGTATACAGCATCTTTTTGAATTAGATATCAAAATCAATAGGAAAAGAAACTAAATACATATGTAGCAAGGTCAGGTCTAGGACCACGGGGGCTACTGCAACCTTTTCAGCAGGAGTATTGCAATCTGACTTCCCTGTTAGAAAGAGATGCAGGTAGAAACTTTGTTTATCCGATTCTGTTTCTCACTGTAGAGTTACAATAGTAGTAATTAGATGCTTCCTGAACAAAATTTTACAAGATCTTTAGAAGAAACAAACGGAGCTATTGACACCCATTAAAATATCCGCTTCCGTTGAGTATTATCCCAGATTTTAGACCAGAGCTATTCACAATAATAACGAAACCACCTGTAGTAGATTTTTGTATTTCAAATAAAACTGGACGCAACCAGGAAATGTTAAACATGTCGTGCTATATTTTAACCCGGCTGGATGAAGTGCTAAAGCATTGTCTGCTGTGACATAACCGCTTCGTGTGCGGCTAAAATTAGCCAATCGAATCGCGCGTGCGCTAGCGCATCGCGGCAATGCAGGTGCGCTCAGTGTTGCTACACGGAATTATACTCTTAGTAGTGTTGCTATATTAATATAGATTTGAAAATAAATAGTAAAAAATTGTTTTTGAGCCATTATCGACAATCTACGAAATTATGTATCATCATCAGCCCAAATTAGTCATAGGCCTCCTTCAATGTGCGCCACAGAGCCTGATCGGCCATACCAGACTATTACTACTTTTTAATTTGAAGGGTTAGAAAGCCAATGAATATTTTTTAAGAATGGCATCATCGGCATCATAGGTGATTATGAACATGATTAGCTATTTTTAAGTAAAAGTCAGCGAAAGGTCAAATAAACATTCAAATAAAAGAAAGATAATTTTTATTACTCGTATGTGCGTATTGTTGATCTTTCGATGTTTGGCATTTCATTACCGATCCTAGAAACATATTATTATGGATATTCGGCAAACATAGATATGTATTATTACAATATTTTCTGTCTGCGTGCTTTCTTGAATAGTTAGATATACTTATAACAAAAAAATGCAGGCATGCAATCACTTGCTTTTTTTGTTTATTTCAAGAGTAGGATATTTTTAAGACTTTGTACATTAAAACAGCACTATTCGATTTCAAAATTCAGACGAAGGTCTCTTGAGTATTGTATGATTATAAATTTATAATTATAATTAGCCGACCGTCAATATCATTGCTATAAAGATGGTAGTACTAGATTTCACCCTCCTGGCTGGGGGGAGGAGAGGGGAAGGGCTGAAGTCCTCCCCCTTTCTCTCCCAGGTCCAGGGTCCTCTCCCAGGATCTCAGATCAAGGACTTTAGTCCATGCTCTGCTCCAAAGCGCGGAGATATGCCCAGAGTATTCATCAACATAGGCAACATTCCGACAGTTTATCAGTGGAGTTTTTCAATCTATCTATATCATCACGCCAGATCCCTTACGAAATAGGCCTGTAAGGAAAGTCTGTTGGAACTCTGTACTTTTAGCCTACCTTTGTCAAACTATTACTTAATGTATCTTGTAAAATGTAGCATGTTTAAAACAACTGTCCTATTCATACTTGACTGATCCACGAATAATTTTCTTTTTTTTACCATAATTTTATTATTTTCAAGTTGTATTTTATACATGTTGAAAATGAAAATCGTTTAGGATCAGGAAAGGTACCAGAATCTCTTTTAATTATGTAATGTAACTTTGACTTTAGAAAGAGAGAGAGATACACACTTCGGAATATCTGTGAGTCTTTCTTACATGGTAAAATAAAATTAGACTTTATAGTAAGGTCACTTCAGTCTCCGTACTGCCCTTCCAGGGTAGCGGCCGTTATGATATGTATCAGAATCTCCAAAATATCTGTTGTAGATCACGTTTCTATATCAGAATTGGGCTAGTGAACTCTTAATTGAATTATAACTTGGGTTTTCGGTATGCATCTATTTCGGCCCATTGGCTTCGGTGCCAAGTGTTCTCAGGTGCGAACTGTTACCAATTACCAAATACCATTCCGGCAGATATTTGCTTAGTGTATTTTACCCCGTATATCATCATCTTTAAAGCTGCAGTTTGAGACGCTCGTAGCGCTGTGCGACCGCGGTGTTCTTATCAATCACCAATGTTAAGCAGGACTCGGTTGGTCTGTGATTATTCACCGTTTGTGGCATTTTCATATTCAATCGTCTTCGTGCTTCGGAAGGCACGTTAAACTGTTGTTTCCGGTTATCACTTGATGTGATAGTTGTTAATAATTTGTGCCATTATGTACCCTTTAAGAAATAAAACGTTTAAGTTGATATTAGTTTTAGAAAAGATTCAGAAAAAACTAAATGGCTTTTTCTTGAATCCGTCACTTTCCAAGTATTGCATTTGCTGTTACAAGGTCAGAAATGATTGTTCCTTCTATACCTAAATCATTATCATCACCTCCATTTAGTACTTCTGTTTGTTCTATTTCAAGATCATTATCATGATCATTTAGTAATTATTAGCCACTACAACATAAACTTTTTATGTTATTCGTCGCGTTGAAATTATTCTTTCCATTCCCCCCAAAGGAAAAAAATCACATTCAGGGCAATGTTAACCTAATTGGATTCGATTCCATTCATGATTCTTTAAAAATTCATTTCATATAACTTAGTTACAATTTTAGAGCATCTTTAAAAAATAATTACTTCCAACGATATCCGAACTTCTTAATCTTCAGTCATTAACAGTTATGAAGATAATATGATGTTATTCATGAACACCAAATGCCAAGGAACATTTAATAAATCCTCACAAATGTCACTATTGTGTCCCACGTCTAAGAGGTGTACAAGGAAAATATATCCTTATATTTTCCTGTTTGAGATGCCACGTTTTATAGGCCATTATTCTTGCTCAGTTAATAAATAATTCGCAGACAAACAATGGTGTATAGTGCCAGAATAAGCTTTTTGTATTTTGGGTACTAGGTAGAAGTGTTTTGAAATTCACCATTTACAAGATAAAACAATCTTTAGAAAATAGCCACATAGTAAGTAGATACATACACCAATGTTAAATAAAATAAACTGGCTAGGTTTTTAGATCTTAGTTATCCTTTTTAGTAGCTTTCCAGAGAATATCCAAAGCCTGCTTAAGTATAATATTTTTCTTTCCACCACCAGTAATGAACACAAAGGTGTAATAGTTTGCAATATCGTTTAATAAGTTTAGTTCTATGTAAAGAATTACCCAATTAATAATCAAAACCAGTTATACATTTCTTAATGAATTATCAAACGTTCAATCTCTCATGGCACCGCTTCATCTTGAAGATGTACGTGATGATATCAAATATGTCCTACAATCCACAACTGTATACTCCTCAGATATATTTAATCCAATATTTGCGAAACATCTAACAATATATTGCGCATAAACTCGAGAATCCGATGTTCCCCACGTCAATGCATCACACCCACTCCAACCCGAATATACATGTAAACAGCACCGATACGAGATGTATACGAGGTGCGAACGAACCGAAAGCTATTGCAGATATTATCGGGCTTTCACTCCCATTGTATTTGTGGCTGGAATTTTCTGAAACACTTATACGTATTCAGGCCTTTGGAATTTCAGTATGATCTATCCTTGTACAAAGCTTTTTCGATAAGCTATCGACAACACGTCCTGGCGCTCCCAGTTCTTTTGTGTTGTCACGTTGGGTATTTTTTCCTAATACATGAATAGTATTTTTTTAATACTGCAAAAATGAGAACTATTATTAATTTGAAGTACCTTCGACTACTGTTGGTCTTTATAATCTATACAGCCCCTTAGTTACTCAATCAAATGCATCATATCACGTTGGTTTCTTTGTAGTCAATATGCTAATCCTGTATCCTTTATCTTATCTTGCTTTCAAACTTACCCCTTCAGTCCTTCAGATGGAACATATAAATATCATAAAGTTAATTGAGCCAGTATCTTTCCTAGCTTGTGTTTTATTCGACATGTGCTTTAGAGTAAACCAGCTTTAAAGATGTTAATCTGACAAAACATAAACAGAACCTAGTTAAACTAGAAAGTTTCATCAACTTAATGAACGTCAAACAGAAATTGAAACTGCACATTCATGTCTTAAAATAAAATTATATCTACGTATTATGGAGTTACGAAACTGTTTTCTCTTGTTTGAACACATTTATATTGTAATTTTCATGTTTTTTTTACTTTCTTTATACAATACTCAATCTTAGTACTGCCTTAATTCATTAACGGAAAACTGTTGCCTAACCGACATCCAGCGCACTGAATCCAAATCGTCGTCAAATAACTGATCATAAAATTACTTTTAAATATAAAAATGGTCGACAGTGAAATCTGTCTTGAAGCACAAACACCCAGCAAATGAGTTCTGGTCTAGCCAGCTCCGCTTAAAATGGAAAAATTTCTAAAGACACCTTTTTTAGCTTCGGATTCGCGCTCGACTGGCCATTCAAATTGATTTTTCTGCTTTGATACCTATGATATATTCCTATGCTATGCTTGTTTTTATTCGTCTGTCCAATTTGTCGTTTTGTCGTCACGTCTCCATGCTTAGTTAGTCTGTTCCGATTTCGGATAAAGTAAGTTTGAATATCAATGCTTTTACGGACATTTAGTTTTGTATCTTTAGCTACTATTGAATTTTGGCATATTTTGAGCAATATAATTATAATGTGTCATAGTAAAAATACAAATTTTTCATAATTACCATCACGATCATTATCCCAAAGGACTGTTCTGGAACGTAGAAAATGATTCCTACTCCAAAAGTCTAGCTCAGTTTTACTTTTTTTGAAATTAGCAAAGCCAATAACCATCGCAGGAAGTCGTTGGATGCAGGTGGCATCGGACCAATTACGTTGGAAAGCGTTGACAAGTATAGGCTGAGATGATGATGATAATGAATTACCATCAATTTTACAAATTTACTACTAATTAAATAATATTTTTTCTCAAGCGCGAAAGTATATAGTTTTAAGGTGTGTAAGCAAGAGTGGCAGTAACGCGTATTTTGCCGTTGATATTAGGTACCAATGTAATAGAAAGTGAGCTTATTGCTTTTATATCGGACATAATTCCAAACTCCGAACTGCCCCTAAACTACTTCTTAGAATTTTCGATAGAAAAACCACAATATCGGGGTCCGACCCAGAATTCGAACTCAGGACCTTGTTATCGTCAGTCGCACTCTAGATCAACGAGGCAGTCACAGTACGGTTTCGCATCTAACTCCTGTTTGCAACTTTAATGTTTTAGCATCCTATAAATCTATCATGTGTACTAAATTATTTTGGACGTTATTCTGTCATCTTTATTACTAAACCATGGGCTAAATTCTGAGAACAAAAACGCTGATTTGACACGCTCCGTTTTCTTCACATTACGGATCTAAGCCGATAATGTCATTAAAAGTAGCCGCAAATTGTACGCGTTTTAATTCACGCTAATATTTATAACTACCGTTTGGCCGACATCTCGAAACCTTAAAATACGGCGTTTGATTGCTGGCTTCTGGGAAAACTAACTGCATCACATTTTACAAGTTAAATGGCTTGTCTTTTTACTATTTTCGCATTGAAGTCTTGTTTACGTTAACTGATTGGTTTGTGATAATTGATACTCTTGATGTGTTAACAGTGTAATGGAAGGGTGTTCCCAAAGGTTGGGATTTTGGTCCGCGTGTTTTCCTAGTAGTTATTGTTGGGTTTGTGGAATTGTACTGATATATATGGATACCTATTCGTAAAATCGACGGCGCGTGAACACATGTACTTAGATCTTTTTGAATCTAATTATGATATTCATGGTAGTAAGTAGCTTAAACAACACCGTTTAATTTAAAATTCAAAAATCAGTTTTATAGACAAAACAAACGTCAACATAAAAATTATTATATTTATGTCTTATGCCTACTATCGCATTGTCACCCGGTCTTCATTGAGACGATGCCGCTTGCTCGAAATTCAGCAGAGTAGTTTACGTTAATGTTTTGATTTCATTCGGTTATTTCTGTTCTAAGCTAGTTTTATATAATTATTTTTTTGAGATTTTAATAATGCAATTGCAGATTGTGAAAACCGCTTTGGTTTTTAATAACTTCTGAACTGTTTTATGTTTGAACTTTACTGAATGTATTTTTAAAAACATTTTTAAACTTATCATTTCGGATATCCTTGGAAATTATGTTTTTCGAAGCGATATAATGTGTAATAATGTCGTCGTATTTACCAACGTGTATATACCAACAGGACAATCGCAAGAAAAACCAATCACACACATTTTATTTATAAGACGCCCGTATAATTCGTTTGTGACAAGATGTAACAGCGTTTAAATCGTCGTCCGCGCAATATCACTGCTATTAATAAAACTCTTGCGACTCAAGCTAAAAATCTCGATTTTAAACGTTTTGTCTTTCTACCTAGAAATTGTGAAGCAAATATTAATATACTCGAGCCGAATTTATTTAAGCGTAATATTTCAGACGATCACATTTCTCCAACATTTTCAACAGACTCTGCATTATAGACGGTAAGATTATCGTCTTCTCAAAGTGTCTGATAAGTTTTATTTATTATCTTACTATTCGGTAAAAGACACATGCGTACATCCAATTTATAGCTCCGTCTCTCATTCAACGCAGTGTAAGATAAAAATAATACTGTCAGAGAGGTTGTGCAACTCCCGTACATTTGCATTTTAGCATATCTGTGCGAAATAAGAGCAGCTATTCTGCTATAAAATAACTTTACATCTCTCGATATCCAATATTATTGATAATTGTATTTTAAGTAACAATCATAATAAAGACGACACCCACTCAAAAGACAAAGAATCGGTCATCATCATCATCTCAGCCTACTCTCGTCTACTACTGACGACTATGTCCGATGCCACCTGCATCCAACGACTTCCTGCCATCCTCACAAGAGCGTCGGTCACGTCGCTCCATCTGGCAGGCGGTTACGAGGTCTCCACTCTAAAATCTTTCTGCTACAACGGCCGTCCGATCTTCACGTTATGTGGCCCGCCCATTGCCACGTTAGCTTACTAAGCCTATGATACTATCGGTAATCATTATCAAAAATATCACATAAATATCTGTCTCCTTTCATCTCCAATCAGCTATTTTTATTGGCCGTTAGATGAGAATTAAAATTCCACCGATCATGCCTCATCGTAATTATACCTGTCAACTGACAATTTGCGCGGGAAAACAAATCGTTCATTCATTTTCTTGCGTTAACAGATTAAAAACGATTTCCTTTGTGTGTCTTTCATCTTTTTTTTAATTTTTAGTTCATAACGTTGCGGTATTTGTGTATTTTGTCAGTATAAATTATTTAATATTCGTCTGCTTCTATGGCTTTCAATTATCTCATATTCTTGACTTTCTACGAAAAAAAAAGAGTTTCAGCAAAGAATAATTTCAAAGGATGTTAATAGATATATCAATGTTTTTATTCTGTAGTTACATTAATTTAACTTAAAAATGAGTATATATAGGAACAAACTTTGATTTACATATATAGTAGGTATCTAAGCTTACATAAAATAATTAAAATAAAGTATTATCAAATTTTAAAAAAAAATTAATTCATCCAAATTTTCTACAATAAAAGCCAGTAAAAATAGATCTGTGTTTATGAAAATATTATTTTAACAAGCAACTCTTCATTCTTCGCGTTCCCGCTAAATAGCTCTCCATATTGAACCACAGATTATAATAAAATCTTTCATTCATTTCTTTTATTTTATATTCCGTTCTTTAATGGAAGAAAAATAAGTGTTGGGTTACGTTGCCGCGTCGTATTAATTGGGGCGGCGTTTATATTTAGAAAATTGACTTTTTGGTGTTGCCATGCTCTTGTTTTGCCTCACCGGGCGCACGGGAATGTTTTCGTCTATAAATTATGGCTATTTGAGCACGATGTGAGTGATTCTTTCGGATTAATGGCATATTTACAACAGGACCCTTATTCACCGTGACAAACATATAGTGCAACTCGTAACGATATTTTCACGAATTGATCGCTTAATGGTAATCCGGACATACGGATTATCATTACACAATCTTTTAATATAGATTTCGAAACGTGCCGTTGGTCATAGCGAATAACGGCCTAGAACATGAATTAAAATAATAACAACAAATAGCAGTGATAGCCTAGTGGTTAGACCGTTGGACTACAGAGTCAGAGGTCCCGAGTTCAAACCCGGGCACGCACCTCTGTCCTTTCGAAAGCATGTGCGTATTAAAAAATGAAATATCACTCGCTTTAACGTTGAAGGAAAACATCCTGAGGAAACCTGCATTCCTACGAGTTTCTTGAAGGTGTGTGAAGTTCGCCAGGGTTGGCGAAGGCCCAGTGTGGTTGCACTGGGCCAGCGTGGTGGACTAACTAAGGCCTAAACCCTTTCAATTTAAGAGGAGGCCCGTGCCCAACGGTGGGTCAGTTTTCTAACAGGGCTAATATTATTTTATTATATAAATTATGCACTGAGTTTCTCTACGTGATGGAATCAAAATGAGGAGATTCGTAGAAAAACCAAGGTCACCGGTATGTGGGGCTATGCCACATAGCACGACGATCGGACTGGCGTTAGGGCAGAAAGATTCTAGAGTGGAGACCACGTATCGGCAAGCGCAGCGTAGGACGGCCGCCTACCTGATGGACCGATGATCTTGTGTGGATCGCAGGAAGTCGTTGGATGCAGGTGGCATCGGACCGGTTGCGCTGGAGAGCGATTGGGGAAGCCTTTGTTCAACAATGGACAAGTATAGTCTGAGATGATGATGATAAGTTGTACAGTAGTCAAATAACCGTATAATTTAACACTGCTACATTTTAGTAAGTTTATTCAATCGTGCTCAGAACCCGTTTAATGCAATCAAAATTTTGTGCCGTTTTAATATAAGGCTTCTTCGAAGTGACGACAGCTAGGTCCAGTGATTTGAGCCTAGTAGGCTCCTCGGTTCACTGTATCGAGTAGTCACAGGTTCGATTCCCGCATGTAACACTGTGACACAAGTATGTACTGTATTTACAAGAATTTCATTTTTGTAAATACAGACACGATACATGAATAATTGTAACGTTGATATACAAAAGCCTAAGATACACAGTCTTACGGAAGTTACGCTAGAAACTGTTACCAAATACACTAGAGTATTTTCTATATCTATATCATCACGCCAGATCCCTTGCGGGGTAGGCAGAGAGTACAGAGTTCCAACAGGTTCTTTCCTTACACACCTCTCTGGCTTCCTCCACTCTCATAGTTCGTCTATACACGCTCGCCGGTTTCGGAGACTCTTGACTTGTCTAAGGACAAGACTCTTAGGCATGCAGGTTTCCTCACGATGTTTCTCGAAGGTGTGTGAAGTTCGCCAACCCGCACTGGGCCAGCGTGGTGGACTATGGCCTAAACCCTCTCAGTTTGAGAGGAGGCCCGTGCCCAACAGTGGGACAGTTTCTTAACAGGGCTAATATTATTGTTATTATTACATTTACTAGTTAGATGTGATGAAACATGCTTACCTTCAGAGCAGCTTTAATTATTCGTTTAAAAAAGTATATCAATTAGAATTACCATTAATGACTTTAAAGGTATCTTGTGATTACCACAAAAGGTAAATCATTGGTCGATTGCATCGTTAAAGGCGAATGTTAGTATAGCGAGCGAGAATATATGATTAAAAGGGATGGTGTATTAAGAACGCGTGTGAAGAGAAAACGAAACGAGACAAGATTACCTTTATGGTCTGTTTGGAGCTCTTAGGACGCCTCTAGCCCTCCAGTGTTGATCAAAAAATCCCTCGTGCCGAGACGATAATTTTTCTGATTGTAATTTTTTTTTACCCCACGGCGTAATCTCTTGCATATTATCCCCTGGAAAATGAAGAAGAAATGACCTTAATTTCATTCTTGCATCAGTAAATTTTGTGATTAAGCAGCTTCTAAACAACAACACAGACTGTTAAACAAAAAAAAAACCAATCGTACAGAAAGAGCATTGGAATAAAATTATTAAAGTTAAAAGACTAGCCCTCTGAGTAACTCACCAGATCATGTCAGTGGAGGCTGCCTTCCGCAACAGTGGTAGATGCTTTTTTGCCTGAATTTTATAGTACTTAAAGCTTCAAAATGATGTTTTATAAACGATTTTGACTTTAAAAGACTTACCATCGAACTACGTTGATGTTTTTACTGCAGGTACAATAATTATCATAACACAAAACCGTCCTCCATTCACTGGATCTAAAAAAGAACTGACGGGATGATTTGTTTGTTCATTTGTCACTCCATCTACCGCCCAAAGTATGACCAAAAGAACATAAATGGAACAACCAAATGATGATACACTCCCGTAGGCGAGGAATTGCATAATCATTGTATAACGTACTCACTGAAAACCGAATAAAAGCTAAAAACATCTTTGGAACGCAGCCAGAAATCCCTACACGTAAACATGCATTGATGTCGTGACAAGTACGTCCTATATTATCTATGGTTCCATATTTATTCGTCACAAATTCGTATACAGTGTGACAATTCTGAAACTCAATTTAGTTTGCATAAGCCGCAGGGCTTACAAATACCCCCCATGCGAATCCGTTAATCGTAGCCACCGCCGACTACGACCTCCCTCACGACCCCTGCCGCTACCGCCGGCCGCGACATGTTCTCACCGACCCCCCCGTTGCTTTGTCATCCCTTCTTTCCGCTCAGAATACGAGCGACGACGAAGTAGACATAGACGTAGTAGTAGATCCCCTCCCATAGCCGGCGGTTGACCGGTGCGCTTAGTAGTGCACCCGTCCCCCTACAGCGACTGTCCCAACCGAGGGCGCCTCGAAGAGGCGCCCTCGAGTATGTCGCCTCTTGCCCTTCTGGCTGGCTGGAGCGTAGTGGTTGCACGCTCGCCTTTAAAATCCGGTGAAGCTGTAGAGGCCTCGAGGCCAACAGCGTAGGTTATTCACACACACACATACAAATACTCAATTTACCCATCTATCTGATTGGAACGCGGCCTCCACTCAGAAGATCCGGTGAAGAAACTCAACGGGCTTGACTTTTTTTAATTATTTCTTATTTTTTTCTATATTTTTTTTCTATTATATTGTATGGATACAATGTTTAGGTTACAATTAAATAGTTTACGATCTAGCTCCACTGTGACGCTTTACGACCGAGATATGAAACTAATGAAGTTATTTATAAAGAGTGTCTAAAGGATTCCAAATGGACCAGTCCCCACAAGCAACAACAATATTTTGGCCGGTGGGTGACATTGACAGAGGGTTGGTGTGAAATAATCCCTTATTGATGATTCAGTAAAATTATCCTACTATCAAGGAAATATATCACGGGGTCTCCACGGTTGCTAATTAAAAAACGAAATTGGGTATATTTCACTTGATGACAGCGTTAGTTCCGATTTTGGCCGCAGGCTAAGAGCCTTATATGACTGGAAATTATATGAGTTTCATATGAACAATCAGGATAAATGTGGTCGAAATGCGGTCCCTGCGGAAGATGTGCGGAGTCACGCTGACCGACCGTATTCGCAACAGCGTAGTAAGAAAGCGAGTAGGTATGAAAGATAGTATCGGTGTAAAGATGAGAAAGGGTATGCTCCGTTGGTTCGGGCATATAGAAAGAATGCCAGAAGAAAGAATGATAAAACAGATATACAATGCGAAAGTGGAAGGATGTAGGTACCGGGGAAGACCTAGACTATCTTACCATGCCCAAATAGACCGTGTCTTATCTGAAGGGCAGGTCAAGAGTCTGCATGGCTTTTCATTCGTATATTTAATTTTTTTGCCATAATGGAGACGACAAACCATTCTTTTATTTATATTCTATTATTACTTGACATTGGCGAAATACACTATTACAGGATGGGGGGGGGGGGGGGGGCATTCATTAAAATAAGACTTAGACAGCCTTCGAAGGCTATCCGTTACCCCACGGCTGTGCGCGCGTCTCCTTTGTAATAGCTATCAATTGTTACCTTTGTTTCAAGCTAAAATCTTATTATTACTGAAATATAATATAGCCTGTGTAGCTTCCGAATAATGTAGCTTTCGAATAGTAAAAGAATGATTCAATACGGTTTAGTAGTTTCAGAGTTTATCGTTCACAAACAAATCTTTCCTCCTTATAACATTATACTACCGACCCGTAAGCCACGTAAACGCCAATTATACACGTTAGCCATCCTGTTAAATCACGGCGTCTATTTGTTAAAACTGTATGAAAAAGCGTTCGCTAGGTATTGAGATTGTTCAGACAGGCAGACAGACGCGGCGGGGGGACTTTGTTTTATAATATGAAGTGAAGTATAGATAGTACCTACTGATTATGACATGCCTCGTATAATAGCAGTTCAGAGTTTGGAATTGTGGCTTGATACAGCCTTGGATCGACTAGTCGCGGGTACGATTCCCGCACGGAACAAATCTTTTTGTGACCCACAAATATTTGTGGTTGTGTGTTGTTTTGTGTATTTGTTTCGGTCTGGGTTTGTAAATGTGAATTTTATGTTTGTAAAACTGAAACGACACTGAAACTGTATTGAAGATTCATATGTACCTGGCATCACAATGCCAGTGTGGGCAGTACTTACAGAATTTTCATTTAAAATGACCCAACACAATTTTCCGAATTTCTGATGCATTCCTCGCCCACAAATATTTTGCTCTCCTGCCCACTTTTGCGGCATCACACATCTGTCATACCCCCAATATGTTGACCTACTAAACTTGAATGATTCAATGTTGACTACCCGACATTACTCACCGAATGTCGTATAAAAACGAAAGATTTCTCTTCAAAACATTCAGTTGTTAATATCCCACCGTGAGAGATAGTTAGAAAATTATTAGAAAGAGTATTTTTTCTTGAAGATTTAGTTCGAAAAGTGATCTTGTATCGTGCGAAGTGTTTGTATCATAGTGTAAAATGCTCGTGATGGCCCCAGTTACTTTCGGTAATGTACCTCTTACCCAATGTTAATTAGTAAAGCGCTTTTATGAAATAAATGGCTAACAGAACATTTCCTTGAAAGCGCTGTACAGCGCGGCAGCACCGCGCGCAAAAAGCGTCCGATCGAGCGCCCGCTAAAATGCAGTTTCCTAATTTTTCATCGCGTCATCGGCGTCATCTTTGACAATTTTGAACGGTTCTCATAATCGTCAGCCTGAAACATCGCTACGTCTACCAGCCTTGTGTTGTACGCACTCAGCTTTTACCGGCGACCTTCAACAGGTCATCAGTCCATTTGGTAACAGTTTTTGTCATGAACGAACGGTTCTGCATAGATTTATTTATTTCTTATAATAGTTATTTAAACTATTATTAGAGGAAAGCTGCCCACTGCAGAATAAATTCCTCCCCCAAAGATCGCCACGATGGCTTTCCGCTGTGGGCATCTAAATTTTACCTGCGACCTCCATTAGGTCATCTGATTTGTCGGCGATTTGTTTGTTGTGGGTTTTTTTGTGTGTGTGAATGTTCTACGCTGTTGGCCGCGGGACGTTTACAGCTTCACCGGACAAAAGGGCAAACGTGCAACCACTACGGTCGAACGAGAAGGGCAAGGGGGCAACTAGTTCAAGGGCGGCTCAATTAGGAATGGCCTCGGCTTGGGCAGTCGCTATGGGGGAGGGCATATACTAGGTGTCTTGGCATGGTGCTCTGCACCGGCCGGCTGGCAAGGGATTCTTCGAGCTCGCCGGCGAGGTCAGTGTCTGATCTTGTGTGCGGTATCTGTATCCGAAAAGAGGAATGTAAGGGCATCGGTAGGGTCGGTGAGAGCATGCCGCGGACAGCGGTAGCGGCTGATAGTAGGTGAGTTAAGTTCATAGTCGGCGGCGTTTGTTGCGGGGATCGCATCTCCCACTACTAGATCTAGTGATAGGAAAAGCCTACGCTTTATCGACTAAGCCGTCGTCCTCAAGATAATTAGAATTGAAATGTTTGTGTGTATGATCTAAGCTGTTGGCCGTGGGACTTTTACAGCCACAAAGCAAATATAAAGAGGATGACATTCAATTTTCCTATAAAATCAAGCATGTCACTATGCGGGGTGGCGCGGGACGAAGAGAGCGTTACACTTTTCCATCTAGCTGAGAATGACAGACTGCCGTAAAACACGCCCACCGCGATGACGTCAGGGCCTAGTTGGAAGACACAGTGCACAGTTACTTAGGCCGACTTCTCTTTATATTTACTTCGTGTTTACAGTTTAAAAATGTCAAGTAACTACATTAGTTTCCTCCGCAAACGGCTATTTTCTTCAATCTTAAAAAATAACGTAATCAAGAAAGTGCCACTCATGTTTTCATGACACTTACTTTATTGCCTCGTTGACGGATCGTTGCGTCACGAAACGGCCAAGAAATTCCCGACACGCAACGAGTAGTTATTCGCTTCCGAGGTGCATGCGACTTTTTGCTATTAAACATGTTCATATTACCGGCTTAAAGAGTTTTCTTCTGTCTGTCTGGCTAAGCAATAAAGTTACTGCCATTTCAAAATATATTGTTCTGCTTTAAAGAAAAACCCAAACGTACCCTTATTTAAATTGATATTAGAGTAGATTAACATCCAAGAATAATTGCGGTATTTGTTACTAAATTTAGTCGCGTCTTACGACTCGCTGTTAGTCCCGATTGCGGTAAGAAAAGACGCGAAATAATCAATAACTCGCACCTCGCAACCCGAACTCGCATTCCCAGAAAAAACAATATGTTTAACATTCCAATCGCGAAAACGAATCTCGGTCATTTCGCCGCTGTACCAAGGCTCTGTAGGCAATATAACATGCTATCAAAAACAATGGATATAGATTTTAGCACACATCTGTCAAAATATAAAAAGTCCTTACTGCAGATTTTGTAACTCTCACTGTTTTTTCATCTTTATTTATTTATTCTTTATTTATTTATTCTTTATTGTAGACATATATACACATTGAATCATTACATAGGATATTTTATGTACAAAGGTGTGCTTAACTCAAAATTGAGTTTTCTTACAGCTAACCTGAGCGATAGAGAGATGAAAAGTAGAGAGGACAGTAACAAGTGTACAATGGAATAAAAGTATACATAAATACACAACACATTACATACACATATAAGTCAACAAAATAATATAAATGAATATACCTATTTATCCCTACATAATATATATAAATAATTATATATAATAGTATATACATACATATATAAATATATGATTCATGATGAAAGGAAATGATCTTTAATTTTCCTCTTGAATACGTCCAGTGAGACGCTATCGCGTATAGAGTGTGGAAGTGAATTCCACAGCTGCACCGCGCGAACAGTGAAAGAACCATTATAAAGGCTAGAAGTGTGACGGGGAGTACGGAGAAGAAGAGAAGAAGATGTGCGGCAGGGCTTGCCCCTGGGGACTAAATATTCAAAGCGTTCCCTTAGATAAGATGGTGAATTTTACAGATTGTTTTTTAGTATATTTTAGTAATACTCAATTATTATTATAAGTTGTTGGCTTAGTTGTTTTTAATTTTTGTTGTGCATGCTGTGGTATCCTTTAATTGAAGGAATACACTTAAACAAGACCTAAGTATCTTTTGTTAATATCGAAAATGTGTATATTTTCTGTTGGAGATCCATATAAATAAATAAACAAAATATCCACTCCATATACCACAAATACTCCAGATACACAATTCAACGCAGGACCACTTCGCTTAAATTACCTCAGTTCTGGAAAGGTGAAACTCGTTTGATCTGTGGACTTGCTGTTAGTCTAGCTAGCGTGGGACAATAAATGATTATTACAATTATGTACTACATACTAAAGGCTAATTATTTATTATTTTGTAAGAGTGCATAAAGCAGTGATAGCCTAGAGGTATCGGGTTCACACACCTCTGTCTTTTCGAAAGCACTTGCGGGTATCCGATTGAGCTGAAATTTGGCATACGTATGTAAGTTCGGTGACAAAGTAATAATATGGAACCTGGTCTGATGGTGGAGTCGGAAGGTGGCCATAGAAACATGTGAACTAAACAACGTCACCCTTCGTGTTTAGGCTTGTTTAAATTGGTATTAATAAGAAATATACAACCAGATAGTGTTCAGGGTCTCTGATGGAGCCGGAATAAAGCCATAAAAACTCAACTAAAGAAGTTATCTTCATTGAGTTATTGCTATAAAAGTTTGTTATTCTAAAAGGTCTTTTTAAATGAAAATTATTTCTAAAATTTTACATTAATTTGAAACATACGGTTTTATGATTAATATAATACTAGGCATGCCTTTTAAATTCTGTCGTTTCCATATTTCCCGGCAATTTTGAATTTGGAACTGTTCTATATTCGAATGTTTAAGTTTTGAATCTCAAAACAGTTGAAAGTATTAGGATTAATGCTATTGTTTAGTCACAGCGTCGATTGGAATCTGTCAGGTTACGTACGACAATGAATCTTTCTAAGGAAAATGTTCGTGCAATAATTTTCTACAACTTTAGAAGAGGCCTGACACGGCGTCAGTGTTTTGAAGAGCTAACATCTGTGTTCAGTGATGAAGCCCCATGTCTGCGGACTGTCGAACGCTGGTATGTAGAATTCCAGCGTGGACAATCTAGTGTTAGTGACAAATCTCGGGAAGGACGCCCAAAATCCGCCTTCACTGAAGATAACATCATTGCTGTGAGACAACTAATTCCCGAAGATCGTCATGTGACGTATCGAGAGATAGAGGCTCTATTAGGCATCTCAGGGACAACCATTCAGAAGATCTTGCATGAAGCGCTTGGTGTGAGAAAGCTAGTTTGCCGTTGGATACCGCATCTGCTTTCCGACGATCACAAGGCGGCCCGCGTCAGATGGTGTAAGAAAACTCTGCAAAGGTTCAACCGAGGAGAGTCAAATCACGTCTACGACATCATCAGTGGTGACGAATCTTGGATCTATGCCTACGATCCTGATTCCAAACAACAATCTACAATCTGGGTCTTTCAAGACGAGCCAAAGCCGACTAAAGTTGTTTGTTCTCGAAGCACTTCAAAGAAGATGGTGGCCACGTTAGTTGGAAAAACCGGCCATGTTGCGACTATTGCACTTGAAGATCGTAGAACGGTTAACGCAGAGTGGTATACCACAATTTGTTTACCACAAGTCATCGCCGAACTTCGAAAATCTAACTCAAAGCGACGCACCATCCTGCACCACGACAACGCAAGCTCACACAGCGCTCGTCAAACGATTGAGTATTTGAAGCAGGAAAAAGTAGAAATTCTTGACCATCCTCCATACAGTCCTGACCTAAGCCCTAACGATTTATTTACATTTCCTAAAATTAAGAAAAGTCTTCGTGGTCAAAGGTTCCAGTCCGTTGAAGAAGCAGTCGACGCTTTCAAGTCAGCCATTTTGAACACCCCCACTTTAGAGTGGAATAAATGTTATAATAACTGGTTTGAGCGAATGGAAAAGTGTATTAAGCTACGTGGTGAATACTTTGAAAAACAATAAAAAGTACTATAAGGTTCTAGTTGTGTTTTTTTCAAACGACAAAACTTAAAAGGCATGCCTCGTATCAGCCTATACTGCCCACTGCTGGGCAAAGGTCTTCTCTCACAAATCAAGGTGGGAGAGATTAGGTCATACTCCACAACGCGGACCCAGTGCGGATTGGTGGAGGCAGGTTTGTGGCCACCTGCTGTTGGCACTTATCAAGCCGCCTTTAAGGCTTCCAACTCGGCTTAACGACTACCACATTAATTGGTAACCGGGACCAACGGCTTAACGTGCCTTCCGAAGCACGGAAGGCACGGTCAGCCGTTGATGCCGTTATGATTAATGAAAACACACATCCCCGCTAACACCGCCGTCATGAATTAATTTTTTTGATTGCAATAACTTAGCTCTGATATGTTATACATAATTAAGTGGGGGAATATATTTTTGCTTCGTCCCTAGACTACCGCCAAATAATCATTAATTCTTTTTTTTTTGTTCAGAGCACAATATGGCACTGGCAACAGCAACAGCGACCATGGAGGCCTCTCAGACCCTCATCCAGACAGAGTCGAGGGTCCAGAGAAGCTACCAGGAGGTCCAGATGACGGAGCAGAGGCAGGTCAAGAAGAAGAGCAAGTCCAGTCGGCGGCATAAGGACGAAGGGACTATATCTGTGGTAAGAGGAATTTTGAGTTTTCTTTATTAGATATTTTTGGTTGACAGATTCAGCTTAAGAGTAATTTTAAACTACAATTATATCAAGATTATGGTTTTTGAAAGGGAAGAAACCAGAACGAATGTAAGGATTGTGGTTGGTAACGATGTGCTGGAGCAAGTGAATGAGTTTGTATATCTTGGATGCGCCTTCAGTAAGGATGGGAAATACACCGCTGACTATCTTGCCACGACCAAATAAACCGAGTCTTATCTGATGGAAAAGTCAAGAGTCTCCGTAACCGGCGAGCGTGTATGAGACGAACTATGAGAGTCGAGGAAGCCAGAGAGGTATGTAAGGAAAGAACTTGTTGGAACTCTGTACTCTCTGCCTACCCCGTAAGGGATCTGGCGTGAGGTTATAGATAGAATTATATCACATTATACAACAGAGCTTTAATTAAGATTAACGCTTATAAAAGTCAGCCTTTTTGAGTCATAATTTATATTTTGACTGCCTCCTTGGTCTAGTGGAAAAGCGCATCGCTTTGTGATCACGGGGTCCTGGGTTGAAATCCTAGTTCAGACGAATGTAGTTGTTTTCTAACGAAAAATTCCCAGTATGGGCCCGGAGTCTCAAGTTGTGCCCGGTATATGGCATTAGGCTCGCCCCCTATTACATGGGACCTAACATCGTCGGCGAAAAGTATATGTACTTAGTACACCTCTGCCGCCCCCGCTTGGGGAATATAGGCGTGACGGTGTTTATTATTTAATTTATATTTTTTTACTTGACGGACGATTTAGCGCAGTGGTTAAGAGCTTAAGCCGTGGGTTAGATTCCCGCACGGGACAAATCTTTGCGTGATCCACAATTATTTGTTTCGGTCTGGTTATTTGTGTGTGTGAACTTTCATGTTTGTAAACGTAACCACGACACAGGAATAAATCCTAGTGTGGGGCCACGTTTTAAAAAAAATGATGACTAAAAATACGTAAAAAAAACATTATTACTCATGTCCTGAGCCGGCGGTTAAAGTAGTGTACACCCAAATTTTGCTTTCAATTCTATCTACCTATCTATATCATCACGCCATCTCCCTTGCAGGGTAGGCAGAGAGTACAGAGTTCCAAAAGGTTACTTCCTTACATACCACTCTGACTAGGAAGTCAGAGTGGTATGTAAGGAAGTAAGTAACAGAGTGGAGGACCACTCTCATAGTTCGTCCCATGTTAATAATAATAATATTATTAAGTTCCAATGTAACAGGGCGCGGGCCTTCTGCTATACCAGGCACTCCACCCTTTTTTCGATAGGAAAACCCTGACAACATTTTGTTTGAATCGAGGACCTCGTGATTACCAGCCACGTGCCACAAACACTATGAGCGAACTAATAATAAAATCAAGTGAAATTATATCAATATATTTTGTATTTCATCGTGGTTTATTTTTGGTTTTTAAATTTCGTTTCAAGTGCTTTGTAGCACCCATTGTAACGGGAAGGACTGCGCAACGTCGAGCACATTAAAACCAAAACTAAAACTGCGATAAAATTCGAAAACTAGTTTTACTTCATGTGTAATATAAAATAAATCTATCTATCTATATCATCACGCCAGATCCCTTACGGGGTAGGCAGAGAGTACAGAGTTCCAATAGGTTCTTTCCTTTCATACCTCTCTGGCTTCCTTTATTCTCATAGTTCGTCTCATACACGCTCGCCGGTTACGGAGACTCCTGACTTGTCCTTCAGATACGACCCGGTCTATTTGGTCATGGTAAGATAGTCTAGGTTTTCCCCGGTACCTACATCCTTCCACTTTCGCATTGTATATCAGTTTTGCCATTCTTCCTTCGGACATTCTTTCTATATGCCCGGACCAACGTAGCATACCCTTTCTCATCTTTACACCGATAATAATATATATAAATAATAATATCAGCCTATACTGCCCACCGCTAGGCAAAGGCTTTCTCTCACAAATCGAGGTGAGCGAGATTAGGTCATACTCCACCACGCGGGCCCAGTGCGGATTGGTGGAGGAAGGCTTGTGGCCACCTGCTGTTGGAAGTTATCAAGCCGCCTTTATAAGGTTTCCAACACGGCTTAACAACTACCACATTAAGTGGTAGCCGGGGCCAACGGCCTCACGTGCCTTCCGAAGCACGGAGACGCTTTAATATGAAAATGCCACAAACAGTCACCCATCTCAGGCCGACTGAGTCGAACGCTGCTAAACCTTGGTGATCGGTAAGAACACCGCGGTCGCAATGCGCTACGAACGCCTCCTTCATGTGTAATATTCGCTTAAAGGTAAGGACTCAATAAAAGTAAGATACCTCATTTTTTCCACAGTCGAAAAGTTCAGAGAAACTGTTCAAAAAGCTGAAGGCATCGTCTCAATCGGACTCGAACCCGCAGTGCGAGAAGTGCGCGCGGCCCGTCTACGCCATGGAGCGCATCAAGGCTGAGAAGCGGATCTGGCATAAAGAGTGCTTCAGATGTGTGCAGTGCAACAAACAGCTCACGTTAGTGCCGCATTTATTTCACTTTTTTTTCGTAGAGGTCAAATCTTTAGAAGATTCTCAACCATATGTTGGTAAGATAGAAAAAAAATACCACGCCATCTGTTGGTCAACGTTTAAAAGTGGTATATTCTTCTTTTTCTTCAGGTTATGTCTTCACACTAATTTTAAGTGTATTTTGCCAGTGTCCAGTGAGATATATAATCGTGTTTGTTTAAATTAATTCGACTCCCCGATGAATTTGATGACAACGATGATAAATATAATGAAGTACAGGGTGGGGACCCTGGATAGGAAAGCGGTGGACACTTTACATACCAATTGCAACGGTCGTTTTGAGGGAAGTCGAAAAGGCACATTTTATCACTTTCTTACAATTACCTTCACTCATGCACATATACACATAATGGTTAATATTCAACGAACATTACACATTATTAGTCGAAATAACACAAGTTTTGAAAATTAAAACAAATTGACAATTGTGACTTCCCACCAAAATTTCTGTGTTTATTTTAAGTGGTATATTATTATCGTGAAATAAAATACATAAATTATTCTTTTTTTTTTAAAACGTAGACCCATACTTGGATTTATTTCTGTGTCGTGGGTGCGTTTACAAACATGAAAATTCACATACACAAATATCCATACCGAAACAAATAATTGTGGATTACCCAAAGATTTGTCCCGTGCGGGATTCGAACCCGCGACTATTAGGCACACAGGGCTTAAGCCTTAACCACTGCGCTAAATCGTCCATCAAATTAAATGATATGTTATTACAATATATACAATATGCGAAAGTGGAACGATGTAGGTACCGGGGAAGACCTAGACTATCTTACCACGACCAAATAGACAAGTCAAGAGTTTCCGTAACCGGCGCGAGTGTATGAGACGAACTATGAGAGAGTACGAAGCCAGAGAGGTATGTAAGGAAATAGCCTGTTAAAACTGTACTCTCTGCCTACCCCGCAAGATCTGATCTGGCGTAAAGATATAGATAGATAGATAGACAGTTTAATATAAGGTACATATTAAGTAGATTAAGCAAAAGAGGTGTGCCAGAATCTAGTATATGGCGAACTGTAGTATCTCCTTACCCCTGTGAGAAAAGGCGTGAGTGTATGTTTTATATGTATATTCTAAAAAAAGCTAATAAATAATATTTTTGTGTTTTTTACCGAAACAGTAATAAATATTTCTTGGTTTTCAATGGCGTCAAACGAAAGCAGACATTACACTAGAGGCTACGGGTCAGCGCCATCTATTAATGTAACAGGGTATTTTGAAGGCTTTTATAATTATTTTAATAATCTCTGGATCTATAGATGAAACTATTCATCATCTATATATTAATACGTGAAGCAAAAACTTTGTACACATTTTTACGAAAATTGCGCGAACGGAGGGGTATAAAATTTCCCACACTTATAGTTTATATAGAGAAGGAGTGCAGAATGCTAATATTTTTTTTAAATTATGCATAAAACATACATTAAATCAATTAAAAAAACATTACACACACTACCATGTATTGGACACAATACACGTCAAATTGATGTTTGTCTTTAATATTATTTGTCTATAGTCTTACTGAATGTCAAACATAACCAGCAAACTATTAAAGAGTAGGTCGAATATCGACCTATGGGCGACCACTAGTTATAATTATTTTCTATATTGTTACAGAATGGAGACGTACCAGAGCGACCACACGACGTTGTACTGCAAGCCGCACTTCAAACAGCTCTTCGAGCCGAAACCAGTCGACGATGATGATGAGACAGACGGTAACACTAACATTTAAGACCTGATAACCTTTGTGAAGGAACAAATAAATATATTATTATTCTGAGTTCTTAGATTTACGCGAATATTACACATGAAATAAAACTATTTTACGGATTTTATCGCGGTTTATTTTTAGTTCCCGACGTTTCGAGTGCTTTGCAGCACCCATGGTCACGGGAGGGACAGAGGTGTTAGACGTCCAAAAGGCATAGTTGTTCCGGGGTACCCTCGAACTTCTTAATTATTTTTGTTGGTCCGATCTACGCAGAATGAGCTCACGGTGTCTCGTGCTAAAATGCTAAATAGCGTAAAATAGTTTTATTTCATATATTATTATTATTAATATCTCGCTGAGATTTACGGGCTTTACCCGAACCTTTGTAAGGCTTGCATGGAAACATGGGTCCAACACGTAGATGCAATTTCTTATTATTATATTATTATTACTCTTTTTAAGTTAAACTCGACATTCTAGGTAACTAGAAAGTCGAATTTAACGAGTTGTGCCAACTGCCTCGTTGGTCTGGTGGCAAAGAGCATCGCTTTGTGATCACGAGGTCCTGCGTCTAAATCCTAGATCGGACAAATGTAGTTTTTCTGACGAAAAATTCCCGGTATGAGTCCGGAGTCTGGAATTGTGCCCGGTATATGGCAATAGGCTCGCCCCCTATAACATGGGACCTAACATCGTCGGCGAAACGTGGCTGTACTCAGTACACCTCTGCCACCCCCTCTGGGGAATATAGGCGTGACGGTGTGTCGAGTGCCACTATAAAATCATTATTTTACAAAAGTCAGTTAATATCAAGGCCAAATATTAGCTTAGGCCCTAATTGGCTTTGACCAATCTCAACGCGTTTCTGTAACTTCGTGAGATGGTATACTGTATGCCAATGGAGGAATAATTTGTATTAAAAGATCATTTCACAAGTTTATAGCAACGCTACGCCTTAAGTGTTTATTTGGTCAGCGAATTAGAACCCTTATGGCAGGATTGGACGATGTGTGCAAAAATTTCATATTAGCTCTGTAAGCAATTAGGAAAAAGGTATCGCGTCGTCATGTATTACAAAACATGTTCTTTTTTCTCCCGCAGCTGTGCCCAAAAAACACCAAATGATCATTTGCGAGAGTAATCCTGTCGAGTTGCCACCAGATGTCGTTAGAGGTACGTAATTGTTTCTCGTACATAAAAACAGATGGCGCTACATACATATATATTAATTTTTCGTGATGTTTTATAATCCTGTCACGACCATTTTTCCGCTATGAGGTAGGCATGGGCAGTACATAATTCTATCTATCTATATCATCACGCCAGCTCCCTCGCGGGGTAGGCAGAGAGTACAGAGTTCCAACAGGTTCTTTCCTTACATACCTCTCTGGCTTCCTCCACTCTCATAGTTCGTCTCATACACACTCGCCGGTTACGGAGACTCTTGACTTGCCCTTCAGCTAAGACACGGTCTATTTGGTCATGGTAAGATAGTCTAGGTCTTCCCCGGCACCTACATCCTTCCACTTTCGCATTGTATATCTGTTTTGTCATTCTTTCTTCTGGCATTCTTTCTATATGCCCGAACCAACGGAGCATACCCTTTCTCATCTTTACACCGATACTATCTTTCATACCTACTCGCTTTCTTACTACGCTGTTGCGAATACGGTCGGTCAGCGTGACTCCGCACATCTTCCGCAGAGATCGCATTTCGTACATAATTTTTATTTTATTATTGAGAAACTGTCAAAAGTAAGAAATTTTCATTACTTAAGTAATTAGTTTTACTTGTAACGGTGCATAATTTTGTAGTACATGTGTACCTTTTCGCCTTTTTATTAATACACATAACGCTAATTTGCTTTTGCTCCAATAAGTAATGACCATCGCTTGATTATAGAATAGGATTTCGACTGAAATAATTTTAAACACATGACATTCCTGGACTAAGTAATTTCTTAAGACTAAGTAATAACATGTATAGAGAGAGGGGTGTTCCAAATCAAATATTATGTTTATTTGTGAATACGGGTTGATTAATATTACAAATTTACAGACGATTTAGCGGAGTGGTTAAAAGCTTAAGCCGCTCCGCCCTCTGTGTCTAGTAGTCGCGGGTTCAATTCCCGCACGGGACAAATCTTTGTGGCCAATTTATTGTTACAATTATTTGTTACAGAAATAAATCATAGTGAACATTCATTTAAAAAAAAAAAGATGGTAAAAGCTGCCTCGTTGGTCTAGTGGCAAAACGCATCGCTTTGTGATCACGAGGTTCTGGGTTCAAATCCTAGGTCGGACAAATGTAGTTGTTATTTAACGAAAAATTCCCAGTATGAGTCCGGAGTCTGGAATTCTGCCCGGTATATGGCACTAGACTATGACATAGGACCTAACGTCATCGGCGAAAAGTGGGTGTACTCAGTACACCTCTGCCAACCCCCCCTTGGGGAATATAGACGTGACTGTGTGAAGATGGTAAAAAATATAATAAGCAAGCACCCTTAGGTATACAAATAGTTACAAGTCAATAGCGACATTAAGAAAGAAGTTACTTAAATATAACAATAATAAATCAAAACCAAGATTATGGTTTTTGAAAGGGAAGAAACCAGAACGAATGTAAGGATTGTGGTTGGTAACGATGTGCTGGAGCAAGTGAATGAGTTTGTATATCTTGGATGCGCCTTCAGTAAGGATGGGAAATACACCGCTGACATAGAGAGAAGAGTGAGTGCAGGGAACAGAGTGAATGGTGCGATGGGAAAGCTACTCGGGAGCCGGCACTTAAGCCATAAGGCGCAGCTGGCCATACATAACGGAGTTCTTGTCCCAACGCTGTTATATGGTAGCGAGAGCTGGGTATGTAAGAAGGAGAATGAAAGTAGGATAAATGCGGTAGAAATGCGAGCTCTGCGGAAGATGTGCGGAGTGAAGCTGACCGACCGCATTAGCAACAGCATAGTAAGACAGCGAGTAGGTATGAAAGATAGTATCGGTGTAAAGATGAGAAAGGGCATGCTCCGTTGGTTCGGGCATATAGAAAGAATGCCAGAGGAAAGAATGACAAAACAGATATACAATGCGATAGTGGAAGGATGTAGATACCGGGGAAGACCTAGACTATCTTACCACGACCAAATAAACCGAGTCTTATCTGATGGAAAAGTCAAGAGTCTCCGTAACCGGCGAGCGTGTATGAGACGAACTATGAGAGTCGAGGAAGCCAGAGAGGTATGTAAGGAAAGAACCTGTTGGAACTCTGTACTCTCTGCCTACCCCGCAAGGGATCTGGCGTGAGGTTATAGATAGATAGATAGAATAAATCAAATTTTATGTCAATAAATTCAAAGAAATTTTAACCGACTTCAAAAAGGAGGAGGTTCTATGTTCGGTTGTATGTATGCTTTTTTTTATGTATGTTCAGCGATATTTCCGTCAATTGTGGACCGATTTTGATAGTTTTTTTGCATTGGTTCAGTATATCTCCAAGGTGGTCCCATATTAATTTTATTGACATTGGACCTTGGACTTAGAAGATTCACCAGGGAACTCCTTAACGACAAACAATAGGCATGTGTAAATTGAGATATTATGGGTATTACGTCAATCCTATAGGTACCCTACGATAGATTAATTCACTGGTCACTTAAAATTGTAAAATAAAAATCTTTTATAAAAAAAGGTAAACCGACTTCAAAAAGCAAAAAAATAAAAATATTTGAAGTCGGTGCCAAGTAACCGACTGCACCAACCAGCACCGACTTCAAATATTTTTATTTTTTTTGCTTTTTGAAGTCGGTTTACCTTTTTTAAATATATAAAAGATTTTTCATGTTTACATTTTTTAACTTGTTAATCTACCACCGGATCCGAACGCAACCGACACGTAGATCCGGCAAGGAATTCAGCGGGCTTATTTTTATCATATTCTCTTTTCTATTTCCCATCAGCATCGGACAAGCCAGATCTCGGTCTCGAGGAGTTATCCCAGCTGGATGTGAAGTCTCGCTTCGAAGTGTTCGAGCGCAAAGCAGCCAAGACCACGGAGGAGCCTCTTCCATCAGAACCCAAGGCACCACGCGAGAAGAGTCAAGCTTTGCTGTCAAAACTAGCCAAGTAAGTTATCCTTTCGATGGTATTCTGCGAAGATTATTTAAGATTATTCCAGTAAAAATGGGAAATACACCGCTGACATAGAGAAAGGAGTGAGTGCAGGGAACAGAGTGAATGGTGCGATGGGAAGGCTACTTGAAAGCCGGCACTTAAGCCATAAGGCGCAGCTGGCCATACATAACGGAGTTCTTGTCCCAACGCTGTTATATGGCAGCGAGAGCTAGGTATGTAAGAGGGAGAATGAAAGCAGGATAAATGCGGTAGAGAAGCGAGCTCTGCGGAAGATGTGCGGAGTGAAGCTAACCGAATGTATTCGCAACAGCGTAGTAAGAAAGCGAGTAGGTATGAAAGACAATATCGGTGTAAAGATGAGAAAGAGTATGCTCCGTTGGTTCGGGCATATAGAAATAATGTCAGAAGAAAGAATGACGAAACAGATATACAATGCGAAAGTAGAAGGATGTAGGTACCGGGGTAGACCTAGTCTATATTATTTTTAACTAGCCTATTGTGTCCCACTGCTGGGCAAAGGCCTCCCCCTTCTCCTTCCAAAGAGTTCTATCCTTGGCCAATGATGGCCATTCAGGCTGATATCCATCAAGATCATCGCGCCACCGCTTTTTAGGCCTACCACGACGACGATGTCCGTGTTCTGGGACCCATTCAGTGCTTATCTTAGCCCACCTATCAGTGTTCATTCGGGTCATGTGACCAGCCCAATCCCACTTGAGTCTAGCGGTTTTTACGCCCACATCTATTACACGGGTCATAGAACGCAGCACAGAGTTCCTCACTCGATCCATGCGTTTAATACCCAAGATGCTGGGCTCCAATGCCCTTTGACAAACCTTGAGTTTGAACTTTTAAGCTTCGGTTAGTGACCTGCGCACCGTAAGTGAGAACAGGCAAAATACACACGTCGATGAGTTTGCGCTTCAATGTCAAGGGAAGGACGCCCTTCATATAGTGCCCCATGGACCAGTAGCTCTTCCAGGCATTTTCGATACGGCGATCGATTTCTTTGCTTTGCCTGTTTTCGAAGGAGACTAGCTGGCCCAGGTATATGTACTCATCAACATAGTGTTGGAGTCCAACCTCAAGGCTTGTCTTGCTCAGTTCTCCGAGCATTTCTTCTAGTTCGTGGGCTGTTTGAGCAAAAAGGACAATGTCATCAGAAAAACGCAAATTCGTAAGTCGGCTACCATTGATGACAATACCCTTTAATATAAGAATTTCCGAAGAAAGAATGACGAAACAGATATACAATGCGAAAGTAGAAGGATGTAGGTACCGGGGTAGACCTAGACTATACCATGACCAAATAGACCGATTCTTATCTGAAGGACTCCGTAACCAAAAGAGATCTGGCGTGATGATATAGATTGATAGATAGTATTTGAACCCAGGTCCTCGTGCTCGCTCAGTACATTATTCGCCAAACGAGGCAAACAGGAATTATGTCCGGTATAATTGTCTACCCGCTATTACATTCGGACTTACATCGGCGCCGATACGTAGATACACGCCTGTATACCGTACTGAGTACACCCATTTTTAGCCGACAATGTTAGGTCCCAATAGGGCACATTTCCACCGGACTCATACTGGGAAGTTTTCGTTAGAAAACTACATTTTTCCGACCTAGGATTTGAACCCAGAACCTCGTGATCACAAAGCGATGCGCTTGGCCATACACCAACGAGGCAAAAATTTATTATGAAAAAGTTAAGTTCCAATTAATATATTTCGGATTTTGCCCGATTAGTAGTGCACCCGTCCCCCTACAGCGACTGTCCCAACCGAGGCGACATACTATGTCGCCTCTTGCCCTTCTGGCTGGCTAGAGCGTAGTGGTTGCACGCTCGCCTTTAAGTCCGGAGAAGCTGTAAAGGCCTCGCGGCCAACAGCGTACATCACTTACACACACACACTGTTTTGGGGTATAAAAGTGCTTGAAAATGGGTAAATAAAATTAAATTTTGAAATTTGGTTTTCGTATTGAATTTGTGAAGCAATTATCTCATCGGGTTTAACTTCATGCGGTATTAACAATACACTTTGTTCAGTCTCATCATCATCATCATCTCAGCCTATACTTATCCACTGCTGAACCTCCCACCTGAAACACAGACCTCCCCAATCGCTTTCCAACGTAACCGGTCCGATGCCACCTGCATCCAACGACTTCCTGCGACTTTCACAAGATTATCGGTCCATCTGGCAGGCGGTCGTCCTATGCTCCGCTTGCCAATACGTGGTCTCCACTCTAGAATCTTCCTGCCCGAACGCCCGTCCGATCTTCGCGCTATGTGGTCCGCCCATTGCCACTTCAGCTTGCTAATCCTGAGGGCTATGTCGGTGACCTTGGTGAGCATAGCTCGCTTAGCTACTCTGAGGTTTTTTTATGAGACCTATTGTAGGAGATCACGTATAGTCTATTCCAATTAAACTTTAAGTTAGTTCTCTCTACAAATACACTTATAGATATGAAATCTATACTACATATAATAAAACTATAACCGAGCCTAATCTGTACATTGAATATTTTTTGAATTTTTTGATTGGTGTACACTTGCTTATCGATATAGAGGCCGAAACATTATTTTTTTTCATTATTGTGTGTCTGTCTGTCTCTTTGTGTTTCAATCACGCAAAAACTACGGAACGGATTTGAAAGAAACTCGGTATGGTAATAAAGTATACTCTAACTTAAAATAATAAATAATTTGTAATCCCGGAAACAACAACCAATCCGGAATAATGACGGGATAAACCATACCACTTTATTATTTTTACTGTTAGTCTTATTGTTAAAATTCGTGATTTACCTACACATGAATTCCTCCATGAACTTATATTGAACTCAGGTTCGTCTGCTCCCAAGAAATTCTTCAGTGGTTTAACGCACTCACCTAAAATTGTGCATGCATGTTTGATTTTAACACAGACATGATTTAGTGCATGTACCAATGATGCATTCAAGATTGTCTCTTCTGGAGCGACCTCTTTAACTATGAATGTCCCGGACACGAAACTTTGTACATTCATTTATTTAAAATATGTAAACAAGAGTTTAATAATGAAAATGAACTGTATATTCTTACGATAAGACTGCTACGAAATGTATTGACAAAATTTTATTACATACTAAGCTCGCAATGTACGTTTTTTTAATATTATTTCGCCAAAATACGATCGTTGGCAGGGTATGTAGAAAGAGTTTTATCAGCCATTTTACCAATAATTTTATAATAAATAGATAAACATTATAATAGACCGTGTCTTAGCTGAAGGGCAAGTCAAGAGTCTCCGTAACCGGCGAGTGTGTATGAGACGAACTATGAGAGTGGAGGAAGCCAGAGAGGTATGTAAGGAAAGAACCTGTTGGAACTCTGTACTCTCTGCCTACCCCGCGAGGGAGCTGGCGTGATGTTTATCTATCTATAGATAGATAAACATTATCAGTTTAAAACGAAAAACTTCTAAAACGAAAGCAATTACGAAGGTAGGTATTGTAATAAACTTAGTTTGGTGGTGTCTTAGGTCTTGGAGTAATGCTATCTTGGACAATCTACCTACCTATGTTAAATAAAAAAATAAACGCGTGCGCAGCCGTGGGTAACAGCTAGTACAATATAGCTAGTGCACTTTTTTTTTGTATGCAACTAATTAATTGATGTTAAAACCAAAAGGACATTGTTCCGGGCACATACATGATTAGCTCCAGAACTAACAGCAATGAAAAAATACTTGTATGATTTCAAATCACCCATAAAGTCTCTTAAAGTATTGATAGTTAAACGGACAACCGGGGGAATCGCAATATTGCACAAAAAGTACTTTTGGCTTAAGTGCCGACTCCCAAGTAGCTTTCCTATCGCTCCATTCACTCTGTTCCCTGCACTCACATGCCCAAGCCGAGGTCGTTCCTCCTTAGAAGCCCTTGAGCTAGTTGCCCCCTTGCCCTTCTGGCTGGAGCGTAGTGGTTGCACGCTCGCGCTCTTGTCTGATTAAGCTGTGAAGGCCCCGCGGCCAACAGCGTAGATCATTTACACACACGTGAAGCATCCAGCTTAAAGGGAGGACCCGATTAAGCGGGATGCTTATAGCTATCTCTATGTCAGCGGTGTTTTTCCCATCCTTATTGAATGCGCATCCAAGATATACAAACTCATTCACTTGCTCTAGCACATCGTTACCAACCACAATCCTTGCATTCGCTCTGGTTTCTTCCCGTTCAAAATCCATAATCTTGGTTTTATTTACATTCAAATGTCAGCCATTGTTCATGCATGCGTTTTTCATAACTGTGACAGTATATGATGTTGTTATTATTATTATAACCCTGATGACGATGATTTTATTTGACATATAATTGTTCAAAATTTGTTTACTTTATATAATATTGGAAAGCAATAAACTTTTAAATATATATTTTTATAGCTTTATACAACCAACTGCAGGGCATAAACCTCCGAGGAGCATAAACCTCAAGGTCCTATATTCGTTTTGACCCATTTTTTGTTTTACCCTAATTTTTAACTCCCATAAAAACCACGTGCGCGTTCGAATATATTTACTTGTACCCGTTGAAGCAAAAACACCCACACCACGAGGTTGTCACGCTTTCTAAAATCGTTTTTTTGCATACTTATTCTAATTGCTTTCCGTAAAATACTTCAACTCTATAAATACTAATAGCTATTGGTAATACCACAGCCCAATTTAAATAAATAGACTGGCAATAGCCGTAGAATGAATTGTAATCCGCAAAATCTCCAAATCTTGTATTATGAAAAATATCTACTTTACTTATGTTACATGTAATTCATAAATTACATCTATTAACTCTTATTTCAAGTACAAAGGTGGCCAATATTAATCGTAGCCCCACATTAGTAATTATACTGTGTCGTGGGTGCGCTTACTAACAGGAAATTCATGCGCAAACCCAGACCAACACAGTAATTTGTAGGTCACAAAGATTTGAACCGTTCGGGAATCAAACCCGCGACTAGGTACTCAATCCAGTTGCCGGAGGGGCTCAAGCTCTTAACCCCTGGACTAAGCCGTCCGTATAGATTGTTAAATGTCGTTTAACAAAACAACCCTCAAATCCTATTGTGCATAGATGGCGCTCGTAGCCTAGAAACTTTCGTAAAGAACTACTAAAAATATATTTTTTTTTCTAGAATATGTAATGTATCGTAAAAATATAAAATTATAGTTATAGATTTTATTTGACATTGATAATTTACCAATCTCTGTGTTTATTGAGGGATGGCGCGGTAAAAGCGACTTAGGATATATTTATAGGGCATCATAAATCTATTCATTTAAACTGGTCTGTGGTAATACTGATGCCCGTCCGTCTACCCAATGTTTTATGTAGTTGAAGTCGTGTTTTAATTTTACATAACATAACAAATTACCCTCTACACAGAGTGATTAATTTTGATACTTGTGGCAACCGTATTAGAAAGAAAGTTCGAAGTATAAATATTAATTGTTTGATATAAAATATCTCTGACACAAACACGTCTGGTTTGTGCTATGCGATCGTACAGGTTTAAAGGTTTAAATATAGATTCAGACTAATAGTGCACGATTTGAATAATGTTTGAGTAAATATGAGTCTAGAATGTATACTTTGGCTTTCATAGAACAGAGATTAATGATTTATTTATTTATTTGCATAAATTGTTAGTTACATTTGCGGTCTTATTTTAATATAAAAAGGTTCATACAACTTTAGTCACAACATGTTGACATGCAAAATATTCGTCTTACTTGCTAAGATATGGCTAAAATAATAGTAGAAATTCAATTCGGTTAGTCTAATTAAAATTGTCAATTCAATAATAAAATAATCCAACGATATTAATGTCAAGTAATAAGATAAGTGTCAAAGGCAAAGTTTAAGACTTTGTAAAAAAATAAAAAAATCTATGTTAGGATGTCAGATACAGAGTAGATTATTTTCTTCGTTTTTTTAATCAATTAAATAATATGGGTACATTCATTTAAATTTTTATCGTAATATTACAAGCCTTACATTTTTTATCCGTTTTGATGTAAAGTTTTAATTTGTTATTTTTATTTAATATTTATCCATATTTATTTGTTCAAAACAAAACGTAGCCCCACACTAAGAATGATTTCTGTCGTGAATGTGTTTACAAAAATGCACCTACACAAAAACCCCAATTGAAACAAATATTTGCTGGTCGCACAAAGATTAGTCCCCTACGGTGATCGAACCCGCAACTACTTGATCTACTGGGCGGAGCGGCTCCATCTCCACCAGTGCACCAAACCGACGTCAAAATATCTCCTCTTAATATTATTTGCCTAATATACCTATAAAAAGTAAAATTGATCGAATATTTTGACATAGAAAACAAATATATAGCAAAAATCTTCTTTTTGGCCAAAAATCTAAAACACTTAAACAAAAATAGCAAAGTATCAAGGTGATTCACTCGCCATATAAACTGCGCTTGCGTCACGCGAGCCGTTGATTTCAGATGTTCTATTTCTGCGCGCCTGAGAACATCTCCTTACTAACACATCTGTGCCGATGTATCGAATTGTACCATATCCGTTGCTGGTTGATATATGTGGAGTTTTTAGAATAAAGATTCTCAGTTCTACTGTAATTCTTGTTTGAATTGAATTTTATTACAAACAAAATAAATTGTAGTCTTAGTTTTCATTGAACCCAGCTTGCCCACTTGGCATTAAGGTCCTTTCGTGTGCATTATCTCACATTAATCCATGGGATTACTCAACAGATTTAGATAGTTATCTTTATTTTCTATATTTACAGAGTGCTGATTTAGGGACTTATCACTAGCTCTGTAGAGTTACCTACAGAGCTAGTACTATTTTATTGTAATATATTTTGCTGTGAGAAGGAGACGTAGATATGCGAAATTTATGGCTCCGTCTCTTTCTCACGTCAAAGTAATATTACAATAATACTGCTGCAGGTTGTGGTAAACCCCCTGATCTGAGCTCATTTGACTGTGCCATGTCGTCTAAACAAAATAGGATAACAATTTAAAATTAATTAAATTTTCAGTTATTTATTTGCGAAATGATTTTTTTTCAATAAAACGTCCCGCTAAATGAAGCCATTTGACAGAAGTCGAATGGCTTTATATTCTCACCATTCAGTTTACATGAAATATCTTTACGACCTCATTCAAAAGAGACAGTCGGAACCAATCAATCTTCAACTATTACACTTTGAGACATGACTAAATCCAACCGGAAACATAATTCAAAATTTATTTCTCATAATTATATCATGAAAAGGAAGCTAATGTAATCTCTCTCTTTATCAAATATTTCATAGTAGTGTTTGCCCGCGACTCCGTTCGTGTTGACTTAAGACTGAAACCTAATATTTCTATCTATCTATCTATCTATATCATCACGCCAGCTCCCTCGCGGGGTAGGCAGAGAGTACAGAGTTCCAACAGGTTCTTTCCTTACATACCTCTCTGGCTTCCTCCACTCTCATAGTTCGTCTCATACACACTCGCCGGTTACGGAGACTCTTGACTTGCCCTTCACCTAATATTTGTTCGAGATAAAAAGTATCCTATGTGATACTCCAGGCAAAAAACTATCCGTGTGCCAAATTTCATCCAAATCGTTTAGCCGGTTTTACGTTATTGAGTAACAAACATACAAACTATCATTTATAATATTAGAAGGATTCCTCACTCACAACGCAATGTAATTAAAACATACTTACACAATCGTAACCTATCTACATATTTTTGAGTGGATTTTTTTTTCAGAAACCCAACATGTTCCATAAGTTTTTTATAATCTTAAGATTTTCAACTCTCATTAGACCTTATCTGTTTAACTTAAAGTTTAAAATTGCGTAGCCCGGCATAGAACTGGCGTGGTTGGTATTGAGAGGTGGCTCCCATCACATTGTTGTGCGGTCCTTGCTGTGAAGCGAACGATTTTTATTACATTATTTAAGTGATTTCAGAGAATTTTTCAAAGTTTTTCTCCTTATGATATTTTTGGAATATTTTCACAGTGAATAGTTTTGGATTTATACGATATGTACAGGTATATTTCGGGATAATAGCGCTATTGAATATGTTTGCTTTAAGGGCTTAAGTATATTTCAGGGTGTGAGTTATCTGTAGAAATGTTGTAGAAAGGTTATTGATTGCATGTTTGATGGGTCTTGTATTTAATGTTTTTGTAAGAGGATTGAAAATTACAATAATGTAATTTTATAACTGAAATAATTCAGTTCTTTGAGTTGGTTAGAAAATTAGATTAAATTTATAAATATCTAGTGATCTTGGTGTATTTATTAAATACCAAAATTGTCTTCTGGACAAAAGTCTATCTACGATTTAGCGCAGTGGTTAAGAGCTTAGTCCGCTCCGCCTACTGTGTCTAATAGTCGTGGGTTCGATTCCCGCACGGGACAAATCTTTGTGTGATCCACAATTATTTGTTTCGGTCTGGGTATTTGTGTATGTGGATTTACATGTTTGTAAATGTATCCACGACACAGGAATCAATCTTAGTGTGGGGCTATGTAGTATTTACAAGAAAAAAAAAGTTATAGTATTATAATAGTTAAATATGAGATAATTTTATTTTTTATCATCTTTATTAATTTATCTTCTATCTATCTCTCACGCCAGATCCCTTATATAATAGGCAAAAATACAGAGTTCCAACAGTTTTTATTTTAAATTTACTTTCCTGTTTTGAATTTTGACAGAAATTTTGACTTCGTATAGTTGAAGTAAGAGTACTCTTACAAAACATTTTCATTTGACCTATTTAAATCGTCCTCTTGAGCTAAATTTTCCCGACTAAAATTATTTGCAAAACAGTTCTATATTGTGTAGGATTACATTAATTTCGTGTTTGTAAACGCTACTACGACACATGTATTATTTTTAAAGAAAATTTTAGCTGCCAGCCTGTGAGGTCTGTAACGAAAGAACCTTTTGGAATTATGTACTTTCTGCCTGCCCCGCAAAGGATATAATGTGATGACATAGATAGAGAGAGAGATAGAAAAGTGTATAAAACGAATTATGAGAGGAAGCCAGAGAAGTCCGTTTAGAAAGAATATATTGAAATTTTTTACTCTGCTTGGTGATACAGACAGAAAAGTTTAGATTTTTCTTCTTCTTTAGCCAAAAGACAAATTGCCAAATTTCTCTAAAAATCTCCATGATAACCGACTTAGTTCCTTATTTTAGTAACAATTTATTAAGCGTAGTAATAAAGCGAACAGGTATGAAAGATAGTATCGGTGTAAAGATAAGAAAGGGTATGCTCCGTTGGTTCGGGCATATAGAAAGAATGTCAGAAGAAAGAATGACAAAACTGATACACAATGCAAAGGTAGAGGGATGTAGGTACCGGGGAAGACCTAGACTATCTTACCGTGATCAAATAGATCAGGTCTTATCTGAAGGACAAGTCAGGAGTCTCCGTAACTGGCCAGCGTGTATAAGACGAACTATGAGAGTAGAGGAAGCCAGAGAGGTACTCGTATGTAAGGAAAGAACCTGTTGGAATTCTGTACTCTCTACCTACCCCGTAAGGGATCTGGCGTGATGATATAGATAGAGCTATAGATAGAATTTATTAAACTTGCAATTTAGGTATGTCTGTCTTTCCGATTCAAATTATGTGATCCATTTTTCAAGTACTTGTGGGTATCCGATTGATCTGAAATTTGGCAGACATATGTAAGTTTGGTGACAATACAATAATGTGGTACCACGGAGCTGCTCTGATAATGGATTCTGAAGGTGGCCATAAGAATATGTGAACAATACAAAGTAACGCCCTCGTGTTAAGGCCTATTAGATTGGTATTGACAAGGACTATACAACCAGATTGTGTCGAACCACCCAACTTCTCAGTATAACCCCACCGTATTTGGGTTCGTTGGATTTGTCTTGACGAGAACTTTAGACGCGAATAGTTTTCAAGGTTTGATGAGATCCTTATTTTAATGTTTTGTCTCACTGCCACTCAAAGGTTTGCTGTCAGAGAACTCAATTTTGAGTTAAGCTCGCCTTTGTACAATTTATTTTTATTTTGTAACATTTTCTGTGTGTGTACAAGAAAGAATTAAGAATGGAGCCGGAAGGAGGCCATAGAAACTCCTCAACTATGCAAGATATCTTTATACTTTTGCTATAAAATCTTTTTGGAAAAAGGTCTTTTTAAATTGAAATTATTTCTTTTTCTTCAGCTGAACGACGTCCACTGAAAGGCAAATGCCTCTAAAAATCTCCATGACAACCGACTTAGGTTCTTATTATTAGAGAAATAAGGTTAGTTTTTGTTCACCGCAGGTTCAAGGCGAAGGGTATGGATATCGGAGTGTCGGATGAGTACTTGAACGGCGTGCCCGTGGAGCCTAGCTCCAGCGAGCCAGAAGACGAAGAAGATGGTAAGTACACTTCCCCTTCTTTTGATAATGATAAACACCGTCACGCCTATTTTCCCCGAGCGGGAGTGGCAGAGGTGTACTGGTCATGATTATTTTGGTAATGCCAAATAGATGTTTTTTTTTCTAAACTTAGCACCATACTAGGCTTTATTCCTGTGTCGTGGGTGCATTTACAAACATGAAAATTCTCGAGATCGTCGAGTTATTGAGCCATTTTAGCCAGTGTCGAGAATTTATTGCAGGTGTTCGTTTTGAAATTTCCTGCTTTAACCATAGAACATATAGTCTATGCACATCCAATTGTTTGATCCAATGGTAAAAAGCATAAGCTGCTGCGTCCACAGGATCGAGTAGTCACTGATTGGGTCCCCGCACAGGACAAATCTTTGTGTGACCCACAAGTATTTGTTTCGGTCTGGGTATTTGTGTATGTGAATTTCATGTGCTGTTTGTAAACGCACCTGCGACACAGGGATCATTCCTACGTTTCTAGAAAAAACTAGGTATATTGTGGCTGTTCGCTACCACATCTTCTGTTAAAACAGGAACCTTATTCGCGATGTCCAAATGCGCCAATTTTCGATAGCGTAAAATGATGTATAGTTACTGGAACCAGTAAAGAATCATATCACAAAGTTATCGTAACGTGCTGTGTTTCGGTTTTAATTGTTCATAGAAAAGGCTCAGCTCAACAAATGATAGCTAGTCATGTTCGTATATAAAGACAATACAACATCAATACAAATAAAAATAAACACCGTCTATCTATCTTTCTATCTATATCATCACGCCAGATCCCTTACGGGGTAGGCAGAGAGTACAGAGTTACAACAGGCTCTTTCCTGACATACCTCTCTGGCTTCCTCTACTCTCATAATTCGTCTCATACACGCTCGCCGGTTACGGAGACTCCTGACTTGTCCTTCTGATAAGACCCGGTCTATTAATAAACACCGTCATCCCTATATTTGCCTATAGTGGCAGAGGTGTACTGTACGCCTTATTTTCGCTGACAATGTTAGGTCCCATGTAATAAGGGGTAAGCCTATTGCCATATACCAGGCACAATTCCAGACTCCGGGCTGACACTGGGAGTTTTTCGTTAGAAAAACTACATTCGTCCGACCTAGGATTTGAAACCAGAACCTCGTGATCGCAAAATACATTAGTCGCCATTAGACCAACGTCAACATCAATAAAATGATAGCAAATCTTCTTAAATATGAATACAGACCTACTTTGATTCATTGATTTTTTAATGGCATAACTGTCAGTGCCAAGTTGACTTGTGGTAGCTTCAATGACGTATATAGTCCGACAAGGAGCTTTTAGCCCGCGGCCAAAATCCGAACTAACGCTGTCATCAAGTGAAATGTCACTTCATTACAGTTTAGTCTTTCGCAATCTTTTCGCTGTAAAGTGTGACGGAAGTTCGGAAGGCACGTTAAACTGTTAGTCCCAAGCGGTTTTATAGGCATCTTATTGGCCCAGCGAATGTCCTTACGTATAGTCCTCGCGATGCCCTTACCGCCTTCCTTTCGGATACAGACACCGCATACAGGATTAGACACTGAACTCGCCGGCAAGCTCAAATAATCCCGCCGGCCTGTGCAGAGCACCACGGCGAAACACGTAGTATATGCCTTCCCCAATTACAACAGCCCGAGCCGAGGCCGTTTCTCCTCGAAGCGCCCTCGAGCTAGTTGCTTCCTTGCTCTTTTGGTTGGAGCGTGCAACTGCACGCGCGCCATCTTGCCAGGTGGAGCTGTAAAAGCCGCTTTGCGAACAGCGTAGATCAATCACTCACACTAATGTCCTCACGTACTCTTTATGACATTGACAGACGAAGACTCAGTCCTCAAGAAGTCCTACAAGCACACTACGAGCCGTGAGCAGCCAGTCTCATTCTGTAATATGAGCGAGATCGTAGGCAAGTTCGAGACAGGCCAGCACTCCACCTCTGAGCGTCACCGCGAGCGAAAGCAGGAGATCCAGAACATTCGGAGCAGACTTTTCATGGTGAGTCAATATTTAATGATGCTGGGACTAGTCTAGCCAAACTATCGATAGTCCTGCTATCGATATTTGACCTTAAAATGAGGATATCGATAATACCGTCACGCCTATATTCCCCAAGCGGGGGTGGCAGAGGTGTACGGAGAACACCTAATTTTTGCCGGCGATGTTAGGTCCCATGTAATAGGGGGCGAGCCTATTGCAAATCCACCATCACCAAGCGATGCGCTTTGCCACTAGACCAATGAGGCTGTCGATAATATCGATATTAGTAATATCTGTAAAATATATTAAAAAAATATGATAATACCGCGGAAGACAATCTATCTTACCATGGCGAAATAGACAGTGTTTTATCTGAAGGCAAATCAAGAGTTTCCGTAACCGGCGAGCGTGTATGAGACGAACTATGAAAGTGGAGGAAGCCAGAGAGGTTCGTAAGGAAAGAACCTGTTTAAAATCTATATGGCGTGATAATATAGATAAATGATAATAATATTAAAGATATAATTCAATTGTTAACAACTACCAAAGTAATTTAGGAATTAGTGACGTTTCGGTGTCGTTGCGGAGAAAAGTTATTTTCAAGAAATGCATTATTTTTGCCAAGAGATCCTACGCGTTTGTGATTGTTTTTGATATAAACACAATGTTCGCGCTGAACGCCGTTTTTCATGCTCCTGTTCGCGGTTCATACCTGTTTGTTCGCGAGTCTTTAGTATTATCCTGAGAGTATAAAATATGTACTTTATTCTCTGAGGTTAAGGATGACTTGCAATCAGACCAAAACAGGTGGTTTCTTTATATATCTCAGTTGAACTCATTTTCATTATTGTAAGTTTTTGTGACTTGCTACAGAAGATATCGACTTTTTGTAATTATAATATTAATTTAAAAAATACCTTTTTAAAAACAAGCTTTTATAGCAAAAACACGACGAAGATATACTGCTTAATTGGGGAGTTCCCATGCCTATTTTCCGGCTCCATCATCAGTCTTGGGACACCATCCGGGTCTAAATTACGCGTCGCGACAAATCCAGCCAGCCCAAATACGGCGGGGTTATATTGAGGAGTTGGATAGTTCCATCGGTCACCCTTGGATTTCATCATCAGACCCTGAACACCATTTGGCTGTATAGTACTTGTCAATACCAATCTAACAAGCCTAAACACGAGGGGGTTACGTTGTATAGTTAACATGTTCCTATGGCCACCTTCCGACTCCATCATCAGACCAGCTCCATGGTGCCATATTATTGCATTGTCAACGACTTTGCATACGTATGTCAAATTTAGGCTCAATCGGATACCCGCAAGTGCTTGAAAAATGGATTACAAGATTTGAACCGGAAAGACAGACAGACTGACCTACGAACATTGCAAGTTAAATAAAAGCTTGTAATTACGAATCAATGATATTGATTACCGATTCATAACTACGGTAACTGGGTTTATATTGGGTTATAATAATATTATTAGCCCTGTTAAGAAACTATCCCACAGTTGGGCACGGGCCTCCTCTCAAACATAGGGTTTAGGCCATAGTCCACCACGCTGGCCCAGTGCGGGTTGGCGAACTTCACACACCTTCGAGAAACTCTTAGGCATGCAGGTTTCCTCGCGATGTTTTCCTTCACCGTTAAAGCAAGTGATAGTTAATTTTTAAAACGTTGAGTTAGTTGGGTTACGAACAATTTTTTTTTTTTTTAAACGTGGCCCTACACTATGGCTCGAGTCGCATCACTAGACCAGCCACAACGAAAAAAAAGAACGTAATTTTTTTAAGAAAACGTACTTAGCATTTATTCCTGTGTCGTGGGTGCGTTTACAAACATGAAAATTCACATACACAAATACCCAGACCGGAACAAATAATTGTGGATCACACAAAGATTTGTTCCGTGCGGGAATCGAACCTGCGACTATTAGACACGGTGCGCGGAGCGGCTTAAGCTCTTAACCACTGCGCTAAATCGTCCGTCCAATTGGTCCCTGTGTAATTATTGTGTTTGGGTTTCAGGGCAAGCAAGCGAAAATTAAGGAGATGTACGAACAGTCAGTTCTGCAAAGCGAACAGGGTAAGTAATCAAATGTAATCATTTTTATATGCGGGATAATTGTTAGAAAAAATACCCTACACAGCTCTGTCGTAAGACCAGCGCTGCCGTGTAATACCTATCATCGTCATTATCATCTCAGCCTATACTTGTCCACTGCTGAACACAGGCCTTCCTAATCGCATTGCCAGCGTGACCGGTCCGATGCCACATGCATCCAACGACTTCCTGCGATTTTCACAAGATCGTCGGTCCATCTGGCAGGCGTGTTCGTCCCACGCTGCGCTTGCCAATACGTGGTCTCCACTGTAGAATATTTCTGCCCCAACGCCCGTCCGATTTTCGGGATATGTGGCCCGCCCATTGCCACTTCAGCTTGCTTATCCTGAGGGTTATGTCGGCGACCTTAGTAGAATCTCCTCATTCTTGATTCGATCGCTTAAAGAAACGCCGAGCATAGCTCTTTCCATAGCTCGCTGTAACATTATTGCTGTGCCAGGAACCAATTTTGATCTCACACGATTATTGTCTTTCATTTCCGCCCCATGTACTCTTTTTTTTATTTTTGTGATGTGAACATTTGTCACGTAACGGAAGATTTGGCGCAAAGGTTAAGAGCTTAAGCCGCTCCGCCCATTGTGTCGAATAGGCGAGTTCGATTCCCGCACGGTACAAATCTTGGTGTGACCCACAATTATTTGTTCCGGTCTGGGTATTTGTGTATGTGAAATTTCATGTTTGTAAACGCACCAACGATACAGGAATATACCCTAGTGAGAGGCTACGTTTTCTTAAAAAAAAATACGTTCTTATTTTTCATTGTGGCTGGTCTAGTGATGCGACTCGAGCCATTTTTTCACCCGACTTTTTTTTGACTCGAGTGAATTTGTCTAACTCGGTACTCGAGTAGAAATAAATAAATATAATTAAAAATATTACTAAAATAAATAATAAAACAGTAATCGAAACTCAACTCGAGTGATAACTTTTACTTGAGTTGCCGGGACTGTAAATAGTGAACTCGAGTTACCGCAGTGAGTTGAGTCACAAAATCCTACTCGAGTCGCATCACTAGGTTGGTCCCGGTTACCACGCCATATGATAGTCGTTAGGCCGAATGGGAAGTCTTATGAGTGGTTTGATAATTGCCAGCAGGTGGCCATTGTGATTTTACCGCAATATCTATGTGGTTATCATGCTCAAGTTTCAACGGCAACTTCTATGCCTTCCCTCACCAGGTGTGACGTCAGCAGACAAGATCGCCCGCGAGTTAGATCTTAGCGCAGAGAAGTCCCGCGCTATTAAAGAACGCTTCGAGAATGGCGAAGTGTTTAACGATGAGAACCAGCCGCCACGCAGCCGCGAGATCGATGACTCCACACTCTTCAACGAAGGTGAGTAGCCCAAATTAAAGATGCGCGACTGCGCATAATCAGACTATTCGAATCATCTACAACTACAAATTTTCTGATTCGATTTGAACATTAGTAATATACTAAGTTTTATATTCGAAATACGACTACTAATTAGTAACTACTAATGGCGATTCGATTAGATTATCTGCGAGTCTCACCCGATTATAAATGAATTATTCGAATGATTCGCCGCTTCTCGCGCCAAAATAAATTACACTATCTTACCATGACCAAATAGACCGGGTCTTATCTGAAGGACAAGTCAGGAGTGTCCGGAACCGGCGAGCGTGTATGAGACGAACTATGAGAGTGGAGGAAGCCAGAGAGGTATGTAAGGAAAGAACCTGTTTGAACTCTGTACTCTCTGCATACCCCGTAAGGGATCTGGCGTGATGATATAGATAGATAGTAACTAATTTTCGTGAATCATTCGAATAATTCGAATGATTTATACAGTCGAATGATTCGAATGCAATCATTCGCAGTCGCGCATCGCTAGCCCAAATCATCAAAAGCAAGCCTGAATCTTTTAGCCTTAAGTATGGAGTACTCAACGTAAAATGTAACAGCTTATGTACATCATTTTCAACCCGTAGCCACCCAATGCTGAGTGTAGCTGTCTTCCATGGCATTCCATTCCCTTCGATCTTGCGTTTTTCTCATCAAATCCTTTCCGGCTACCTTCGTCAGGTCATCGGTCCATCTTGCGGGTTGTCTTCCTACATCTCGAAGGCCGGTTCGCGGTCCCTACTCAAGCACCCTTTTCCCCCATCTGTTGTCCGATCTCCGGCATATGTGTCCTGCCCATCTCCACTTTCTTTCCGCTATCACTTGAGCTATGTCGGTAAGTTTTGTTCTTTCCCGGCTTATTATGTTTTGGACCCGGTCTCTTAGCGATATACCTAACATAGCTTATGTACACATGTAAGTATATTGATCATGATGAAATTGCAATTTCCCGGCAGGTATCGGCAAGAAGTCCCGCTCCATATTCCTGGAGTTGGACGCCAACGCGAAGAGCATGCCGCCCACCTCCCCGCCCCCGCAGGAACCGCCTAAACGCAAGGAAATCGTAAGTAGACACAAAAAAGAAAAACAGACAAGACATTTATTCAACCACACACACAGAGATATTGAGATACTAAAAATAATAACAAAAAAAGGAAATAATACATTTACAATCACCAGAGGTTGTGTGGGGTTAAACAGGATACTGCCTCAGTATATTGCCGCACCATAACGTAGGCAGCACCAATAAGGGTGACGGGTGACTCCACTCCGATCTAGGTCTCGAACCTATTAGCGCCTATATTAAAAAGGCGACAACACGACACTTCGCGAACGCATCTACCCATGCGAATCCGTTAATCGTAGCCGCCACCGACTACGATCTCCCCCCGACCCCTGCCGCCACCGCCGGCCGCGACATGTTCTCACCGACCCCCCCGATGCTTTGTCATCCATTCATTCCGCTCAGAATACGGGCGACGACGACGTAGTCGTAGATCCCCTCCCATAGCCGGCGGTTGACCGGTGCACTTAGTAGTGCACCCCGTCCCCCCACAGCGACTGTCCCAACCGAGGGCGCCTCTTCAAGGCGCCCTCGAGTATGTCGCCTCTTGCCCTTCTGGCTCGAGCGTAGTGGTTGCACGCTCGCCCTTAAGTCCGGTGAAGCTGTAAAGGCCTCGCGGCAGCGTACATCACTCACACACACACACAATAAGAGTGACATCATAAATAGCAACTTGGACTTAAAAGGAATAAATAACAATAAAGTTATATAAATAGCCACATAACCATATTATAAGTATTTAAATATCTGTATAGTATACGTATATACATATATACGTAAAAGTAACTATTTATGTTATCATCATCATCATCATCAGCCGAAAGACGTCCACTGCAGGATAAAGGCCTCCCCAAAGATCGCCACAACGACCGGCTTTGTGCTGAACGCATCCAGCTTCTACCCGCGACCTTTACCAGGTCATCGCTCCACCTTGTGGGTATACAAGGCGTAACACAATAAACGCAAGACCTGTCCAACCTTTTCTCACCTTTTGGACATCTACAATTATTTCAAAACCAAAATTAGCCAAATCAGTCCAGCCGTTCTCGTGTTTTTATGAGACTTACAGGGCTTATAGTGGGCTTATAGTGTATATATATACACTAAATCGACCGTCTTGATGTTTCTTTGTAACAGATTGTCAGAAACAGTGATAATAACGTATTTTTTATCTGTAAACAAAAAAGTTGGCCCACACCAACAATTTATTCCTGTATCGTGGATGCGATAACAAACATGAACTTTAAGAAGCACGCTTCCGTATAGCGTAAGCTGGTGGGGATGTTTAAACCCCACATACCTCAGTATTCCCCACAGAGGACCGAGAATCTTCTCAATTTTTGTCCCGGTAAAACCAGAACATAGCCATGGTAGCATATATAGATAGTGTAGTAACTACCAAACACTATTGCGGCTTTAGGACCTAGCCCTTTGAGATTCACTTTAAGTGAATAAATAGCTACGTAATGTCTTCTCGTCCCAAATACCACAGTGCCTCAAGACAAAAGTCTTTGACCAGTGTGTGTTGCCAGTGATGACTTACGGCACCGAAACATGGTCACTCACGATGGGCCTCATAAGAAAGCTCCAGGTCACGCAAAGGGCAATGGAAAGAGCTATGCTCGGAGGTTCTCTGCGAGATTGAATCAGAAATGAGGACATCCGCAGGAGAACCAAAGTCACCGACATAGATCTCATAATTGCCAAACTTAAGTGGCAGTGGGCGGGGCACATCGCTCGTATAACTGACGGCCGGTGGGGCGGAAAGGTTCTCGAGTGGCGACCTCGTACCGGAAGATGTGGAGTGGGCATGCCCCCCACAAGGTAAAGCGATGACCCGGTGAAGGTCGCGGGTAGAAGCTGGATGCGTACAGCACAAAGCCGGTCGTTGTGGCGGTCTTTGGGGAGGCTTTGTCCTGCAGTGGACGTCTTTCGGGTAATGATGATGATGATAAAATAAATAGTTACTTTTACATATGTATGCATATATATGTAGACTGCCTTTTAACAACCTTTGGTTTAAAAAATATAAATAAATTGCAAGGAAAGAAGTAAAAACAACAATTTTATACACATACGAACAGTTTGTATTTTCCCATACAAACTGTTCGTATCTGTCAAACAGGATAAGTTCAGAAATTAATTTTGTTGCACGGCAAATAGTAAAAGATAAGTTAAGAAAACTTTTATTGGCGGTACGAAGTTCGCCGGGTCAACTAGTATCTTAATATCTTTATTTAAAGTGAAACTTTTATTAGATCGTCTCAATCTTTTTGGTCTGTGTGTTGCATGTCGCGTGACGGTCGGCCGCGGAGTAGGGATAAAGTGAAAGGCGCTCGCCAGAGCAGCCAAGGCCAATATGTTTCACTTTTACCGTGGTTTCATAAAACCACACAATCATTTTTTATCAATATATACTTTTTTGAACAGCCATTCGTGCCAAAAGACGTGGTCCGCGCAGCCGACAAGGTGGAGGACGTCAAAATCGAAACGGCCGACATCTCGGACAGGTTCAAGTTCTTCGAGACGTACAAACCCGAGACCAAACGCAAGGAGTTCCGCATGACGCCGCCCAGACAGACACAGGTACGAACCGCCCATCGAACTATCTATATCATCACGCCAGATCCCTTACAGGGTCGGCAGAAAATACTGAGTTTTAAAATATTCTTTCCTTATAAACCTCTCTAGCTTCCTCCACCCTCATAGATCATTTTCATTAGTTTCGATTTTGGCCACGGCCTCAAAGGTCCTTGTCGAACTGTAGGCTGTGAGTCGCGAGTGGCGGCCATCTTGTATATGATTGTTTGTCTGTCTACTGAATAAAGAAGGAACAAAGTTTTTTATTTTTATAAAAAACTTAGCCCCCAACACTTGGATTTAATTCAGTTTCGTGGGTAGGTGCAAGTATACAAATACCTACATCGAAACAAATAATTGTCAAAGTCAGTAAGGATGGGAAATACACCGCTGATATAGAGAGAAGAGTGAATTCAGGGAATAGAGTGAATGGTGCGATGGGAAGGCTACTTGGGAGCCGGCACTTAAGCCAAAAGGCGCAGCTGGCCATACATAACGGAGTGCTTGTCCCAACGCTGTTATATGGCAGTGAGAGCTGGGTATGTAAGAAGGAGAACGAAAGCAGGATGAATGCGGTCGAAATGCGAGCTCTGCGGAAGAGGTGCGGAGTCACGCTGACCGACCGTATTCGCAACAGCGTAGTAAGAAAGCGAGTAGGTATGAAAGATAGTATCGGTGTAAAGATGAGAAAGGGCATGCTCCGTTGGTTCGGGCATATGGAAAGAATGTCTGAAGAAAGAATGACAAAACAGATATACAATGCGAAAGTGGAAGGATGTAGTTACGGGGGAAGACCTAGACTATCTTACCATGACAAAATAGACAGGGTCTTATCTAAAGGGCAAGTCAAGAGTCTCCGTAACTGGCGAGTGTGTATGAGACGAACTATGAGAATGGAGTGAGCCAGAGAGGTACGTAAGGAAAGAACCTGTTGGAACTCTGTACTCTCTGCCTACCCCGCGAGGGAGCTGGCATGATGATATAGATAGATAGATAGACAAAAATTTGTCCCGTGCGGGAATCGAACCCACGACAATTCGACCCAGTGGGCGGAGCGGCTTAAGCTCTTAACCGCTGCGCTAAATCGTCCGTCAAAAGTTTCGTGTCTTATTCTTCCTGCTCCTCGAGTCGTATTCCTCATGTCTGAGGGTCGTGACCTCCACCTCCCGGGAGTTTTGCTCTTGAGATGTTTTGCCATTTTCCTCTGTCCTGGGCGACATGCACCGCGTTGTAGACTGGAGTGCCCAGAGTGGTGCGAATCTGGTCAGACCAACGTGTTGGACTGCGCCCTCGAGGTCTTTGTCCATCGACCTTCTTAGGGTCTTTCTGGGTCGGTCGGTCTGAGATATTTGGGAAGCAACTAAGAATAAGTTTTTTTTTCATAATTTCCTCTTCTATTTTGCTTTGCGGACATTATTAAAGATGTGTTCAGTCACTTTGGAGCTGTCAATTAATTGTGGGATAATCGCGCGTCGTTAATGTCCTAATCTCTATCACCCTGATTTGCGAATGAATTATTATTATTTATTAATTATTTAGGTATTTAGCGAAAGACGTCCACTTCTGGGCAAAGCCCCCCCCCCCCCCAAATATCGCCAGCATGACCGGCTCTAGTGCTGAACGCATCCAATTTCTGGAGTACCTGCACGACGAATCAAATTTAGGAAGAAGACAAGAAACTAACTTTATCTATCTATATCATCACGCCGTATCCCTTGCGGGGTAGGCAGAGAGGACAAAGTTCCAACAAGTTTTTTTTCTTACATACCTCTCTGGCTTCATCCACTCTCATAGTACGTTTCATACACGCTCGCCGGTTACGAAGACTCTTGACTGGACCTTCAGATAAGGCTCGGTCTATTTGGTCATGGTAAGATAGTCTAGGTCTTCCCCATACCTACATCCTTCCACTATCGCATTGTATATCTGTTTTGACATTCTTTTTTTTCCCATTCTTACTATATACCTAAATCAACGGAGTATACCCTTCCTCATCTTTACACCGATACTATCTTTCATACCGAATCGCTTTCTTACTACGCTGTTGCGAATACGGTCGGTCAGCTTCACTCCGCACATCTTCCGCAGAGCTCGCATTTCCACCGCATTTATCCTACTTTCATTCTCCTTCTTACATACCCAGCTCTCGCTGCCATATAACAGCGTTGCCATATAGCAATGTTTTTGAAACAACTATTTAATTTCCCCCAATAGGAAATGGAGCTGGTCTGATGATGGAATCTGAAGTTTGCCATAGGAATGAGTGATATAACGTAACCTCCTCATGTTTAGGCTTGTTAGATTGGTATTGACAAGTTACTATACACCCAGATAGTGTTTAAGGTCTGATGATGAAGCCGAAAGGTGTCTAATGGAACCACCCAATTATTCAATATAACTCCGCCATGTTTGGGCTCGTTAGATTTGCCTTGACGAGTACTTTAGGTCTGGATGGTGTCCAGGGTCTAATGATAGATCCGGGAAAAAGCCATAGGTCCTCCTCAATTAAGCAAGATATCTTAGCCGTGTTTTTACTATAAAAGATTCTTTGTGATAAGGTAACTTTAATTTATTTTTTATGTGTAAAATCTTTTCTGTCGGTTGCTGGATATTTTTTGTGGGAGTGATTTTGGAAAAGGGACGGAAATGTGTTCCAGGAAACTGGGGAAGCGCGCGCTATTTGATTTGACTAATGAGCGCGCGCTATTTGATTTGACTAATGAGCGCGCGCCATTTGATTTGACTAATAAGCGCGCTATTTGGTTTGACCAATGAGCGCGCGCTATTTGATTTGACTAATGGGCGCGCGCTATTTGATTTGACCAATGAGCGCGCACTATTTGATTTGACTAATAAACGCGCTATTTGGTTTGACCAATAAGCGCGCGCTATTTGATTAGACTAATGAGCGCGCGCTATTTGATTAGACTAATGAGCGCGCGCTATTTGATTTGGTCAATGAGCGCGCACTATTTGATTTGACTAATGAACGCGCGCCATTTGATTTGACCAATGAGCGCGCGCTATTTGATTTGACTAATGAACGCGCGCTATTTGATTTGACCAATGAGTCATCTCAATTTCGTAGTAGGATAACATGTCAGATGATACATATCATATGCGACTACTGTAAGGCTCGTTTTTTTAATGGATGATCTGTTATTGTTTCTGCGAGCAGCGCGCCAAGTCCCCGTCCCCCGAGGTGTACCACGAGCCCAGCGTGGCGCGCGGCTCGTCCCCCGGCGCGGACACGAGCGTGGCGGCGGAGCGCCACACGGCGCAGCGCATGATCTCCGTCTTCCGCCAGCTGGAGGAGCAGCAGCACAAGCCCGAGGAACAGCAAGGTATATCGCAGCCTATAACCACTACTGCCCGAAGAAGAACTCAAAACTGCAGATGAAGGAAAACCCTGAGGTCAAACGTGGTCAAAGATTGTGGTAAATTTTATCCACACAATAGATCTGAAAAAACTTAAACGATGGTAGATTTAGCGCAAATTAAGCTATGTGGTGAATACTTTGAAAAACAATAAAAAGTACTATAAGGTTCTAGTTGTGTTTTTTTCTTCAAACGACAAAACTTAAAAGGCATGCCTCGTAAGAATGTTCGGATAGAAGAATTCTAGTAACACTCTAATCTAAGACTTGAACCCAGAATTAAGCTTAGAGCTAGCCACCAAGGCATCTAATAACGTTATCCGTATTTCGCAGGTCCCAAACCCCTGAAGCGGTTCACCCCCCCGCCCCCTGGGGAAAGCAACCGGCACGCTGACTCTTCCTCCGAGGAGTACTCCTCGGAAGAGTACGAGGAGGACAGTGAGGATGAGCGCAGGAGGGTCTACCTGGAAGCTCGGCAGAGAGACGAAGCTCTCAAGCAGGTAAGCAGACGCTAAGTGTTATATTCAGACTTGCAGACTTGCTACTTTCAGCATCAGCAGCAGCTTGATGACGGTCGAACGCTTTCCCTGGGTCAAACGGGTCAAATATCTAGGGGTCATCCTAAAAACTACCATGACCTTCGTTCGGACCGCACATCAAGCGAGTCCGTTACCGAACAGCCTTTGTCCTCGGTCGTCTTCACCCGATGATCTGCAAGCGGAGTAAAATGTCCCTTATGAATAAGGTGACACTTTATAAAACTTGTATACGGCCAATCATGACGTACGCTTGTGAGGTGTTCGGGCAACCCGCCCGCTCTCATATCGATTGACTCCAAACGGTTCAATCCCGTTTCCTCCGCAAACCCGTCGGAGCCCCGTGGTTCATACGGAAAGTCGATCTCCATTCCGATCTCGGTCTCGAACCTATTCGTGCCTTTATTAAAAAGTCGACAACCCGATATTTCGCAATCCTCCAATGGACTAGAAATCCGCTAATCGTAGCCGCAGCTGACTACGAAACTAACTTCTCTCCTATTAGCTGCTACCACCGTCCGCGACATGTTCTCACCGACCCTCCCGATGCCCTTACATCCCTTCTTTCGGATACAGATACCGCACACAGGATCAGACACCGACCTCGCCGGCGAGCTCGAAAAATCCCTTGCCCGCCGGTCGGTGCAGAGCACCACGGCGAGACACCTAGTATATGCCCTCCCCCATAGCGACTGCCCAAGCCGAGGCCATTCCTCCTCGAGGTGCCCTTGAGCTAGTTGCCCCCTTCCACTTCTGGCTCGAGCGTAGTGGTTGCACGCTCGCCCTCTTGTCCGGTGAAGCTGTAAAGGCCCCGCAGCCAACAGCGTAGATCATTCACACACACACACGGTCGAACGCTTCTATCCCCCACACAAACAATCTCAAGTCGCGTCGATCATGTAGCAGATGCTAAAAGTATCATGTGTGCTGCGGCTTTACCTCGTGTGTCTATTATAGGTAAAGCTAGCCCTGGTTCATGCAAAGTGGGCCTTAAGTTCTTCAGTACAGTTATTTTATTATTCAACAGGCCCAGCAGCTGGCTCGCACCAAGAGCTTCCGGGATCGATTCGAGCACTGGTCGGAGTCAGAGCCTCAAAGGTCACCCTCCACCGTCGTCATCGAGCGCCAGGTCGACGTCGATGATGAAGGAGAGTCACAGCTTGAAACTGCTAAGAGGTAACATACCTTATACACCTTCACCCTTAAATTCGCCAAGCGGGGTGGAAAAGGTACAGCTCTACACTGGTCTATCTTGGTACACCGTGTACGTATCGCCAAAGAAGGGGAAGTCTATTGTCAACCAATGACAATTTCCATAGAAAAAATAATAACTAGTAATAATTATAATAACGAACGGCTATGGTACCACTAGTACTTTCTAGCACAAAAGTTATACCAATACATCTTTTATAATAATATCAGCCTATACTGCCCACTGCTGGGCAAAGGCCTTCTCTCACAAATCGAGGTGAGAGAGATTGGGTCATACTCCACCACGCGGACCCAGTGCGGATTGGTGGAGGCAGGTTTGTGGCCACCTGCTGTTGGAACTTATCAAGCCACCTTTAAGGCTTCCAACTCGGCTTAACGACTACCACATTAAGTGGTAACCGGGACCAACGGCTTAACGTGCCTTCCGAAGCACGGAGACGCTCGAATATGAAATGCCACAAACGGTCACCCATCTCAGGCCGACCGAGTCGAACGCTGCTTAACCTTGGTGATCGGTAAGAACACCGCGGTCGCACAGCGCTACGAGCGCCATTAATACATCTTTTACACAGTATTAATACCAACGACCTTCCTACAAGCACCTACATTACTATGCAATAAGCCGCAATTCTTAACACGTGCTGAATAGTACGGAAATGTATGTATGTTGTGTACAAGACGAACTATGAGAGTGGAGGAAGCCAGAGTTCCAACAGGTTCTTTCCTTACATACGAAAGAACCTGTTGGAACTCTGCATTCTCTGCCTACCCCGTAAGGGATCTAGCGAGATATAGATAGAAAAAACAATAACACTACCTAGGATCGGAACCCAGGATCTCGTAATCTGGTATAACGAGATATATATTGTACTCTGCTAAGGAAGGGCTAAAATTATATAGGGTTTCTTACAAACCATTAATGGTAAAATTTTCTCTACAGCTTGCGACAAAAGTTCGAGAACATGAAGGTTACCCAGACGACGGTGTCGAAGACCGTCGCGAACAAAGTCAACAGATTTGTGGTGAGTACACATCTAAACCACACCAGTTACCTCTTAATGCAATAGGGGCAACCCCTTTGCGATTATTAAGGACAGAATTCCAGACTGCTATTAAAATAGCAGATCCTGTGTTTATAATAAAATTCCACTTGACGTCACTCAATTTAGTGAAAATAAATTCAAATCTTGTATTAAACGTACACTCTGCAAGCGAGCTTACTATACTCTAGATGATTATTTTAAAGATAAATATGCTTGAATAGGTGGTGTTCCAGCTCCACTAGAATGTGGATAACATGTTCAGCTATTATTATTTATTATTCGCTCTCTTCCTTCTAGTAGGTAAATAAAATTGAACATTTTTCTTCCTCATTTTTTTATCTGTAAATGAGAGAACCATTTAGCCATTCTCATGAATAGTTAAACTGGGTAATTTAATTTAGACTCATCTGATACTACATTATTCTCCCATACCCCACAACAAAATGTAGATGGAAAGTTGTAAAAATACTATTTTAAAAGAGTAACCGTGGAGTTTCTTGCCCTTCTTCTCCACAGGAATGACATTCCGAAGTGGTGGTAGAGTCTTTTTTACTATTTCGACGATTCATAAATACTGTAATGGTTTACATGAATAAAAAATATTTTCATTCTGATATTTTTAATAGATAAATTCCAATAACATTGTCAGATTAAAGATTTGAAGGCAGCGTGTTCGCCATTTTAAAAATAATCAATATCCATTACGGCCATTTTCAATAATTAACTAAAGGAATAGATTTGCCAACTACAGGTAGAATTTTGACATACATTTTTTGTATGAAAAATCTGTCAATTTTTAACTGCTAGTAATCAAATCTAGCCTTCAGTTAAATATTGAAACCGGCCATTAGTCATTTCTCTGTATATATTGGTCAGTGTTATTAATTTAAGACGTTTTGTAGATCAATTTATGTATTTATTTTCAATTCAATTTATCAATTCATGTACTCAAATGGCGCTGTAATATAGTTTATAGGATATTTTCTTTTGTAAAACCTAATGCATTATATAAAGAAAAATAAAAAATTCAAATACAAAAGTTTTTTAGACGGACTTATGCTACATCTTTAATGGTCAGTTATATAATATGCACTAATTATAGTTTCTCTTTTCCAGTGACCATCGAGTGAGTCCAGAATCTCAACTACCAAAGCAATATTAACCCATTAACGTTGTAAAGTCATATAATACTTGCCGCCCTGTATTCTTTAGCGATAAGCCACGGTTGTAACGATTTTATATCAAATTGACTTCGGAATTAATCAATTAGTATGTAAAGATATATTTATTGTACGTTTTCTGTAATTCTACGACTGATAGGAGATTGCATTTTATACAAAAAATGTGCCTTTATATGTGCTATTCGTATTGAATCTTTAGATGACGATAATTTGTAAAATGATTTTTTATATACAAGAAAAAGTAATAAAAATATAAAGGTCTGTACAGATAGGAGTGGTATTCGATACCGCTGTGGATAGTGACAAATTCCAAGAAGTATTCCGCGGTTAGATACAAATAACCCGGTGTAATACCTGCTCGATATTTATCGCTACTCACAGCGGTAGCGAATACCGCTCACATCTGAACAAGCCTTAAGGTATTATTAGTAAATTATAATATTAGTGAAAGATATATTGGATTATCGATATTTGTGGTCTACGTTGTAGACTAATCTATAGAATGCTCTATAAGATATAAATGAATATCTTAAGTGGATGTTATTCTTATTTATTACTTATTTACACTGTTGTAAATAAGTCGATGTTGCCAGCACAAAAAAATATTATTTTTAAATGGCAACCTGGAATCTCGTTTCTTTTAATTTTCTTGCCACACTTATTAATTTAATTATAATTCCTCCTTGTGCCATTTGGATCTAATAATCTCGTATTTAATATTGTTATCAAATGTAGTATGTTTATCAAAATAGTTACATTGTCAAATGTATTTTAGGTATTTTTTTTCTACTATACGACTGAATATTCGATTCTGTATTTATTTGTTTGTACTTAAATGTTTTGGCGATTTTTATATATTATTTAACAATAAGGAAATGAAATAAACAATTTGAAAAATATATGGTATACTCGTTTTATTTTTGATAAATTTTTAACAGATATTTTTTGCATCGGCGATTTAGTTTCATACAAACTTTAGTCGCGGCGATCATGTTCTTGGACGTTCGATGCAGCGGCGCTACAGTACATTAAGATACCATAATCGCCATAATCGGACGCAGATAGACATCAAGTGATACACCACGGATACAGTCGCTTAGACGCGTCATTTTAATACTTCGATTTAATGTAGCAAGTCGTCAAAATGCCGGTCTATAAGTATGTTGTGTTAAGACCATCAACGTCGGTAAATTCGGTCTTACTACTCCGATCAACCGAAACTGATCAAAAAAATAGTTGGTCCAATGGTAATTTTAATCAAGTTTGTCTACACAACTTATACTGGTCTAAATAAATTGGCTGGAGGAACTTAAGATTTCCACCCTGTATAACTGTGATTATGTCCACTATGTTAATCACCGTCACGCCTATATTCCCTAAGCGGGGGTGGCAGAGGTGTACTGAGTACACCCACGTTTCGCCGACGATGTTAAGTCGAACCTATTGCCATATACCTGGCACAATTCCAGACTCCGGACTCGTACTGGGAAGTTTTCGTTAGAAAAACTACACTTGTCCGACCTAGGATTTGAACCCAGGACCTCGTGATCACAGAGCGATGTGCTTTGCCACCAACGAGGCAGTTCGTTTATCCATTTTGAAATATGTTTCGAGTTGAATCAATGTATCCTGGCCAAAGTACCAGAACATCACAACACACTAGGAGATATGACCGAGTATGAACTACATAGTCGAAGCAAATAAATGATTTGAATTTGAAAAAACAGATTGCATGGTATTCTGCCTTGTACTATCTACCGCTACGTGGCTAACTGTACACCCTCTGTAATTCTATGATATCCTGGTATTTTTCCAAGATAGTACTCCTTTATCTTCGATTATTTAAGTGTATCATTCATATGAGCAAAGATCTCCTTGTATATTATGCGGTCCTGGTACTTTGACCAACATTTTATATCAATCAATCAGCCTATCGCAGTCCACTGCTGGACATAGGCCTCTCCTAACACGCGCCATTGCACACGGTCCTCCGCCTTCCGCATCCAGTCTGTCCCAGCGACCTTTTTGAGGTCGTCGGTCCATCTAGCTGGGGGCCGTCCTACCTTACGCTTACCAAGTCGCGGTCTCCACTCTAGGACACGCTTGCTCCATCGGCCGTCGGTCCTTTTACAGATGTGACCAGCCCATTGCCACTTTAGCTTGCAACATTTTATAGCATAGAAATAAATATAAAAACTTTTATAAATCCTCCTAACTGCATTATAGGTGGTGGATGGATCGACTGAAAACGCATTCATGTATTCACCTGGCAAACCTTATTATTTTATAATTCAGTGAACCCAGTTGTTTCGTAAAATTTACTAAAATAATATGAAAATAATCAACGGAACAACCAGTTTATATGAAAATGCTTAATCGAATTCCATTCTACACAACTACTTGGTCGGGGTATGGAACGTCAGGGTAAATTGTTCCATAAATAGCTTAGTGGGTGTACCTACGTAGGAATAATTGGAAATGGACATGAAATAAAAAGACTGTCATTTTCTATTTATAATCTAATTATTATTTTCAAAAAAAAATATAGGAAACGTGAAACAATAAATTAACCACCTAAACATAATAAATATGTTAAAATATATCAATCACATTGACTCTCGCGGCGCGGAACAGAGATGTGGGTACAGACGAGTCACATACCACGAAATATTTCAAAAATCGTTACAGAAACATATGGAAATTGACAGAATGTTACTTGGCATTAAAACATGTGATTTAAACAACAATTAGCTAAAGATAATTTAAAAATGCCATATATTGCATATTTATAATTTTCATTTTAAAAGTTTGCTGTTAAACAAGACACAATTTCGTTGCGCATAACTATAAGTTATTTGATTTATTATTGATGATTTTCCCTGGCCTCGATTTGTGGGTAAACTTTGTCGAGCAGTGAGACAATACTGGCGGATTTATTAAAATGATATTTTTTTTGGATGTAACGATTTAAAAAATGCTTGTAGATGAAACTTGTCAAAACACAAGTCAGCATTAATAACTTACAAAATGTAATAGCACATCGCATGCCATCCCTCTTACACTGCAGATTTTTTAGTAAGTGTAAGTGTGACAGCATGCTTTTTCGATGCATTACGATGTTATTAGTGCTAGACCCCTCTGGGTCTCGCCTCACATCAGTTATTGAATCAACACTTAAATATTATTAAAAACAATATTTATCAATGAAATCCTGAGCATTTATAATAATAAAATTCCTATATCGTATCGTCGTAATCGATAAATCTAGGTTAATTTGGCTATCGTTAAGCCTAGTGGCTGTAAATAGAGCCAGCTATCGACACAATTAAAAACGAATCCCGCATTCCATTGTGAAATATTTCATTTGACACAAACAACTGACACGAGACGGACATTGACTTGATAATAATTTATTTATATTTATTATTCTCTTCTCGTATTTATGATCGAATTAACTCTGTTATTTAGCTAATATGAAAACTCGTATCGCTAAATAAGTGGTTCGAAGGCACAATTAAAACACGACATGTATTTCAAAATCTTTTACACATGTTACTTTATTTTATATGCAGATCTTTTATACACGCCTGCAGACAGTTTTGGGTAAATGGAGCCACGATTAATGACGTGAATTATTAAATAAAAACTAAACAACTTAATATATGGCGACCATGTTGGATTCTATAGCTACTACAAAAGAAATCATGCACCATTTCTCTCTTTGATACCCATGTGTTCGAGCGCCAGGGAAAGATGACGTGTCAATGACAATTGGGTCACCAAATAAAAAGGTATTAGTTTGATGGGAAGCTTTACAGGTATGTAAAAAGATACTGTATAGTAAAAATATATGACATAGAATATTATAAAATAGGTTTACACTAAAAACATGTTACATTACTTTTGAAAATTTCATTCTTAACCCAAATCGAAAGATTAACCATGTCTTTTAATTTATAATTAATTTTTAATGAGTTTTCATACCAGAATAGCTTAAATAATTAATTAAATTTACTATTGGGACCAATACTTTTCAACAAATCCGATGCATAAATTACACAATAAAATAACCATATTCTTAAAATTAACACAATTGCATTGTACAATGTTCTAGTGTCAGAGATCTATTCATAAATATAGTTTTATCTAAAATCTCAGACTGAAAGAATAATATTGACAGGTAAACATACAGTATTAGTCATAAATACCGCAGTACATTAGTATTATGAATCCAGAAATAGACACAGCAATATGATACCACAGTATTAATAAATTGTATTTACCAGGGCAAATCGTAAAGACTAAAATTTACCTTGTATTCAGGACCACTTAATCCAGCAGGCAAACTTATGTACTTCGTCTGTTATTATTTCAGTCCAGAGTTCAACACGCAAAAGTATTCCCATAGTAAACTTAATCGTCGACAGTATTACTCCGTGACGCTTAATCTAAATAGTATAAAATATACAAAATGTACATTTTCGATCTCAAAACAAACATTTCCAACTTAATTCACGAAATTTTCTTAATCATTAAGACGAAAAAAAAAGTTCATACAACTATAAATAATGATTATTTAAAATCTTTTTTGCGCAAAGGAAAAAAACAATTTTTTTACAGATATCTTTTATGCCTGTTCCCGTGTATAGGCAATATTTAATACCGCTGTGGGTCGTAACAAGTACCAAGCGGTATTCTGCGGGTAGAGCGAAACTTCATACAAAATATATTTGAAAATATGTTTGCTATAATTATTTATTCATCTGTTGTGTTGTGGTTGAATAAATACTTTTTCGTTCTCACATTCAAATATCCGGCAAAATACCGTTCAGTATTTTACGCCACTCATAGCGGTATTGAATGTCTCTTATAACTGCACAGGCCTTTATGAGGATCACTGATTTTGTCTCCAGCTGTACAATAAATTGTAAAGCAATATTCCAGCTTCACGTATATGTATATCACAATGAGAATAGCTTGGGTATCATCCAAAAACGAGAAACAAAATTCCGGAAAATTTTAGGGAATATTTCTTAAGAATTATACGGTTTGAAAGGAAAGTTACAAAGCGTAATCAAAGTTACAAACCTTGGGAGTATTTCGAACAAATTTCGTTACAACTCTAGTTTGAAAATAATAAAGTATAATCTTTTTCTTTTCTTTTCTTTTTCTTTTTTAAAAAAACGTAGCCCCACACTAGGATTTATTCATAATCAAAGTTTTCACATTTCTATACTGATGCAGTTGTGTCACTAAAAAATCAAAAACTCAGATAAATGCATTTTCATAGTTCTTCTATGTATCTATCTATATCATCACGCCAGATATCTTGCGGGGTAGGCAGAGAGTACCGAGTTCCAACAGGTTCCTTCCTTACATACCTCTTCATAGTTCTTATTGCTTTTTTAAGCTACTTTCGTAACGAACTATACAAGGGTTATTGCGGTCCTTCGGAGTAACTTTTCTCGGCTTTGGATGGGACCCAGAGCGCAAACAGTCCTTTTCGTTAGTCCGCGGATTCGTGCATTTTCAATATGGATTTCGCTCATTGATATGTGTCACAGTATGATAGCGTATGTAGTGGAACATTTTAGTGCTAACGGTCAGTATAAGAATGACGTACACATGCGCGCTCAACGCTTCCCTGTTATGAAGCTGCGTGGAGCGCACGACCGTCATCGATATATTATAACAAGATACACAGTCCCGTTCAAAAGATACACCACAAAATAGCAATAGAAGCTCGTCGATAGAACTCAAAGCGAGTGGTCCGCCCCCAGTAGTGTTATAAATAAACAAAATAATTGAGAAATGCAACATTTTAATGGGAATAAAGACAAAACCGTATAAAATACCATTAATGTGAAGTGACAGTTACTTAAAATAACACACCCTATCATCTTTCGTTTCTCCTTTTTGTATAATTCTTAGTTTTTAATAACCCAGTTCGGCATGTTCGTCGCGCGGTAAACAATCGACTTTTAGTGGAACACTGTTAGTTTTTTAGTACCGCCCACTTTTATTTGCCTTCAGGTGGTGCCACTTTTCGTGCGGCGAGCGTGTATCTACTTATTTTTGATCGACGGCGTTCGTTGATTGTTGTGCGGACCGTAAGTGCTATACACTTTACTGTTTACATATCTTTACTGTGGCAGCGGTGCGACGATCGGACGAAAGTTAAATCAAGTGCTTGAAAAAGCATGACTTACACAGGATGTACCCATAATACCACCATATTTCTTTGGATGAGACTGGTTATCTAAAAACAAGAACAGAGTGGGAATTAAATAAATAGAGTCAAACCAGCTAGTTTCTTGCCGAATTTACTCAGTGGAGGCCACGTTCCAATCCAGGAGAAAATCAGTAATAGATTGGTATGAAAAAAATATATTAAAAAAATTATACCTCACAGGTTTTTAACAAAACAAATTATTTGAATTGAGTTGACCGATAATCACACCTACTTATGTAATCAACTTGACAATGAGCGAAATTCAATGCAATAAGTAACTCCAAAACCATGTAATATTAAACAAAAGTCAGTATAACTCAATAACAGTAATATATTATTGTTATAATTTTCATCGCTGTGATTCAGTGGATAATTTCGTTTAAAACGTTCAATGTTGGGCAAAATGTAATCAGATTTCAATTGCATTTTGTAATATTTAATCATGATTCAAGATTAAAAATGTAATCGTAATCATTGAAGATTACAAAATGTAATTGTAATCGTTAATTATTAATACATCGTCACGTTTATATTCCCGAAGCAGGGGTGTTTAATCCTTAATGCGATTACATTATGCCCATCTCTGGTTGCAGGATAGTTATCGCGATTTGTGTGATGAGTATTTAAGGGGGTTGGTTAAGTATGATTTTCCTAAATTAACTAACTGAAAATTTTTATAGGTTTCTATTAAAATCACACTTAAGGGACCCTTATCTGATTCCCAGATTAAAAATCGCGATATCAATAAGCGACAATAACCTGCATCATTTTTGTAGCTTGGTGCTAAAATGGCCAATGCACATATGTCAAAAATCAAGTCTTAATTGCCACATACTTTAAAAAAATATTTCTGCTAAACCGGTTTATGTCCAACACTTTACCTCCAACAAATATTGGGGTAGTTAATAATAGCAAAAACGCAGTTGCAGGGGCGTTCTTTAAATTTTATAGATGACATTAATCACTAATCTATCATTAAATCATTGCACTCAACAAAATTACGACAAATTTCACATTGAGATAATGAATTCATTAGTGATAATGCCGCTTTATATAATGGATTGTTAAGAATAACAACCCTTAACAATTCATTACAGCAGCATTATCAGCTAATAAATTCATTATTTCAATGTAAAAGTTTTTTGCAATTACCGAATTGGGCTTTCTGCAACTGAGTGTTCAATTAAATAAAATATATGAAGGTTTTGACAAAATATAGTTTTTGACCGAAGTCTACTTCGGCCACTTTGGGTATGGATTTTAAGATCAGTTTTAAAACAAAATGTTGCCATAATAAAGAAAAAAATAACCAGTTATTGATTGAGACATCGATCCATGAGGTCGTAGGGTATTTCTAAATTCACTATAAATATTAATAATACTGTATTCTTCTAACAGACATTACGAGGTCTAGTGGACAAGTATTTTTTTTTAAGTGTAAGTTGAAGGATGGTGCAAGCTAAAATATTAAGAATTTGAATAGTATTTACAAAACGGCAGATGCTAAGTTTTTTGGTTGATGTGTTCTTTTTACATAAAAAATCTAAGACTTTATTAGCATTGAGTTCATAGACTTAAGATTTTATCGGTTTTTGGGATTTTCGCGGTATATCTTTAGCTACATACAAGGCGTATCGTAAATAACGCGAGACCTCAGACACCCCGATTAGATAATTGCTTCACAACAATTCAATTCGAAACCCAGATTTCCAAATTTAACATTATTTACCCCCTTTTCGAGCACTTTTATACCCCAATTAACAATAAAACTTGTACGCGTATGTGTTCATATTAAGAAATTTTTTTTAGAAATGCATTTGAAATCTCTGTATTGCTTTGAATCAAAAATTAATTTAGTTTATTCTAGTGCGCTAAAGGAGTAAGAGAAAATTGCAAATTTAAAAAACAATGTCAGGTACTTTAAATTTGTTGAAATCCATTCAGTTACCGATTTAGTTCAATAGTATTCAGTTACTTTGTATATAATTTTAAGTTCCTGACCCGTTAACGAAATTGATGATGTTGTCAATCACTGTTGATGGCGTTTTTAATGCCTTTTTGTGACAAAGATGTTGACCACAATGGTTGTTAGGTTGATATTTAACCAACGCGGGCAAAAGGCAACGAAGATACTACAACTAGTTATAGTATTTTTGGTTTGTAATAACAGTTATTTTTGTCGTATGTGATACATTTACACAAACAATATCTATTGAGCATTCATTATTGGACCGCAGTAAATATATTAATTTATGGGTTCAAATCCTAGGTCGGACAAATGTAGTTTTTCTAATGAAAAATTCGGTATATGGCAATAGGTTCGCCCCCTATTACATGGGACACAACATCGTCGGCGAAACGTGGGTGTACTCAGTACACCTCTGCCACCCCCTCTGGGGAATATAGGCGCGACGGTGTTTTTTTTTTTTTTTTTAGTAAATATATAATTGAATAATTTTAGCTTGCACCATTGTTTTAATTAATTTCAGATTTTTACAATAATTGAACCAATTTAAAAATTAATAAAGTATGACGATTTAAAAGTATTGCGACCACTGCCTCATAAATTAAAGTACTGCATTTAACCCTATCGTCAAATTATGATGATTTTATAGTCTAAGGCATGTTCTATACCCATTTTATATTCAGCTGTAGAGTTGTTGTTAATTTTTTGGAAGTCTTTATAAATATAAAATTAATTGGCAGCGGTGGTCACAAATTAGGCATGTTAAAAAAATCTAGGCATAATAAACTTAGCCCTTTGAAAAAAATGTTTACGACACAGATTTATAAAATAATAAACCTGTGTCGTAAACATTTTTGATAATTTTTGTATTTAATGCACGTCAAAAGAGAGACAGTTATCCCGCACGGGGTTCGCGTGATAGAGTATGACACAATCTCTCTCACCTGGATTTGTGACACTTCTCTCAGGCCTCAGGCCTTTGCCTTTGCCCAGCAGTGATATTTAGATTAATTTATTGCTTAATGTATCAAATATGAGTCCAGCTCACGTATGATATCTGCGCGAGTAATTTGCGCAAGTAGCTCGCTCTAGGCATGCCGATTTAAAATCGATTAATCAACAAATCGATTTCTTCAAGTCAAATAATTGATTCTTTAGATCAATCTGAACCACTAAATCGATTCAGTAAATCGATTCGGCAGACCGTCGAATCAGATCGATTCACGATTCTAACATAAAAAAAGTGGTAATCGAAAATTTACCAAGTAGGTTTTGTAAATCAGGAATATAAATAATGTCAAAACATGTTTATTGTAAAAAATACTACGTTCCAAACATAAGTTTATTTTAAGTCAGTTGTCTTTTTAATAATCTCTTAACTGAACCTAAATAAAAATTATACAAAGGAAGGTATCCAAAAAAAAACTCATTCGATCGTCAAATTAATAAGAATCGACTTCGAAACGATTAATCGAGAATCAATATTTTCATATTCGATTTTATCGAGAATCGATTCTTAAGAGTCCGATTGGAATTGATCCAAAAATCGATTTTTCTTTAATTGACATGCCTAGCTCGCACATTTACTCGTTAAAAGCTTTTAAAGCATACCGCTGTATGTGCGCAGTAAATCACCGCCGAGCTCTAAATACACGTCAAAACATACTAGTCTGTCGGTATTAAACTTAATGTAAAATAATCAAAAAAACAAAAGACTTTTAAATGTAACTTCGTCTTTCCAAATTACAGTGTACCTAAATTAAAAGATACAACTGTTTCCTATTTTATTATTCAAACCACCCAAAGGGCGATGGAGAAAGCTATGCTCGAAGTTACGCTGCGGGATTGAATCAGAAACGAGAAGATTCGCAGGAGGATCAATGTCACTGACATAGCACTCAGAATTGCTAAACTGGCAGTGTACGGGGCACATCGGTGGTAGAACTGACGGCCGTCGGGGCAGAAAGGTTCTCGAGTGGTGACCTCGTACCGGAAGACGCGGAGTGGGCAGGCCACCTACAAGATGGACCGATGACCTTGTGAGGGTCGAGAATAGAAGTTGGGAACGTACAGCACAGAGCCGGTTATTGTGGAGGTCTATACGGGAGGCTTTTGTCCCGCGCGTGTGTGTGTGTGTGTGTGAGTGATGTACGCTGTTGGCCGCGAGGCCTTTACAGCTTCACCGGATTTAAGGGCGAGCGTGCAACCACTACGCTCGAGCCAGAAGGGCAAGGGGCGACATACTCGAGGGCGCCTTGAAGAGGCGCCCTCGGTTGGGACAGTCGCTGTGGGGGGACGGGGTGCACTACTAAGTGCACTGGTCAACCGCCGGCTATGGGAGGGGATCTACGACTACGTCGTCGTCGCCCATATTCTGAGCGGAAAGAATGGATGACAAAGCATCGGGGGGATTTTGTCCCGCAGTAGACGTCTTTTGGCTGAAGATATATATGAAGATATCGATCTAGGTATTCCTAGATAGATTATTATTGAAATATTTTGTACGCCCAGGGTTACATAAACATAGCGGACCCCTCGACTGTGGTACAGGGCTTCAAAGAGCAACGACTGGTGTGGTTATCCATCAACCGAATCAGAACCGGAATGGCAAGGTGTAATTTTCATCTGCACAGGTGGGGCGTCACTGAATCTCCTTACTGAGACTGGAGACTCAGTGCAGATTATCCAGCAAATCGTGGAGGACTGCCCCACTTGGAAATTTATAGACAATAGATACTAAACAATGGATACTTCACTCCCGACGTAAAATTTTGATCGTATGTTGCATTATTGAAAGTACATCGCCATGCGATGATAATGATGACTGAAAAATTAATCATTTTGAAATTATAGCTAAACTTCAGTCAGTCACGACGGACGATTTAGCGCAATGGTTAAGAGCTTAAGCCGCTCCGCCCACTGTGTCTAATAGTCGCGGGTTCGATTCCTGTACGGGACAAATCTTTAGTGTGATCCACAATTATTTGTTTCGGTCTGGGTATTTGTGTATGTGAATTTTCATGTTTGTAAACGCAACCACGACACAGGAATAAATCCTAGTGTGGGGCTACGATCTTTATAAAAAAAAAATACTTGAAAGCGACAGACTAATATCAATCGAAAGAGGCAATGTTCTTCCTATTTACTTTTAGTCTCATTTGCACCTTACTGCTCAAAATACAAAAGGCCAAATAAATTATGCAGATGTCTTGTCTATCAAAATAATATAATAATTAACACTCCTAGTGCAATTTTTAGAAATATGTGTGTATTATATATTTATACTTAAAATTTATTTCAATTATTTAATATTTCTTTATATTTTACGTCTTCGTTTAAAACTCTATCAAATCACAAACGCGCCACAGTTTTAGATTTAAAACATATGTTTGCTAAATACAGTAAAATACATAAATGTTTAAAAGTAAAGTTCTAAATGTTTTGTAACTTATTAAAACCAGACGCATTTTCTTTAAATTTTAAAAATGACATTATTAGCTAGTTTATCTTTAAACCATAAATACCGACAAGGATCTTTTCACACGTCACCAAATTCGGAAGTAACAGTGATAGGTGCAATCTCTGGAAGGAAGGAATATCCCTACCAAATCCCTTTGTTTCCCCTGCTGAGTCTCCCCCCTGAACATAAATTATCATGGCCGGTCTGGAAATCTTTAAATAGACTTCGGACCCAGGTCGGCCGCTCCAAGGAAAACATGTTCAGATGGGGATTCACGGACGGTACGAGTACCAATTTAGGGTGTTTGTGGGGCGTAGCCCAAACGATGTCCCACCTTATATCGTGCTCCGCGTCCCCTAACACGTGTACGGAGAGGATTTGATGGCTGCCTCCGACAATGCAGTCAATGTGGCCGCATTCTGGGCTGCTTCCATATAACTATAGCATGTCTGCCGTCGAAACGCAAAGAAAAAGAGTGGCAGTCACTTTATAAGAGTTCGTCGAGTCGTCGTTTGCTATGAAACTTATTCAAGTTTTATGACATACAGAGCCGAAACGTGGCCACTCACTGTGCGGCTTGTCCACCAGTTCAAGGTCGCTCAGCGAGCTATGGAAAGAGCTATGCTCGAAGTTTCTCTTAGGGATCGGATCCGGAACGAAGTTATTCGTCAGAGAACCAAGGTTACCGACATAGCTCAGCGAATTAGCAAGCTGAAGTGGCAGTGGGCAGGTCACATATGCCGCAGAACCGATGGCTGTTGGGGCAGACTGGTTTTTGAGTGGAGACCGCGTGTCGACTAGCGTAGTGTAGGGCGCCCTGTAGCTAGGTGGGGCGACGATATTCGTAAGGCAGCGGGCAGGGATTGGAGAAGGAGTGCTGAAGATCGAGCTCAGTGGAGTGCCATGGGAGAGGCCTACGTCCAGCAGTGGACTGACACGGGCTGATGATAATGAGGAATGTTTTAAGACACTTTTTAATGTTGTTCTATAATGCGATTTGGTGTACTGCATACACATGGTGCAGCTAGATTAAGTTCGAGTCCCTCGAGTTCGTTACACCGTGCCGATCCACCTGTTAAAATATTTCCGCGAAAAATTTTACTAAATGGTAACCCTAATTTCATACATGTACTCTCAATGTCATCCAACTACCAAAAGATTATTGTCACACTTTATTATAAAGATAGATTAGCCATTAATGTCATCTTTAAATAGCAACTCTGCCACTGGCTTTAAAATATTCAATTGTTCATTTATTTTAATGCAATATTTTGGCAAGACATTTTTCACAATAATTATACCGCTGGAAAATAACGATTACCAAAGACAAAAATATTTCGAACCCAAATTCTTTATAGAAATGATTTTCAATATATCGCAACAATATACAAAGGCGCATATTCGTTATTACCAAAGGCGGTGCGTTACGATAACTTCGTGAAATGGTTGTGTAATCGTATTCTGTATACCACTGAAGTATAACTATAGTATATTTCATGTAAAATGGGTACTGTGACAGTTTTTAGTGTCGAAGAAAATTATTCTTTATTCAATGGCAATAAGAGGCATGGTCCATTTTCATACCTTTGGTTTTATGCCTTAATACCAATGAATTAAATATTAATTTTGTTTGTTATCATAGCATGCTACGTTTGGTCTATTCTCATGACCAAATGTAGCATGTAGCCAAATGCAGAGTACTGGATGTAATCTAAAACTGCGCATTCACTCAGTATCCGTCGCTTAGCCTCTACGAGACCACTTAAAACGATATTTACAACTTTAACCCTATAGAACTAAGTTACTCCAAGTGGTGTCGGAGTTGTTGTGAAGGAGTTTAAACTGAGTCACTCGTGAACAATTTTTAACTAAATCAATCCGTAAAGGATTTTGAACTAAATCAACTTATGAAGGATTTTTAAATAGGTTAGGTAATGAAGATTTAGCGCAGTGGTTAAGAGCTTAAGCCGCTCTGCCCACTGCGTCTAATAGTCGCGGGTTCGAGTCCCGCACGGGACAAATCTTTGTGTGATCCACAATTATTTGTTCCGGTCTGGGTATTTGTGTATGTGAATTTTCATGTTTGTAAACTAACCCACGACACAGGAATAAATCCTAGTGTGGGGCTACGTTTTTTTAAAAGAAAGATATAAAAAAGAAAGAAAGAAAGACAAGCATTTTGAAGAAAATTTTGATCTAAATAAAGTAATGCAGGAGTTTCAACTAAATAAGCTTTAGTTGTAACATTTAGTTAGATTAAGACCTGGAATAGCAGCATACTGACTGTTTTTCAAATGACTTGTCCAAAATTTGTTGGTTAATTTCTTCTTCAGAATCTCTTATGACAAGCACACTGGACAAGTTTATTATTACATGTGTGGCCAGCATAAGATTTATTTTTGTTAACTAAACAATTGATTGGATAATTTGAGATCTAAATGAGAATATTTTAATTAAATCTTTGGCACAAGGCCTCTGTCCTCTTCATTTCTATTAAGATCCAAATAAAACAATCTATATTCTATAGGCGAAAACATACCATAGCGACAGTTAGTTTATAAACAACATTTTATATTTTGTGGAATTCTAAATGATGTTATCTGCTTCTTCTTGTTAACGAACAAGTCAAGGAATTTATAATACATTCTTTTAGTATTGTGGATTGTTACTAAGTTGACTATACTTCCTACAGTTGTTAATGCTAAATAGAAAACTGAAAATGTACAGGCTTGGCAATGAAAAAAATCATAATCAGAATGAGACCCTATCGGTTTAAAAAAGCAGATAAGATACCAAAAGCCTGAATATTGGCTAGGCTTGCTAATGATAATGTCTACAAATGTGTGTAGTATTCATGAAATTATGAAGACTTTTCACTTATTTGAAGAAATCCTAAACAGATTTCGTTGTTGAGCTATCAATGAATACTAAGAATTTTAAGCTCTTTTTTGTGGGATAGTTTTACTATAGTATTTTTCATGTAAGGTGGGTACTGTGATAGTTGTAAGTGACAAAGAAAAATATACTTTATTCAAGTGCAATAAGAGGCATGACCCATATCTATACTTATGGTTTTATGCCTTAACACCATTGCATTAAATATTAATTTCGTTTGGCAATTAGAACTGTCACTACCCTACTACACCAGAATATTAACAGATTTTCCATACAATAAAATAATAACAATATTAGCCCTGTTAAGAAATTGTCCCACCGTTGGGCACGGGCCTCCTCTCTAACCTCCACGCTGGCCCAGCGCGGGTTAGCGAACTTCACACACCTTCGAGAATCTCTTAGGCATGCAGGATTCCTCACGATATTTTCCTTTACCGTTAAAGCAAGTGATAATTAATTTTTAATACGCACATGCTTTCGAAAGACAGAGGTGCGTGCCTGGGTTTAAACCTGAGACCTCTGACTTTGCAGTCCAACGGTCTAACCACTAGGCTATCACTGTTTTTTTACCTATACACAAAATATGTCAAAATTCTATCTGTAGTAGACAAATCTAATCTTGAGTCATATATTGAAAACGCCCATAAATAGTACTGTTATGATATGTTATCGTCCAGTTTCGGGTAAAATCAACAATAAAAGTAACTTACGTTCAATTTCCTTCACAACACACGACACAGTCACTAGACACTTGTCACTTACACTTCGACCACTAATCTGGTGGTCGGTGTACAACATCTTGTGGTAACTTTGTGCTATCAACCATCATCTTCTGTTCCGAAACTACTTTCTCTCTCTCCGACCTCTCTCTGTGCTTATGATCGGAATATTTTCTGTCATCTGAACTTCTATGTTCTCTTTTATGGTCCCTCTGTCGGTCCGATTTGTCGGATTTGTAGTGCGATGATTTGTGCGACCGCGAAGACGAGTGGCGTCTATGATGATCATGTTTGTCCGATCGTTCGGATCTGTCCGACCGATGTTTGTCGTCTTTATGCCTGTGCGTGTGATTCTTGTCGGATTTCTCCGTTCTGTCGGATTTGGTTTCGATTTTGTCAGATTTTTCTGTTCTGTCTGATTTTATATCGGTTTTATCGGATTTGTCTGTCCTATCAGATTTCTGATCTAGTTTGTCGGCTCTAGACTCTGTCTTTTCAGTTTTGATTTCAATTTTTTCTGATTTCGATTCTGATTTATCAGATTTTGTTTCTGCTCTGTCAACCCTTAACTCTGTCTTCTCAGGTTTATGTTCAACTTTATCAGTTTTCGGTTCAATCTTTTCAGATTTTATTTCGACTCTTTCAGGCACCGACTTAGATTCAATTTTATCTGATTTCTGCTCTGTCTTATCAAATTTCTGATCTAGTTTCTCAGATTTAATTTCGATTTTCTCTTTGCAATCAGTTTTTTCTAATTTGAGATTCAATTTGTCAGGTGACTTTAAATCAGTCTTCTCAACTTTAGCTTCAATTTTGTCAGATTTTAATTCTTGTTTATCCTGCTTAATATCTGCCTTATCAGGTTTCGCTTCTGGTTTGTCATATTTGGTGTCTGTCCTTTCAGTCTTGAGTTCTGACCTTTGTTCGGACTTGTCGGTTTTTTCGGACCGGTCAGATTTTGTGCCTGCCTTCTTGTCTGCGTTTTTCTCAGTCTTCACCTGCGCATCTAGACTTTTCCTATTGTGTGATATTTTCATAGCAGATTTCTGCATTTTGTGTTGGAATTTGGCGCTCAACGCTCTCATTTCGATGACGCCAGCTTTGTGTTTCGATGTGTTTTTAGTTTCTGTAACACAATAGAATAAATTAGCTGAAAAATAGAATAAGTTTCACGTGTAAAAGTGGATGCGTCTAACACAAAACCGATCGTTATGGCGATCTCAGGGTACATCTTTCTGCTGCATTGGACGACATTCAGTTAAAGAATATGATTTAGATTTCTCAATTTTTTATTGGTTCTGTAAGCAACATTCATTCACTCAATTGCGGTACAACCTGATACATCTTGGATGTTATAAATTATTAACATGTTATCAATAAATACAAAGGGGTCGGAACTGGTTTTTAAAAACCGGTTCAAAATCCGTTTAAAAATTACGTTCGTTTATTAACTGGTTAATGAAGAAACCTTATCAATTTGAACGAAATTAATTTCAGTTATCGGTTATTACAAATAACATATTTTTTTTGTTCCTAATATCAAAATTAGCCCGTTGAACTCGGACGCGGCCACGACGTTTTCGACAGCAGTCCGTCTTCTATTTTCAAGGACGAATATTCCTATTTCTAACGATTCTATACGATCGTAACCTTGAGAACGTCAATAAACGAAAGCAAACTCCAATTAACCGGTTAATTAAGGTTTCAATACCGGTTACAATACCAAAAAAAAAAAACGACACTAAAAGTCAAACTGGCTTATTCAATTTCTCAGGTTATGAACGGTAACCTTTGACCAGAATCGAAAATCATTTCGGTTTGAGATCAATGATCGAAACCGGTTTGAAAATTAACCTGATTCCGACCCCTAGTTATAATATGGTGTTACCGGAAGGCGTGTGGTTGGTGGATATGACAGGCTGTGGGTCGGCGGCCGGCCGCTCGTCCGCGGGGGACGATGCTTCCGACGACGGGTAGTACTGCTTCAGTCGGAGATGCCACGCTATCAACAAACATAACGCTTTCACTTCACAAATCCTTCATGTTTGATTCCAGTAATAGGTATGGCATAAATGCTTGAACGCACTGAAATTATCCTCTACAAGATCCGTGTAGTAGATTACCCCAGACCTACAGATATCTATTATTGGAATCAAACATGAGGCGCCCGAATAGGCCCTGTTAATATTTTTTTCGCTTATTCTAGTTGCAGTCTCCTTCTTAATGGCTGATCTGTAAATTTTTTGTGTCTCCCGCTTTGCAAAGGAGGGAAGTGAAATTTTATTTTTCCTACTCCTGTTTTTCTTTCTAATTAAATTTGTTGCGGGGTCCAAGACAATTAAAGTGCTTCCCGGGACACCCCAAGGTTCAAACCTTGGTGTCATTCAAGTAGAACATCATGGATCCTGGCTTCCAGGAGTTACAATGGTAGTAATGTGTGGTGGGCTTAGTCCTATTCACAAATTCTTATGTAATAAGACGTTTTTTTCAGGTGACACAATACCTGATTCAATGAAAAATCAAAGTCAACATGTAAAACGTAAAATTAAAAATAACATAACCGACTCAAATAAATCGTGGCTACACACTTTTGAACAGTCACCTTTCAAACAAAAATAAAATAATTCAAAATCGGTTTATCCGTTTAGGAGCTACGATGGCACAGAAAGACACACTTACACATGTTAAATGTATAACACCCCTCTTTTTTCATCGGGGGTTAAAAATCATAGTATAGATCAGAATAAAAGAACTCACAAACAACATCTTACATTTTGTATGTTCAGTCCTGGATCGAAACACCGCCTTCAGTGTGATCAGGAATCAATCTCGACGGATTAGTTTCGTTGAAGATTACAAAATGTAATCGTAATCGTTAATACATCATCACGCCTATATTCCCCCAGGGGATGGTGGTTAACCATTATTCTGATTACATTTTGTCCATCTCTGGTTTCCATTTGTATTTTTTTTTTACAAAATTGTGTTTTATATCAGAGATGAAATAAGCAAAAACATTTCAAATACATTCAACGTGACACTCGAAATAAGACTCTAAAATGTAGCAATAAGTTTCAAATTATCAGTGCAGTATTTAATGATTGACACGTGATTGCTTATCTGTATCCATCTGTTTTAATGTTTTGAAAATTGCCTATTGAGGAGCTGCTTGTACCAAGTTTTCTTATCAAAAGGTGTTAGTCACTTTAACATAAACGCATACTATTATTATTGCTCAAAAACATGTCCAACTCTTTGTGTGTGTGTGAGATTGATCTACGCTGTTGGCCGCGGGGCCTTTACAGCTTCACCGGACAAGAGGGCGAGCATGCAACCACTCCGCTCGAGCGAGAAGGGCAAGGGGGCAACTAGTTTAAGAGCGCCTCAAGGAGGAACGGCCTCGGCTTGGGCAGTCGCTATGGGGGAGGGCGTATACTAGGTGTCTCGCCGTGGTGCTCTGCACCGGCCGGCGGGCAAGGGATTCTTCGAGCTCGCCGGCGAGGTCGGTGTCTGATCCTGTGTGCGGTATCTGTATCCGAAAGAAGGGAAGTCACGGTATCGAGAGGGCCGGTGGGAACATGCCTCGGGCGGCGGTAGCGGCTGAGAGAAGGGATGATTAACTCACCGACTGACGTGACAGCGGAGATGGTTCTGAATTGATGTATGATGTTCCTGGGCAGGAAGTAGATGTCGTCGGAGCACAGCGGCAGTCTCGCGTACCGCACGCCCTCGCGGCGCAGCTGGTTCAGCTTCGCTTCCTCTAGCCTGGGGACGCATGTTATCAATAAATACACATGTCGGCGGACGATTTAGCGCAGTGGTAAGAGCTTACTCCACTCCGTCTACTGGGTCGAACAGTCGCAGGTTCGATTCCCGCACGGGACAAGTCTTTGTGTGACCCACAATTATTGAAGTGAAAACTTCTTATGGGAGGGTAAACCGCTTCGTAACGTAACGGCGCCAGTCTGTCTGGCTTCCCTTTCTCTCACGCATACGGCAGCGGTAGGCATGCTCTTCCTCTCTCTCTAACCCACAGCGCTCTTCCCTTTCTCTCACGCATACGGCAGCGGTAGGCAGGCTCCTCCTCTCTCACTCTAACCCACAGCGCTAGTTTAAGTAATCACTTCTGTCGGGCGTCCCGAGACGCACAATTTTTTTTATTTCGGTGAATTTTTATGTTTGTAAACGTACCAAAGACACGAATAAATCCTAGTGTGAAGCTGCGTTTAAGAAAAAAAAAGCACTACGCGTTACTAGATAAACGTGGTAGTCGACTGTATTATAGATCTTTCTTGACGGATCCATAAGGGACCTAATGATGAGTAATGCGTTTTAGAATCAACATCTCCCGATAAATGATTTTCAAAATATCGTAACAATATTTTTCGAAGAATAGTATTACCTTACAGTTACAAGTTTTGGAAGACATTTATACCAATTTTAGCCACTGCTAAACAGAAGTCCGGACAGTTCTGAAAGATTTTGTGATAATTTTCTCACATATGTTAGTTAGCCACAAGTTCGCGGGTATACGTCTTTTAGTGTCTTATTCTATCAAACTATATCATCACGCCAGCTCCCTCGCGGGGTAGGCGGAGAGTACAGAGTTCCAACAGGTTCTTTCCTTACTCCTCTCTGGCTTTCTCCACTCTCATAGTTCGTCTCATACACACTCGCCGGTTACGGAGACTCTTGACTTGCCCTTCAGATAAGACACAGTCTATCTGGTCATGGTAAGATAGTCTAGGTCTTCCCCGGTACCTACATCCTTCCACTTTCGCATTGTATATCTGTCCTGTTGTTGTGTTTATAGTGTCTTATTATTATTGCTATGTTGATACCGATTCTACGTTCGACACAGTAGTTTCTATTAAAAAAATCTACATCCATGATCTATACTCACCAGGTGACGCACTGCGAGATGGGCGGCTCGTACAAGTCCAGCTGCAACAGCTGAACTAGCTTGTTGAAGGTGGAACGTCACCACATCCTTGGTGATCCTCCCACGGTCTTCATCGCTGCATTGTATAGCTTTCAATGAAGAAACTTCCAAGATCTATACTCACCAAGTGCCGCACTGCGAGATGGGCGGCTCGGACAAGTATTTCTGAAGCAGCTGTATCAGCTTGTTGAAGGTGGAACTTCACCACATCCTTGGTGATCCTCCCACGGCCTTCATCGCTGCATTGTGTAGCTTTCAATAAAGAAACTTCCATGATCTATACTCACCAAGTGACGCATTGCGAGATGGGCAGCTTGGACAAGTCTTTCTGAAGCAGCTGTATCAGCTTGTTGAAGGTGGAACTTCACCACATCCTTGGTGATCCTTCCACGGTCTTCATCGCTGCATTGTATAGCTTTCTTTGAAGAAACTTCCAAGATCTATACTCACCAAGTGACGCACTGCGAGATGGGCGGCTTGGACAAGTCTTTCTGGAGCAGCTGTACCAGTTTGTTGAAGGTGGAACTTCACCACATCCTTGGTGATCCTTCCACGGTCTTCATCGCTGCATTGTATAGCTTTCAATGAAGAAACTTCCATGATCTATACTCACCAAGTGACGCACTGCGAGATGGGCGGCTCGTACAAGTCCAGCTGCAACAGCTGAACCAGCTTGTTGAAGTCGCCCGCGTGGAAGGCCACCACGTCCTTGGTGATCCTTCCGCGGTCAGACTCGTCGCCGCAGTGAATGGCTTTTAATACGCCTGGGAGGAAACGAGAAAGAATTCGTCACTTGTCTCAGAAAACTCGTCAAAAACTCGCATATAAAAAGGGGTATTTATAGGACACACATATATTTCTCGCACCTGTTGTTTTTGTCTACTGACAAATGTCTTTTTTAACCGACTTCAAAAAGGAGGAGGTTCTATGTTCGGTTGTATGTATGCTTTTTTTTTTTATGTATGTTCAGCGATATTTCCGTCAATTGTGGACCGATTTTGATAATTTTTTTGCATTGGGTTCAGTGGTCCCATATTAATTTTATTGACATTGGACCTTGGACTTAGAAGATACACCAGGGAACTCCTTAACGACAAACAATAGGCATGTGTAAATTGAGATATTATGGGTATTACGTCAATCCTATAGGTACCCTACTATAGAATAATTCACTGGTCACTTAAAATTGTAAAATAAAAATCTTTTATAAAAAAAGGTAAACCGACTTCAAAAAGCAAAAAAATAAATATTTGAAGTCGGTGCCAAGTAACCGACTGCACCAATCAGCACCGACTTCAAATATTTATTTTTTTGCTTTTTGAAGTCGGTTTACCTTTTTTTATAAAAGATTTTTATTACATACGTATTTTCGTACGGACAATGATGAATTTAGAAGAGTGAGACCTATCCTTGGTTTTTGGCTGGCCAGCTTCAACGATATACCACATATAGACTATAAAGGTCAAGAAATATCGCTGGTATTCACGAATTAAAGACAAAAAAGTGGTATTTTTGCTTTCTATTGTTTTCTCTTTTTTATATTTATCTCTTCGAGCGAAAATCTAACTTACATATGCCGAAGCGCTGAGTATGAGAGATTTGCCAAAATCAGTGGTTAAAGCGGTCGCTCGGGTCGTATTGCGCGCTGAGATAAAAAGCTTTGTGTCTCAGCATGCAATAAGCAACCTTGTAAAAAGCAAGAAATGTAGTTTAATAACGAGCAGCATCTTAGGTTCGGAAATTCCTCCGGCGATTTCTGGTCCACATCATTCTTTATTGTCTTTCAATCCAGATTAAATAGAATCATTTGATTCATGGTATATAGTTATAACCCTGGCCTCCTCCTGTACCGAGTATGTATACAGAGTGTAAGGTTAAACGAGGGGCGTGTTGAAGGAGGGTACTGTGTATTAGATTCTCGTCCTAAATATCTAAAAAAACTTAACCTTAATTTTTGACGGAATTATTCAAAAAATACATTGAGTATGGATACTGAGCGCGCATGAAACCGAGCTTTAAACGATAAAGTGATCTCGTGAAGATCGCACGTTTCTGTCGAAAAAGACCGCCCCCGCCCCTCGCCGATGCGCCCGCAGGACACGACCGGACACACGCCCGCGCACCCCGCAGTCTATGCGAGTGCGCCGCTATTTCCGCATGACAAATGCGCCTCCGTAAAAACAACCCCACGTGTGTTTACGTCATAAAAAAGAAACAGTGTTAGTAATTAAACATATTGAACGCTTATCAACACCGGTTTAATGTGAATGTGTGGGCAGGGATTTTAAAGAATCACTTTGGTGATAGGTCGCGGAGGGCCCGTGCCATGGCCAGCCCGCTCTCCAAATCTCACTGCGTTAGACTTTTATCTATGGGGTGAGCTGAATAGAGTCGTTTATGCTACGGAGTAGTTAAAGGTGCGTATCACGACTGCTTTGTATAGCGTAACAAGTGATCCGTTCGTACTTAACCGCATAAAAGACACTATGAAAAAACGTGCCGCACTGTGCATTACGCGAGGAGGTGGTCATTTTGAACAATTTTTAAGATTGGTTTGAAATCATCTAAATAATAAATTAATCAAGTAAATCGTTGTAAACAGATGTGATTTCATTGTCATATTTTGACTTAATCTTAAATTATTGTAGTTCACAATTTACATACACTTCTATCTATCTCTCTATCTATATCATCACGCCAGCTCCCTCGCGGGGTAGGCAGAGAGTACAGAGTTCCAACAGGTTCTTCCATACACTTAATTTGGAAATGTAAAATTACATTAAAAAATAAATATATTGTTAAGTCCCTAGGTATTTTTATCCTGTCCTAAGCCAATTTAAAGTATGAAGGGATAACGGATCAAACCTAAAGGTCATTCACATGCGTAATCGACCTTAGATAAGATAGGTTGCCCTCAAGAGACTTTACGATTTTTTGTCAAGATTTTCTCTGTGATTTATCAGTGCTTTTTGTTGTGTATATGTTGTAAGCATGAACTATCATGGATTTGAATACGTCCCTTGCTAACCTAACTTACTGTATAGTCTTGTTACTATTTTAAACTGCCTACTTGACTGCCTCGTTGGTCTAGTGCAGAGGTTCCCAGACTTTTTTTCTCGTAGACCACTTTCAAAATTTAGCTGGTTCCGGTGGACCCCCTGCAGTTACATATCTACCATATTCCCAAAACTCGACAAAAAATGTGAAGATTAGATCTTACTATGGAAATTTGCGTTGCGTTGTTTTCGAAAAACAGCAAGTTGTAAGTTTTTACAAGTAACGATCGCTGAGCTTCTTAAAATATTATATGCCTACATTGATAGGTGAAGTCAAGCCAACTTTTTAGTTCTTCACTATCGAAAGCAAATATTTTTTTCGTGGACCCCAGCTTACGATTTGTGAACCCCCATTTTTTTGTCACGCCAACGTAAACCCCCGTCGAGTCTCCCGTGGACCGCTGGGGGTCCTCCTCGGCCACTTTGGGAACTAAGGGTCTAGTGGCAAAGCGCATCGCTTTGTGATCACGAGGTCTTGGGTTCAAATCCTAGGTCGGAGAAATGTAGTTTTTTTAACGACAACTTCCCATTATGAGTCCAGAGTCTGGAATTGGAGTCTATCCTTGAGTTGAATATTGAAACCGGCCGTAAGTCAAGGAGTTAATACAAAATACGTGGATGCGCCATCTTGACACATTGAAATAGACAGTTTCATAGATCTTTTAAATAATAATCCACGTGCCCGACGAATTATGATGTTTGACAGATGATTTTTCTGACGAACTGTTTGATTTGTAATTAAATAATGAATATTTTGTTACACTTTTTGTTCCTAAATTATTGTTATTAAAATCGATTCGTTCGCCATTACAAATTACCTCGATACAATTTTCATTCAATTTTGTTATTACCACATTTCTAGAAACGTCAAATCCCAAACGTCACACTACCAGTGTCTCGTTAGGAAGACGATTGAAAATAAATCATATAACAAACGCGTGGGCAGGCGCGGGCAACAGCTAACAGCTATAAACAACATTTAGGTGGGAGGTTCACTCACCCACAGCAGCTGTAGTGATCCTGTCAAGTCCGTGGCCCACGTGGTCGGCGTGTGCGCGCGTGCGGTCCTCGAAGAGGAACTCACGCGCCTCGCTGTACCGTGGCAAGTACTGCAGGTTGCGCAGCTCGTTGATGCCCGTCCTGTATTGGATCACAGACAGAAACAACCTTGATGAGACTGGAAATAACGAAAGGTTGGTAAGGAAAGAACTAGAACTATGTGCGGGGTAATCGCAATATTGCACAAAATATTCCCCAAGCGGGGGTGGCAGAGGTGTACTGAGTACACCCACGTTTCGCCGACGATGTTAGATCCCATGTAATAGGGGGCGAGCCTATTGCCATATACCGGGCACAATTCCAGACTCCGGACACATACTGGGAATTTTTCGTTAGAAAAACTACATTTGTCCGACCTAGGATTTGAACCAAGGACCTCGTGATCACAAAGAGACGTGCTTTGCCACCAGACCAACGAGGCAGTTATAATTCAGTAGCCATTAAACGTATGAGGTTATATTGTGTATGATGACATTCAGAAAAAATGTCGGCGACTTCGATATAAGCAGAGATGGGCAAAATGTAATCAGATTAATGATTACAATTGCATTTTGTAATATTCAATCATGATTCAAGATTAAAAGTCTATCTATCTATCTATATCATCACGCCAGCTCCCTCGCGGGGTAGGCAGAGAGTACAGAGTTCCAACAGGTTCTTTCCTTACATACCTCTCTGGCTTCCTCCACTCTCATAGTTCATCTCATACACACTCGCCGGTTACGGAGACTCTTGACTTGCCCTTCAGCTAAGACACGATCTATTTGGTCATGGTAAGATCGTCTAGGTCTTCCCCGCCACCTACATCTTTCCACTTTCGCATTGTATATCTGTTTTGTCATTCTTTCTTCTGGCATCCTTTCTATATGCCCGAACCAACGGAGCATACCCTTTCCCATCTTTACACCGATACTATCTTTCATACCTACTCGCTTTCTTACTACGCTGTTGCGAATACGGTCGTTCAGCGTGACTCCGCACATCTTCCGCAGAGATCGCATTTCGACCGCATTTATCCTGCTTTCGTTCTCCTTCTTACATACCCAACTTTCACTGCCATATAACAGCATTGGGACAAGCACTCCGTTATGCATGGCCAGCTGCGCCTTTTGGCTTAAGTGCCGGCTCCCAAGTAGCCTTCCCATCGCACCATTCACTCTATTACCTGCATTCACTCTTCTCTCTATATCAGCGGTGTATTTCCCATCCTTACTGAAGGCGCATCCAAGATATACAAACTCATTCACTTGCCCCAGCACATCGTTACCAACCACAATCCTTGCATTCGTTCTGGTTTCTTCCCGTTCAAAAACCATAATTTTGGTTTTGATTAGAAGATTAAAAGTGTACTCGTAATCGTTGAAGATTACAAAATGTAATTGTAAACTTTATTCATTAATACACCATCACGCCTATATTCCCCAAGCGGGGGTGGTTAGTTATTAATCTGACTATATTTTGCCCATCGCTGGATATAAGTACTCACAATACTTTGAAAAATTCCTTTTAGGTTGCAAATTGTCCGTTAGATACTGATATTTGCAACATTTCCACAGCATTCACTCTACTTTTGTCCTTTTTTGCCATACCCAACATTCACTGGCATACATAAGCGTGGGTACTAAGGTAGGTACCCGGTGTTACGATTTCTATGGTTAGAAGTATGGTACTGACCGTCGCTTCTTGATGGGGCTCTTGCCAAGCTCAGCGGTGGGCACCAGCTGTTCCCCGGGCCGGATCCATAGTATAGGCCCATCGTTGGACTCTTGGGGCTCCATCTCCACAGCAGACATGGGACCCCACGGCATCGTCTGGATAAACAACACAACAAACCAGAGTGAAATATTTGCAGAGGTGCCAATGAGAGGAGTTCTCTAGGGAGGGTATGAAAAGGCCAGCAATGCATCAGTAACTACTTTGCTGATGTGCATGGGTAGCAATGATATGGCAAATCTTTGCATGACCCATCTTTGCTTCGGTCTGGGTTTTTATGGTTTTTTTTTTTTTTTTTTTTTTTTTTTTTTTATTTGTAATTAGACACTGCGGGCCCGGTTTGTCCCGCACCTTTTTTTGTGTAATTTATGTGTTGTTAGTATTTGCACTTGTATGGTACATGCCGCTTATTATTAGCTTATTGTTACAGTGCTTGGTATTTGTTTGTAGCGGTACTTCAGTAGAGGTTTTTTTTTTTTTTTTTTTTTTTTTTTAATTTATATTAATGATTTTGTAAGTGATGAGGCTCTCTGTTTTGGCTTGCCTTTGAGCGAGAATGCCTCAGTTGTGTAGGTGTTTGGCTGCTTGTGAGGGTTTCCTTTAGGCCTCCGCCTCCAGCAGCTTTTTAACAACTACCATGTCTCGACTGCGAATAGCCATCTTTATGTTGTATTCTTTTATTTTTTTGGTCGCAGCTGCCCTCGCCCTGCTTATTAGTGTAGCCGTTGCGTCCCCTTCACAGCTGTCTGTGTAGTAGACGCAACTTCCAGTGTGGCGAGATATAGCTACGACCGCGTGTGGATAGCTTCCGTGGAGCTTCAGTCTCTTGGGGACCGCTCGCACTATCACCACCTTTTCACTCGTTAGTCCCTGAGACTCATGCACGGTGAGGATGCGCGACCCGTTTCCCGACGCATAGCCCTGGCCGAGGAGGATTTCCTTCTCGGCCTGGGTGTGCACCAGAAACAGGGTGTTCTCCTGGTGTTTCGGAATTTGCGCTCCCGTGTACTTACTGAGGCTCAAGGACCTCACGAGGGATTTGGACGAGTATATGCCCCCATATATCTCGTTGAGGGCATACGCTACGTCCATTGGGTTTCTGTGAGTGCAGAGCAGCTCCCTGTTGACACGCGCCACGGAGTCTGGGCGGTTGTAACGCAGTCGAAACAGGTTCTCCCTATCAATGAACGGCAGTTGGTTGCAGTCGCCGACGAGTAGAGCCTCTCTCGCGCCAGTTATCTTGATGGCCATCACTACGGCTCCAAAGTGGTTCATGAGTGCCTCGTCGATGATAATACGTGTGCACTCTTCACCTTCTTTCAATCCGTTGACCAGCATTGAAGCCATAGTGCGGACCCTCCTCTTAGTGTTTGTTTTAACTTTTTGCGCGAGTCTCTCCCTTAAGTCATTCGCTGCCTCGGTTGTAGATGTTATTAGGATATCGCTTTCGATGTTGTAATTTGCGATTATCCATGTTGTTTTTCCGCATCCAGGAACCCCGTTGACCCATGTTATATTGGGTACGGTCCAGTGCTCGATTGCAGGCCCCCGACCCCGGCCACTTGAGACAGTTTCTGCCATCTCAAGTATCCGGTCGTCGAGCACCACCCTCGTGCACTCGGGTTTTTATGGTTATAAACTTCATGTTTGTAGATGCAGCCACGATAGAAATAATGTCTAGAGTGTGGTGTAAGTGTTAATATAAAAAAAGACATCTGAGCGCATACTGTATGTGCATGATCTACGCTGTTAGCCAAGAGACCTTTACAGCTTCACGGGCAAGAGGACTAGCGTACAACAACTACGATCCAACCGGAAAGGCTCCCGTGCCTTAGCAAGTTTATGTGACCCAAAATTGTTTCATTCTTTGTGTATGTGAATTTTCATGTTTGTAAACCCACCTACGACACAGTAATAAATCCTAGTGTGGGGCTTCGTACTTAATAAAAGAAGCAAAAAATGGCTGATATAGACAGTGAATGCAGGGAATAGAGTGTATAGTTCGATGGGGAAGCTACTTGGGAGCCGGCACTTAAGCCAAAAGGCACAGCTGGCCATACATAACGGAGTGTCCCAACGCTGTTATATGGCAGCGAGAGCTGGGTATGTAAAAAGGAGAACGAAAGCAGGATAAATGCGGTCGAAATGCGAGCTCTGCGGAAGATGTGTGGAGTCACGCTGACCGACCGTATTCGCAACAGCGTAGTAAGAAAGCGAGTAGGTATGAAAGATAGTATCGGTGTAAAGATGGGGCAGAAAGATTCTAGAGTGGAGACCACGTATTGGCAAGCGCAGCGTGGGACGACCACCTGCCAGATGGACCGACGATCTTGTGAAAATCGCAGGAAGTCGTTGGATGCAGGTGGCATCGGACCGGTTACGCTGGAAAGCGATTGGGGAGGCCTATGTTCAGCAGTGGACAAGTATAGGCTGAGATGATGATGATGATGAAAGATGAGAAAGGGTATGATCCGTTGGTCAGGGCATATAGAAAGAATTTCAGAACAGATATACAATGTACAATATACAATGCGAAAGCGGAAGGATGTAGGTATGGGGGAAGACCTACACTTTCTTACCATGACCAAATAGACCGAGTCTTATCTGAAGGGCAAGTCAAGAGTCTCCGTAACCGGCGAGCGTGAGAAGCTATGAGAGTGGAGGAAGCCAAACAGGGTCTGTAAGGAAAGAACCTGTTGGAACTCTGTACTCTCTGCCTACCCCGCGAGGGAGCTGGCGTGAAGATATAGATAGATAGATAGATAGAAGAGCGAAAAATCAACTAGCTAAGGGAGCCTTAAGGAGGAACGGCATCGGCTTGGGTGCTCACTATGGGGGAGGGTGTATACTGGGTTTCGAGCCATGTTGCTCTGCACCAACCGGCGAGCAAGGTATTCTTTGACCACGCCGACGAGGTCTTGAGGGCTGAAAGTAATCTACGTCTACAAGTGACTTACCAGGTTGAGGAAGGGGCATGACGCGAGCATGGAGAGCATGTCAGGGAAGTACCCGCCCACCTCCTCGTGGACAGTTCCCACTAGGGAGATCTGGTGCAGTGGGCCCGACCGGAAGGTACCAGCCGCGTACGACTGTTGAACCTAGGGAAGCATATAAATCTTATATTGTTATCCATTCAACATTCTTCAGATGTTCCTTACTTGAAATGATAAATAGAAGATTAATTTACCATGTGTCATAAAGTTCGTTTATTTTAACTGTCAAATTTATTTAAAAAAGGAAGGTGCGCGCAGTTCTTCTTCTACTTCTTTAAGTTATGGCTTCACACTAATTTTAAGTGTATTTTGCCAGTGTCCAGTGAGATATATAATCGTGTTTGTTTAAATTAATTCAACTCCCCGATGAACTTGATGACAACGATGATAATGAAATTAATGAAGTGCCCCACCCTGGATAGTAAAGCGGTGGATACTTTACATACCAATTGCGACGGCCGTTTTGAGGGAAGTCAAAAAGGCACGTTTTATCACTTTGTTACAATTACCTTCACTCATGCACATATAAGAACACATAATGGTTAATATTCCACCAACATTACACATTATTAGTCGCAATAACACAAGTTTCGGAAATTAAAACAAATTGACAACATCACTCTTCGACTTCCCGTCAAAACCCCCCTGCGCGCAGTTTCAATATCTAGACTAGGGATGTAACGAATGTCGATTTTCACACATTCGTGAATGCGAATCACGAATAATCATCTCTCACATACGCGAAGTGCGAGTGTCAATTTTGTGTTTCAAACATGTTCTCATTTCCTATGCCGTCACGCCTATATTCCCCAGAGGGGGTGGCAGGGGTGTACTGAGTACACCCACGTTTCGCCGACGATGTTAGGTCCCATGTAATAGGGGGCGAGCCTATTGCCATATACCGGGCACAATTCCAGACTCCGGACTCATACTGGGAATTTTTCGTTAGAAAAACTACATTTGTCCGACCTAGGATTTGAACTCAGGACCTCGTGATCGCAAAGCGATGCGCTTTGCCACCAGACCAACGAGGCATTTCCTATGCCCATAATAGATAACATGAACGTTTCCGGGATTCCGTCATCGGGTTTTGTGTGTAATATAAAATCATTTTGACTGTTGATCTAGTGGCAAAGCACATCGGTTTGTGATCACGAGGTACTAAATCCTAGGTCGGACAAATGTAGTTTTTCTAACGAAAACTTCCCAGTATGAGTCCGGAATCTGAAATTGTGCCCGGTATATGGCAATAGTCTCCCTCCCTATTACATGGGACCTAACATTGTCGGCGAAAAGTGCGTGTACTCAGTACACTGCCACTCCCGCTTAGGGAATATAGGGGTGACGGTGTGTGTGTGTGTGTGTGTGTGTGTGTGTGTGTGATGGATACCGACTGTACTGTTTTTTTTTCGCTTATTCTTTTGCTACCTGTGGAAACTTGTAAATGGCTTCCATTTGTTTAATCTTTATATTTTGTAGTATGTTACGCTAGCTGTAAGTACCCAAATATAATAAATAAATAAATAAACTATCTCAGATTATTAAGCCTATATATACCGTTCTGAAGGTGATGGGTGAAAAAAGACCAATATTTGTGCAACTGTGAAACATGATAAAAGTTTAATTAAGTTCCATGTTCATTAAAAAATATATATTCACTTGTGATAGATTTTTGAGACGGGCAGTAAGGGGCTACCTTAACTGTTGTAGATATAGGAGGTCTTCAGGAGACTATCCTTAACTTTTAGCGATATTTGGAGTTAAATTTATAGTTTTGAAAAGAAAACAGTCTGAGTTCTTAGATTTACGCGAATATTACACATGAAATCCCTCCCGTGACCATGGGTGCTGCAAAGCACTCGAAACGTCGGGAACTTAAAAATCAAAAATAAACCGCGATAAAATCCGAAAAATAGTTTTATTTAAAAAAAAACAGTCAGCAAGAAAATGAGTAATTTCGACTAAAACTTTTTTTAACCCATAATCACTACGCGCATTATTCGCCATTACACCAATGGGTTAGTGTTAATTGTAAATTGTATGATTTTTAATCGTAGAACATACTACATCTTTAGTGACAGTCAGGCTGCCCTCAAAGCCATCAGCTCCTATGAGCTAAACTCGGCACTGGCTGTGGAGTGCGCATACCTTCTTGACAGATGTGGAGCGCTCAACACGGTCAGGTTAGTCTGGGTCCCTGGGCACATGGGGGTTGATGGCAATGAGCGTGCGGATGACTTAGACAGAAAGGGAGCAATGGAGAAACCTGTTGGTCCAGAACCGTTCGTAGGCATACCAGATGGTGCCTACAGAGGCGCGCTCTACAAATATGCCCAAGAACAACACAGGAAAGAATGGGAAACAAATACAGGGCTGAGAAATTCCTTGGAGTGTTCCAAAGAATTTCTCTTCGCATGGTCTGACCACGACAGCAAGAGACTACTAAAACACAGTAGACTACAACTAAGGCAACTAATTGGAGTATTCACAGGCCACTATGGAACAAAAGAACATTTACACAAGATGAACCTATGCAACGACGTGGTATGCAGGAACTGTGGGACAGAGATTGAAACCATGAAGCATGTCCTCTGCCACTGCGACGCTCTGGCTGCGCGGCGAATTTAAATACTGGGAGTGGCCTATCGAAACCCAGAGGAACTACGGCTCTGCCCCCCTGTTGGAATCTACAGACTGATACAGGGAGTATTTGATCCTTCAGGTACGTAAGAGCATCAGGGCAAAGACAGCACAAAAGATCCCATGGGGTCAAAGTGCGCCTGAGGTCTCCTCGGTCCGACAAGCCAACAATAAGATAAGATTCGTAGTGCATACCTACTAATACGTTTCAGATTGTTTTCATTTTAGTAATTACGTTGTTGAAGCTATCGAAGGCACAATGATCTCCTACAAAATGTATAGGAAATGTTTTTATCAGATATCTGAGTTTTCTAGTGCTGCAACTTCAGTTGGTCAAATAGAGTTTTTTGATCCTCATAGGAAACAAGAGTCGATTGGCATCAAAAGGTTTTTTGTGGATATTGCCCATTTATAGGTATAGGTAAGGTAAAAAATAAAATAATGAAATAAATATAGATCATCGTCGGCGAATAGTGGGGTGTATTCAGTACACCTCTGCAGCCCCCGCTTGGGGAATATAGGCGTGACGGTGTTCATAGATAAATAATGAGGATTTTCTTTTCATTTGTCCTACAATCGCAAGTATTACTACGAATGCGAATTTCGAAAATCATACGCATATTCGCTAATGCGAATATTTAACTTATATTCATCATCCGAAACTCGTGCATTTAAAAAGAGCGTTATCCAACTAGACGCTCTTGTCCTAATGATAGTACCTCTAGATGGTTGTTGGGTGCACAACTAACCTGTTGATAATACCGGCTCACGGTCGTGGTCTCAATGTCGGAAGCTCTCGCCAGCACCCCTGCCTTGACCGTCAGGTTAGGGTGGTTGTCGGACAGGTACTGCAGGAGACACGGGAAGGCTGCGGCCGCACCACGGACCACTCCGCACACGAAGTGCGCCCAACCGTCACTATCCTCCGAGAATACCAGCTAGGGACAAACATTAAAAAATTGTTTAAATAAAACGGCATTTGAGAAATTACGTCCAGTACAGTCATCTTCTATTCCACAAAGCTTTAAGACGAAAACCTTTAATCAGTGCATTCTGACTGTTTGGGGCCTATCCAAACATCAATTAAACAACTTTTATTTATGCAAGAAATTATTATTTATCGTTAAAAAAAATGAATCTAAATACACTTATGATTCATCTGCACATCTATTTAGCTCGTTCTGCACTGTTCTCCCATACCCTATGAATGCAATGTATACAAAATTGTGTAAAACTCTCATTTTTAAAAAGAGTAACCTTGGAGTTTCTTGCCCTTCTTCTCCACAGGAATGACTTTCCGAACGGGTGGAGTCTTAAGTAATCAATATTTTTTTCCTTTTGACTATTCATAAGTGCCTTTTGGTCTACATGAATAAAAAACTTTTGATTTGATAAGGCTAAATTCAGGTTTTTTTATATTTGATATTAAATTTAACACAGCATCTGCAGAGCGTCTTATGGTTTTGCAAACAAATTTGTGACCGGGTTGCCATAGTTAAAAATACATACCAGAGTTAAAAAATGTGCGTTTCGTACACTGCCTGTTATGACTTACAGAGCTAAAATGGGGACACTCACAATTGGACTGGTCCATAAATTCAAAGTGATTCAGCAAGCTATGAGAAGGGCTATGCTCGGTGTAATCTGAAGGATAGAATTCGGAATGAGGTCATTGGACATAGAATCACAGTTATAGACAAAGCCAACTGGATTAGTAAGCTAAAGTGGCAGTGGGCAGGTCACATATGCCGCAGAACCGATGGCCGTTGGGGCAGACTGGTTCTTGAGTGGAGACCGCGTGTCGGCAAACGTAGCGTAGGGCGCCCTGTAGCTAGGTGGGCGACGATATTCGTAAGGCAGCGGGCAGGGATTGGAGAAGGAGTGCTGAAGATCGAGCTCAGTGGCGTGCCATGGGAGAGGCCTACGTCCAGCAGTGGACTGACACGGGCTGATGATGATGATTCTATTTGATACCTTAGCTTTGCGCCATTAATGAAACTCATCATTCTTCATTCTCATTACTCACTAAAGATTTGAACAAGCAGTTGTAATGAACATTTTGAAAGGTTTAGAGAGTCAGTGTAACTAGCATTGGATTATCGTGACAGTGACAAACCGAGTCAGAGCTATTCTTTTAACAAAATTTTAATCATATTTATTTTTTCCATAGCCGAAGTGACAAAGTTCGCATCTTCGACTTCGAAGTTGAACAACCCCATTTGTTTCATTATAATGTTGGACGATTTAACGCATTAGTTAAGAGCTTAAGCCGCTCCGCTCACTGTGTCTAATAGTCTTGGGTTCGATTCCCGCACGGGACAAATCTTTGTGTGACCCACAATTATTTGTTTCGGTCTGGGTATTAGAGTATGTGAATTTTCATGTTTGTAAACACACCCACGACACAGGAATAAATCCTAGTGTGGGGCTAGGTGTTTTAAATAAAACAATATAATTAAAAAAAATTGTTATCGTATATCGGATTTGCCTTATTCTGAAACCTTAAACAACGCCACTGAACGTAATTTTAGGAATTTTATTGAAAATTAGAATTTTCCTACGCCGTGAATGCCTTTGCAAATATGAAATTTACATAAACGGACCTGAAGACCATATATTAAGATTCTGACACGCGGTGCGTGCCAACCGTTACATATTGGCGCTGCTTCATGACACACCTAGGGTGTCATCCTCAACGGAACAGATAAGGACGTACCTTCAAGAACTCCTTGGCGAGTGTCTCTTGCTGGGATGCGCTGAGCATGTCCACGTCACGCTGGTGCAAGTACAGGACACTCGCGCCGCCGTTCAGATGGGTTTCCACTCGCATCAGTCTGGGGTAAAAAGTATCAAGTTAGGTCAATAATATGGGTATCGTATAACAGCTAGTAAAAAACCAATTTTATTATTAAATACCATAACACTTTAATTCTACTAATTTGAAACAAACTATCACTGATAGAGCGAACATAATTTTTTTTTTCAGTTATTATATTAAAGCTGTTAATTTTTTTAAATATTTTTTTCTTGTAACTTATTTGTTTGGACTGCCTCATTAGTGTAGTGGCGATCACAAGGTCTTGGGCTCGAATCCTAAGTTGAAATAATGAAACTGTGTTCAATATAATCTTGCGGGCGACATGCAGATGTAAATAGTTTATTTATAATAAGTTCCACTTGTACTTTATGGCTCCATCGCTTACCGATGATTATGCCAACATCAAGTTTGACAAGACCAAAAAAAATCGACCGGTCACCACGACTCGCAGAGTGGGGGATCGGCCGCGGCGTCACTGAACACCGATGGAGCACCGCTTGACGCGTGCGTCGACAAGTTTTGGCACGACCGAGTTCATTGCATCGGTATAACTCTGTAGCTGTCACTCACCTGTGGTATTTGAGTCCCTTGACAGCCGGGTTGCCGGCTAGTGGTCCCCACGACTCGCAGAGGGGGAGAGCGGCCGTGCCGGCGCGGGCGCGGCGGCATTAGTGCTAGCACGACCGAGTTCATTGCATCGGCATAACTCTGTAGCTGTCACTCACCTGTGGTATTTGAGTCCCTTGACAGCCGGGTTGCCGGCTAGTGGTCCCCACGACTCGCAGAGGGGGAGAGCGGCCGTGCCGGCGCGGGCGCGGCGGCATTAGTGCTAGCACGACCGAGTTCATTGCATCGGCATAACTCTGTAGCTGTCACTCACCTGTGGTATTTGAGTCCCTTGACAGCCGGGTTGCCGGCTAGTGGTCCCCACGACTCGCAGAGGGGGAGAGCGGCCGTGCCGGCGCGGGCGCGGCGGCATTAGTGCTAGCACGACCGAGTTCATTGCATCGGCATAACTCTGTAGCTGTCACTCACCTGTGGTATTTGAGTCCCTTGACAGCCGGGTTGCCGGCTAGTGGTCCCCACGACTCGCAGAGGGGGAGAGCGGCCGTGCCGGCGCGGGCGCGGCGGCATTAGTGCTAGCACGACCGAGTTCATTGCATCGGCATAACTCTGTAGCTGTCACTCACCTGTGGTATTTGAGTCCCTTGACAGCCGGGTTGCCGGCTAGTGGTCCCCACGACTCGCAGAGGGGGAGAGCGGCCGTGCCGGCGCGGGCGCGGCGGCATTAGTGCTAGCACGACCGAGTTCATTGCATCGGCATAACTCTGTAGCTGTCACTCACCTGTGGTATTTGAGTCCCTTGACAGCCGGGTTGCCGGCTAGTGGTCCCCACGACTCGCAGAGGGGGAGAGCGGCCGTGCCGGCGCGGGCGCGGCGGCATTAGTGCTAGCACGACCGAGTTCATTGCATCGGCATAACTCTGTAGCTGTCACTCACCTGTGGTATTTGAGCCCCTTGACAGCCGGGTTGCCGGCTAGTGGTCCCCACGACTCGCAGAGGGGGAGAGCGGCCGTGCCGGCGCGGGCGCGGCGGCATTAGTGCTAGCACGACCGAGTTCATTGCATCGGCATAACTCTGTAGCTGTCACTCACCTGTGGTATTTGAGTCCCTTGACAGCCGGGTTGCCGGCTAGTGGTCCCCACGACTCGCAGAGGGGGAGAGCGGCCGTGCCGGCGCGGGCGCGGCGGCATTAGTGCTAGCACGACCGAGTTCATTGCATCGGCATAACTCTGTAGCTGTCACTCACCTGTGGTATTTGAGTCCCTTGACAGCCGGGTTGCCGGCTAGTGGTCCCCACGACTCGCAGAGGGGGAGAGCGGCCGTGCCGGCGCGGGCGCGGCGGCATTAGTGCTAGCACGACCGAGTTCATTGCATCGGCATAACTCTGTAGCTGTCACTCACCTGTGGTATTTGAGTCCCTTGACAGCCGGGTTGCCGGCTAGTGGTCCCCACGACTCGCAGAGGGGGAGAGCGGCCGTGCCGGCGCGGGCGCGGCGGCATTAGTGCTAGCACGACCGAGTTCATTGCATCGGCATAACTCTGTAGCTGTCACTCACCTGTGGTATTTGAGCCCCTTGACAGCCGGGTTGCCGGCTAGTGGTCCCCACGACTCGCAGAGGGGGAGAGCGGCCGTGCCGGCGCGGGCGCGGCGGCATTAGTGCTAGCACGACCGAGTTCATTGCATCGGCATAACTCTGTAGCTGTCACTCACCTGTGGTATTTGAGTCCCTTGACAGCCGGGTTGCCGGCTAGTGGTCCCCACGACTCGCAGAGGGGGAGAGCGGCCGTGCCGGCGCGGGCGCGGCGGCATTAGTGCTAGCACGACCGAGTTCATTGCATCGGCATAACTCTGTAGCTGTCACTCACCTGTGGTATTTGAGCCCCTTGACAGCCGGGTTGTCGGCTAGTGGTCCCCACGACTCGCAAAGGGGGGGCGCGGCCGTGCCGGCGCGGTCGCGCCGACACTGTACTCCGATGGAGCAGCGCTTGATGCGCGCGCGCCGACGACAGTGCTGGCAGGACGAGTGCCGGGACGAGTGCGACGACCTTGAGGTGCCACGATAATTTAATGCTCATTTATATTATGCCACTGCTGCCATAGTTGGCAGCGTATAGGACAATTATAACACAAACTGAGTGAGAAAAGGCAGGCCCTTCAATAGATGGACCGATGACCAGCTAACTGGTCGTTGTGGCCTTTGGAGGAGACCTTTGTCTTGCATCTCGTCCTAGACTTAATATTTTATAGTTATTACTCTGGGTCAGAGATGGGCAAAATGTAATCATATTAATGATTAACTGCCTGGGAAATACAGGCGTGATGGTGTATAAATGATTAACGATTACATTTACATTTTGTAATCTTCAACGATTTGTAATCTTCAAAGACAAGTCTTTGACCAGTGTGTGTTGCCAGTGATGACTTCCGGCACTGAGACATGGTCGCTTACGATGGGCTTCATAAGAAGGTTCAAGGTCACCCAAAAAGCGATGGAGAGAGCTATGCTCGGAGTTACCCTGCGGGATCGAATCAGAAACGAGGAAATCCGAAGGACCTAAAGTGGCAGTGGGCGGGGCACATCGCTTTAGAACTGACGGCCGTTGGGGCAGAAAGGTTCTCGAGTGGCGACCACGAGATGGACCGATGACCCGGTGAAGGTCGCGGGTAGAAGTTGGATGCGTACAGCACAAAGCCGGTCGTTGTGGCGGTCTTTAGGGTAGGCCTTATTCCTGCAGTGGACGTCTTTCGGCTGAAGAAGAATCTTCAACGATAACGATTACTTTTAATCTTGAATCATGATTGAATATTACAAAATGCAATTGTAATCATTAATCTGATTACATTTTGCCCATCTCTGCCCCGAGTTTTATAATGTCATCTCTTAACCCACTTGTGTTTGACATATGTACATGGAGACCACGGTCGGACGGTCCTATAAAACAAGTTACATATGCCAAACAAAATAAATGGCATTTACAACTTTAGTGCCCGTCGATAACGTTATTTATACCAAATATAAATACTGGATTATAGGACTTTGTTCGTTAGAAACATCGACATCTTTGTGCTTGGCATTATGCTGATATAGCTATATATTTGGCTCAGCTGCAGTGTAGTTATAATTTTATTTATGGGGCACATTAAATTTGATTTTTATGTGACACTGCGGGGCTCATGGATGACATATTATTTGACTTTGACATGACAGAAGCTAAAAGTCATTGAACTACAAATATGTATATACAAAACATGTAAACAAGATGAGTGCCAAATATACAAGCTAAAACATAATAAACGCAAGATCTCAGACACCCCGATTAGAGAATTGCTTCATAAATTCAAAACGAAAACCAAATTTCCAAATTTAAAGGTTTTTACCCCTTTTTTAAGCACTTTTATACCCCAATTAACAATGAAACTCGTATGTTTATGTGTGCATTTTGAGAAATACGGGTTAGGAATGCATTTGTAATCTCCTTATTGCTATGAATCAAGAATACATTTATTTTTTTATAGCGCACTGAAGGAGTAAAAGCATTTTTTGCAAATTTAAAATAAAAATGTAAGTTACATTAAAAATAGTTAGTAGTAGCTACCGATTTAGAACAAATTACTTTCAGGTCATGCGTTTATTATGTTACACCTTGTATATAAAACGAAAAAATAATGTTTCAAATGTAAACTTACCTCTCCCTCTCTCTGTCCTTCTCCTTCTCCCTATCTCTGTCTTTCTCCATCTTCACTCTATCATTCTCCATTTTAACTTTAGCATCAGTAACTTTCTCACTTTTAACACTCCTACTTATAGCTTGGAAGACTTGTGGTGATGTAGAACTGTCCTGCTTTATCTTCAGAGGCAGTTCCAAGTTGCCGTAGCACGGTAACTCTCTCCTCGGAGTAGACTGGAATCTAATAGCTTGTACGCTCAAGTTGAAATGGGTAGCAGGTCGCCTCGGGCTAGAACTTTCTAGCAAAATATTGGACCTAGTAACTCTTGGGTACTTGTATCTGAACATAGATCTTTGGAAATGTGTATTGATGATGCGTAGTTGTCGGGAAACCGATGAGAACAGTCTCCTAGTGACGTCATCATCTGGTACTTTATTTGAGATCTGAGTCTGCCTCCACCAAGCATGCAACCCGCCAAACCAATCACATTTGAGCGGATCCTGATTAATTTCTAGCAGACTAAAGGTTTGATTATTTGTTTGGTGTAGCAGAGGGTTTTTTCCTGGCGGTGTCTTCTTCAGAATGTTCATGGTGAAGAGTGTGGAGTCGCCGTACCCTCCAGAATCAAAGACTGGCCATATCTTGCTTAGTTTTGAGGGTCTTGCAGTTTCACCGAATAAGCATATTTCTTTTGAGTCTTCGCTTCGTTTACGCTTCTTGCCTGTGTGTACAAAATATGTTTGATTATTTATTATAATATTAGCCCTGTTAAGAAACTGTCCCACCGTTGGGCGCGGGCCTCCTCTTAAACAGAGGGTTTAGGCCATAGTCCACCACGCTAGCCCAGTGCGGGTTGGCGAACTTCACACACCTTTGAGAAACTCTTAGGCATGCCGGTTTCCTCACGATGTTTTCCTTCACTGTTAAAGCATGTGATAATTAATTTTTAATACGCACATGCTTTCGAAAAGACAGAGGTGCGTGCCTGGGTTTTAACCCGAGACCTTTGACTTTGCAGTCCAACAGTCTAAACACTAGGCTATCACTGATTATTTATTACTGTTTAAAAATTCATCATTGATCACGAGGTTCTGGGTTCAAATCCTAGGTCGGACAAGTGTAGTTTTTCTAAAGAAAAACTTCCCAGTACAAGTCCGGAGTCTGGAATTGTGCCCGGTATATGGCAATAGGCTCGACCCCTATTACATGGGACCTAACATCGTCGGCGAAACGTGGGTGTACTAGTACACCTCTGCCACCCCCGCTTGGGGAATATAGGTGTGACGGTGTGTTTAAAAATTCATGTAGGATTTTGAGTGATAAATTGTCCTTCCCGTGACCATGGGTGCTGCAAAGCACTCGAAACGTCGGGAACTTAAAAAACAAAAAATAAACCGCGATAAAATCCGAAAAAATTGTTTTATTTCATGATAAATTGTTCTTAGGTACGAGGTTCTGAGATGGTAAATAAATAGAAAGATTGCCACAATTATCCTTCTATCCCTACAAATATTATAAAGGTGGATGTATGTAGATTTAGATGTTTGGATATCTGGATGTTAGTTACTCAATCACGGAAAATTTGGCACACCGATGTCGTCTTTTCTTGTTTTAAAAAACGTAGCCCCACACTAGGATTTATTCCTGTCTCGTGGGTGCGTTTACAAACATGAAAATTCACATACACAAATACCCAGACCGGAACAAATAATTGTGGATCACACAAAGATTTGTTCCGTGCGGGACTCGAACCCGCGACTATTAGACGCAGTGCACAGAGCTGCTCAAGCTCTTAACCACTGCGCTAAATCGTCGGCAAATATAGATTGGATTAACACAAAGGATACTATTTATCCCTGAAAAATGTAAGGTTCCTATGTAAAGTCAACGCGGAAAAAGTCGCGGGGTGAAACTAGTAATATTATTAATTATCATCATCATTATTTTAATACGTGAAGCAAGAACTTTGCACCCCTTTTTAAGAAAATTGGGCGGATGGAGGAGTATGAAATTTCCCATACTTATATAGTTTATATCGAGAAGGAGTGCAGCGCAGAATGCTAATATTTTTTTTTAATTATGCATAAAAAATACATTAAATCAATAAATAACACACAACACTGCCATGTATTTAACACAATACACTTCAAATTGAGAATCAAAGAGAATATAATCACTAGTTGAGAATAGATTAATATTGTTTGTTTTTAATATTATTTGTCTAATCTTACTGAATGTCAAACATAACCAGCAAACGATGAAAGAGTTTTTACAGAAAACATCGTTTACAGAGAAGGTTTGTATCATTAATTTAATTATCGAAATATGTATGTCAAGTTCAATGGACAGCATTTTCTTTTTTTTTTGTTCCAATAAAAAAAAAAAGGTATTCTTTATTTTAATAAGTTTATGTTTTTTATTAAAATTTCTTATAATTAGTTTGAAAAAAAATTACAAGTTAACAGTTTAGCCTTGGCTAAAATCTGTGATTATAGAAGTATAGTATTTGACAATAGAACCTTAATAATGTTCAAACTTATAATTTAAATTCATTATGGTCAAATTTCGACCAATGGGCGACCACTAGTAAATGTAAAAGTTTGTATGTTTAGATGTTTGTTACTCAATCATGCAAAAACGGCTGAACGGATTTGGATGAAATTTGGCACACAGATAGTTTATTACCTAGATTAACAAAAAGGATACTTGTCATGCCGAAAAAATGTAAGGTTCCTGTCTAAAGTCATCGCGAACGAAGTAGCGGGCAGAAACTAGTAATTTATAAGTGTGCCTGGGTTTGAACCCGAGACCTCTGACTTTGCAATCCAACGGTCTAACCACTAGGCTATTACTGCTATTATACTGCTAACATTATAGTATTTACACAACTGCGGGTAAATCATTGTTTCATTTAGCCTGATGGCCTGTCTCATAGGGAAAGTATTTTCGCGTTATTTTACACCAAGAAGAACCCACAATAGTACCCCATACTCAGGCTATATTATCCAACCACCATCATAATCATCAGATCCAATGACCTACCGCGTTTAGGACCTAAAGCAACAGATGTTAAAACCACCGTCACGCCTATACTCCCCAAGCAGGAGCGAGAGTGGTGTACTGTGTACCAGTGTTGGGTATTATTCAATCAATTTTTAAACCAAATTTCTAAATTTTAAGTACTTTTTCAAGCACTTTTATACCCCAATTAACAATAAAACTTGTATGTATATGTGTGCATGTTGAGAAATACGTTTTAAATCTCCGTATTGCTTTGAATCAAGAATAAATTCATTTTGTTACAGCGCATTGAAGGAGTAACAGCATATTTTGCAAATTCAAAAAAAAATGAAAGATACATTAAAAATGATACCGTCACGCCTATATTCCCCAAGCGGGGGTGAAAGAGGTATACTGAGTACACGCACTTGTCGCCGACGATGTTAGGTCCCATGTAATAGCGGGCGAGCCTTTTGCCATATACCGGGCATAGTTCCACACTCCAGACTCATACTTGGAATATTTTCGTTAGACAAACTACATTTGTCCGACCCAGGAGTTGAACCCAGGACCTCGTGATCACAAAGCGATGCGCTTTGCCACTAGACCAACGACGCAGTTTGTTTTAAATCTATAACTAAATTGATTTCTGCTATTTTTTTTTTAAATATATTTACATTATTTTTAAATTTGCAAAAAATGCTGTTACTACCTTAGTGCGCTTTAATAAACTAAATTTATTCTTGATTCAAAGCAATACGGAGATTTCAAATGCATTTCTAAAACGTATTTCTCAATTTGCACACATGGATGTTCAAATTTCATTGTTAATTGGGGTATAAAAGTGCGTAAAAAAAGGTTAAAGGTTTTATTTAATCGAGGTCTTGCGTTATTTATGATACACCTTGTATACTGGGAATTTTTCATTAGAAAAACTATACTCAGTCCAACTTAGGATTTGAACCCAGGAAGACCTCGTCATCGTAACACCTTATCCGCAAGTAGACAAACAAGTCAATTTTATAAATAATATTTAAATCATTCATTATCTTTAACAAGTCATACATAAGTAGTTTTCGTATTAAGGAAAATGTACAGTTTTCCTTATAATACGTACGATTTAGGTTCTTGGGAAATTACCCTTGCCTTTAAAACAGTTTATGAGAACAAGTGCCATTTTAACAAGTTTTCTGTAGAGGTTCCTGTTTTAATATCAAAGCTTTTGTATTTCTCTCACCTTGATTTGCGAGAAAAACCTTTACAAAGCACTAAAATTGTTGGCTATGGGTATACAAGGTTCACCATACACCATTGCCTCTTTTGGGGAATATAGACATAGCAGTCTTTTCAAAATGATGACCATAACATCATGAAATTTTAAAAATAAAACCATTATTATAACAAGATGACTGGTAGGTCAAGATTACTCATACATAACAGAGCAATTACATGGATTCCCAAAAGAATCATACAACAATTATTTGACATATAACTTTTAACTAATGGATTTTTAGAGCAAGCAAATGGTGCAAATACCTTGATCTGATAAAGGGCCATTCATAAATTACGTCACATGTTACGAGTGAGAGGGGGGGGATCAACAGTGTGACATCGTGTGACAAGGAGGGACAAGTTGACGGGTGCAAAGTACAAAAAGTCATCTACAAAATTTTGACTTTTTTACCCTTTCTTGAATACAATGAACTGCATAATATAGTGAAATTGTTTTTTAAATAAATCATTGAGCTCCATCGATATCAGTAAATAATAAAAAAAAATGTTAGCCCTTTCTCTTTCTAAGCTCTCTAATGAAAAGTTTAAAGTTACTACTTTGTCCATAACATTATGTACTTACTTTAAGGTAAGCTAGATTTAAGAAAAAATCTTAACTTAAAGAGAATAGTAAATACTATAAACACTTTCAAATTGCTACTCTCTTTCTCCAATCTATTCAAGTTATCATAGACTGTAAACATGCTGTGAAGCTGTTTAGCAGTGATAATAGTGATTGAAACTTGGGGGAGACTTTGGGACATTTTGCCAGAGTATGGTATAGATGGCACTCTGTTGCGAGCCGTCCAGTCCACTTATGCTGACTGCAAGGCAAATGCGTGTGGGTGGGAGGTAACAGGTCACCCTGGTTTGACGTTAAAATCGGCGTCAAGCAGGGTTGCGTGTTGTCCGCTAGACTGTTTATAATATATCTGGACAAAAGTCTTCAAAGACTGAAAGCGATGAATGAAGGTGTACAAATGGGGTGACTTAGTGGTAAACCATCTACTTTATGCAGATGACGCGGTTTTAATAGCGCCAACAGCCACTGATCTGCAAACACTAGTCACAGTTATGAAAGACGACTGCATGATCAATGGCTTACACTTGAATGTGAAGAAAACCAAGATTACGGTTTTTGAAAGGGAAGAAACCAGAACGAATGTAAGGATTGTGGTTTGTAACGATGTGCTGGAGCAAGTGAATGAGTTTGTATATCTTGGATGCGCCTTCAGTAAGGATGGGAAATACACCGCTGACATAGAGAGAAGAGTGAGTGCAGGAAACAGTGAATGGTGCGATGGGAAAGCTACTCGGGAGCCGGCACTTAAGCCATAAGGCGCAGCTGGCCATACATAACGGAGTTCTTGTCCCAACGCTGTTATATGGTAGCGAGAGCTGGGTATGTACGAAGGAGAATGAAAGTAGGATAAATGCGGTAGAAATGCGAGCTCTGCGGAAGATGTGCGGAGTGAAGCTGACCGACCGCATTAGCAACAGCATAGTAAGACAGCGAGTAGGTATGAAAGATAGTATCGGTGTAAAGATGAGAAAGGGCATGCTCCGTTGGTTCGGGCATATAGAAAGAATGCCAGAGGAAAGAATGACAAAACAGATATACAATGTGAAAGTGGAAGGATGCAGGTACCGGGGAAGACCTAGACTATTTTACCACGACCAAATAAACAGAGTCTTATCTGATGGAAAAGTCAAGAGTCTCCGTAACCGGCGAGCGTGTATGAGACGAACTATGAGAGTCGAGGAAGCCAGAGAGGTATGTAAAGAAAGAACCTGTTGGAACTCTGTACTCTCTGCCTACCCCGCGAGGGATCTGGCGTGAGGTTATAGATAGATAGATAGAAAATTACAAAAGTAATAAAAAATATGTTTTTGAACAAAATAGTCAAGTGAAATAAATAATACTTTATTTTGATACAACATACTTTTACTTTCAAGAGTCTCCGTAACCAGCGAGTGTGTATGAGACGAACTATGAGAGTGGAGGAAAGAACCTGTTGGAACTCTGTACTCTCTGCCTACCCCGCGAGGGAGCTGGCGTGATGATATAGATAGATAGATACTTTTTTTTCCTACCTTTAAAAACCAATGTACATTATTTGCTCAAATAACTCAAAGGTGGTAACCGGCAAGCATATGAGACGACCTATGAGAGTGGAGGAAGCCAGAGAGTGGAGGAAAGAAGCTGTTGGAACTCTGTACTCTCTGCCTACCCTGCAAGGGTTCTGGCGTGATGATATAGAAAATACAAATGATATAGATATGCCAATACTATATGCGCCTGTGGAAGTCAAAAGCTTTGTAAATGTCACATGTATAAAGTTAAAGTTCTAAACTTAAACTCTAACAAAAAACTTTCAAATTCAAACTCTATTAATATTATTAAGGTTAAGTATTTTGGTATGTATTACTTTTGGGCATGTGATGGCCCTGCAAGTTCACAATATATTTCTAAATAATATGCAGACTAGACAGTTAAATATACATGTTCCTCTATTGAGCTTTTTATTTTTCTATATTTTAATTGCAAGTTTCCTTTGCAAGATATTTCTATAAGTGTAGACTTGTTATTGGCTCTCAGTCTTCTGTTCAAGTGTTATTATGATTCGATTAGCTGTAAGTCTTCCATATTGTAACAAATAAATGAATAAAATAATCATTTGTTGTCAATTTTATGAAGTTTTTTTTTAATAGAAACATTCAATGATTTTGGAAGTGTTGTTTTAATATTGCAAATTGGAATATGATGACCAATAGTTTTGGAAGGTGGATCAGATCGGAATAGGAAATAATTTAAAATCAAACTGATCCCCTAGGGGATCAAAACTGGAGGATTCGACCAGAATAATTCTGGATTGGCTGTTAAGTACTTAAAACGTTAGTGCGATATGGGGCTGAGGTTTTAACCTCAACCCCATATCACACAACCCCATATCACACTAACAATAAAATATGGCCATGCATAACGGAGTGCTTGTCCCAACGCTGTTATATGGCAGTGAGAGTTGGGTATGTAAGAAGGAGAACGAAAGCAGGATAAATGCGGTCGAAATGCGATCTCTGCGGAAGATGTGCGCAGTCACGCTGACCGACCGTATTCGCAACAGCGTAGTAAGAAAGCGAGTAGGTATGAAAGATAGTATCGGTGTAAAGATGAGAAAGGGTATGCTCCGTTGGTTCGGGCATATAGAAAGGATGCCAGAAGAAAGAATGACAAAACAGATATACAATGCGAAAGTGGAAGGATGTAGGTGCCGGGGAAGACCTAGACTATCTTACCATGACCAAATAGACCGTGTCTTAGCTGAAGGGCAAGTCAAGAGTCTCCGTAACCGGCGAGTGTGTATGAGACGAACTATGAGAGTGGAGGAAGCCAGAGAGGTATGTAAGGAAAGAACCTGTTGGAACTCTGTACTCTCTGCCTACCCCGCGAGGGAGCTGGCGTGATGATATAGATAGAATAAAATTGTTTCAGTCAAACTACATGGCTTTACAGAAAAAAAAAGTGTTAGATTTTTTTCTGATCTCTAAAGACCAATTCTCGTAATTACAAGTGTTTAAAATGCAATTTCGATCAGTATCAACATCAAAAATCTCACAAATGGTATTCTAGTAAAATGTCGACATCAACTGAATCCAGATCAGACTGAAAGTTGAACAAAATGTATACGGTATTCTAGAGTCTGGATTTGTGCCTGGTATATGGCAATAGGCTCGCCCCCTATAACATGGGACCTAACATCGTCGGCGAAACGTGGGTGTACTCAGTACACCTCTGCCACTCTCGCTTGGGGAATATAGACGTGGCGGAGTTCTTTTTTGTTTTTAATATTAAAAACAAACATCAAATAGAAAGATTTTAGTTCAGTTTCATTTGTCCAAATCTGTGTCTATAAAGGTCCTGACTTGTAAAGTAACAAAGTTGACTTGAATATATTTTATACAATTATATATACAAGGTGTATCACAAATAACAAAAGACCTCAGACACCCGGATTAGATAATTGCCTCACAAATTCCATATGAAAACCAATTATCCAAATTTAATATTTTTTACCCTTTTTTACGCACTTTTATACACCAATTAACAATGAAACTTGTACATGCATGTGTGCGAATTGAGAAATACGTTTTAGAAATGCATTTGAAATCTATGAACTGCTTTGAATCAAGATTAAATTTAGTTTATCATAGCGCACTATAGGAGTAACAGCATTTTTTTGCAGATTTAAAAAAATGTAATATACATAAAAAATAGTTGTAATCAATTCAGTTATCGATTTAAAACAAACTTCGTTCAGGTCATACCTAGTCTAACAAGGTTTTTTTGGCTGAAATTAGTGTCACCATTTAGTAACATTTTTAAGAGATATTTTAAGAGGTTACTTATAAAAAAAAGAACTTGGGTTTATGGCAAACAGCTACTCTGCGACTGTCATGAAGTGACATTTCACTTCGTGACAGTTAGTTCCTTTTTTGGCCACGAGCTAAAAGATCCTTGTTGGACTGTATTTTACCAATTAAGGTCTTATAAAATAGAGGTTTTATAAGTTCTACAAAATAGTATTTCAAGTAACCTGAAATAATGAAACTAGAAAATCTAATATTTTGAGATGTTTGGCTATTTCCACACCATTTTAGAGCTGATGTGAAATGAAACTTGTGGGCTTAAACCAAAAATGCTTTTGGATCATCTATGTTGCTTAAATAATGGTAATACCCTTTGTTACAAGGTTTTATTTAGCTTGCTTTGTTTGTATGACTGTCTGTATGATTTGAATTTTGTGATCCATTCTTCAAGCACTTCCTAGCATACAATTCAGCTAAAATTTGGTATACTTATGTAACTTCGGTGACAATACAACTGGTCTGGACATTAGTGACTGGACCATGGAGCTGGTCTAATGATAAAGCTGAAAGATGGCCATGAAAAGCATAACACATATCATGCGTAGGCTTGTTGGATTTGTCTTGACAAGTACTATAAGCATAAGTAGTGACCAGGTCTCATGATAGGCACAATATAGCTGGAAGGCGGCCACAGGAACTCCTTAACTAAGCAAGATATTTTCATCGTGTTTTCACTATAAAAGCTTGTCTTTAAAAGTATATAGTCTACTTTTTTAGTCTTTTCTGGAGGACAATTCAAGTCTTTGGAGCGGTGAGCGTGTATGAGATAAACTATGAGAGTGTGAGAAGGAATCTGTTGGAACTCTGTACTCCTGCCTACCCCGCAAGGGATCTGGCTTGATCATATAGATAATTTATTCCTATCACATTAAGACTTAAATACTGTCAGCAAAGTGTAAGCATACTGTGTACTTCTATCTACCTGGTTAGAGAAAATTAATTTGAGATGTTTTGCTTTCAGACGACTTACCACAATATCTTCAGTTTTATTATTGTGCTTTTAAACATTTCTCTGAGGAAGAGATGTGGTTATGTTCAGACTCTTTCTTAAATCAAAGTAATATTACAATAATACTGCTCATGTTGATGTTGTTCAAGATGTAGTCCCTCAGATCAATATGTATCTATCTATATCATCACTACAGATCCCTTGGCGGGTAGGCAGAGAGCACAGAGTTCCAACAGGTTCTTTCCTTAGATACCTCTCTGGCTTCCTCCACTTTTATAGTTAGTCTCATACACACTCACTGTTTATGGACTCTTGACTTGTCCTTCAGATAAGACTCGGTCTATTTGGTCATGGTAAGATAGTCTAGGTCTTCCCCGGTACCTACATCCTTCCACTTTCTAATTGTATATCTGTTTTGTCATTATTTCTTCATCAATATGTATATGATACAATTATGTAGGTAGCGTCATGAAAGATGTGAAAATGTGGCAATATTGATATTAATTTATAGAAAATCAATGAAGTATAAATTCCATGACAAACATTGCAATGTTTAGGTGTTTTGCACCAAATAATAGGTATCTTTACAAAGTACAGTTATTACACCAAATAGAAAGTACTTGTCCGTCTAACACAAGGTCATTTTATGTTGCAACCAGCGAACAATCTGATAAAAAAACTATATAACTAAATTAAATACAGAGTATTACCACTAATCATTAGATCTTTACCAGCAAAAAAGTGGAATTAACGTATGAATTTTGTGTGGTATGTTTATAAACATATACGACCTCTATTGTAATGATGTAATTCGCAAAATGAGAGGTTAACAGTTTTCCCACCAAAATATATTACGAGGAAATATACGAAACTACTCTAATGAAGATATTGGACACCCTGAACAGGCACAAACGTGGCTGATATACACATAAAGAATGGCATATTACCTTTGTATTCTGGCGGTGGTGCATGTTTGGGATCGCTTGACATACTTGTCACATATCCATGTTTAGAGATTTTTTTGTACTCGTGCGAGACACGACGCCGCTTAACACCATCACCGGCGTCTACTTCACTGCTGGGGGCACAGCAATCGTCGCTGAATTCGCGATTTTCACTCACTTTTACATGGGTTACTCTCGAATCGTTCGACGACGCCATTGTTCGACGACTAAAGATGTAACCGCGTTAAATTAAGCACTGTTCGTCAATGAAACATTGACGGAACTGGTTTATTTTATCTCAACAGCACGTTTGGCTTTTACTATCAGATAGAATGATTAGAAACACATTGAATACGAATAAAAAACAACTTGCGACGCCATTTCTGGCTACCTCGCACTTTTAATTTTTTTTTGCGCAATAGAAATTTTTGTTCGTATACAAGCGAGCAAAAGATTTACACATATTCAGCCAAGACTGTATTAAAATTATTTTGTATCCTAAATTCTATCTGATTTTTTATATTAATTTAAAGTAATGCATTTTTATATGAAACAGTTTGTTTTAAAATATATTTCTTTAAAAATAAATAATTATTTAAATTTCATTGCGCTTACCTGCAGCGCCATCTATTGGTATATTTTACTAAATTAATTGGAGGGTAAAGTTTAATGACTCATCGCGACTTTTCGACCACGTGGTAGTTAAAGTTAACAAAATCTTTGTGTAGATGGCGTTATTGAGTCAACATGCCGAATAATATTGGAAATCTGCAAACGTATTTTTATGAGAGGTGGAATTAGTATTTTTCTTTCTCCATTTCCGAGGGACATTTGTCTTGATGATATTATCTGAATGTAATATTAATGAATATACTGTTGGTTGTTTAGGACTTTTACAGGCTCAACGGCCATAGGGACAAGCCTTCCACAACTACGCTTCAGCTTAAGAGAGGAACAGTTTTAGGCATTCGATATGGGGGAGGCCAAAAAGTAAATGTCAATTCAGTAAAGGCTGCTCAGACTATGACGGCCAGTTCCTTTTTACGATATTTGGTATGCCTTTGATATACATAGGAAGGAAATAAGGAAAAAATCAGTAAAAGAGTGTTGCGGGGAGACGCCATTGAGGTCTACCTGGGTACGGATCTTTGGGGATTCTGAACGTGCGAAAAGTATCTGAAGAACGTGTGTGTATATACTATCACCTTGTTAGCTTAAGTAGCGTTCAATTCAGTTAGTTACGGGATTATTGATGGTTGAACCTGTTGCTCTGCCAAGTTAAAAATCTAAGCTAGGTTTATGCGCACTGGATTTGCGTGATAGAATGCAACATATTCTCACCCACTCTGATTTTTTGAAGAAGGCTTATGCCCAATATTGTTATAAGCTAAGACAAGCTAGCCTTGATAAGTCACTACAGCGGGTGGCCGTAAACCTGCCTCTACACATCGCACTGGGTCTTCGTGGTGGAGTACGATCTATTTTCTCTCACTTCTATTTGTGGAAAAACGCCTTTACCCAGAGAGACCGTAAGACCGTATAAGTTAATTTATAACTAACGTGCCTTCGCCAATTACAGTGAGTCTGTGTGGTGGAGTATGAATTATTCTCTCTCACCTCGACTTTCGAGGAAGGCCTTTCCCCAGCATAGGAACTGTTATTAGCCAAGTATTATGTAAGTTTCTACAGCGGGTGGTCACCAACCTCCCTTCATCAATCCACACTGGGTCCGCGTGGAAGACTTGTTGAGGTAAAGATCTAAATTTTAACGATAACGCCTTTGTCCAGCAGGGACAATATAGGTTAATTTATTATTCTGCCAAGGTAAAATCTAGACTGGGTTAGCTCCAATAGCAGGTGACCACAAACCTGCCTCCACAGCACTGCACTGGGTCCGCGAGATGGAGTACAATCTCTTTTCTCCCACCTCGATTTGTGAACGAAAGCTTTTGCCCAGCAGATGGACAGTAAAAGCTAAGTTATTTTTCTGAGCTCCAACAGCCGGTGGCCCAAAACTTCCTTCAGCGCACCACACTTATTCTGCGTGGTATGTAACCTATTCTCTCTCATTTTGATTAATGAGAGAATGTCTATGCCCCGCAGAGGGCAAAACAGGCTATTTCAAAATTTTGCCAAGTTAAAAATCTAAGCTTAGTTCGCTGCAACAGCAGGCGGCCACAGATCTGCCTTCATCAATCCGCACCGGTTCCGCGTGGACGACTTATTCTCTCACCTCTATTTGTGAGAGTTCTTTGCCTATCAGACGGCCAATATAGGCTTATTTATTATTCTGCCAAGGTAAAAATCTAGACTTGTTAAGCTCCAACAGCTGGCTACAAACCTGCCTCCACAGCACTGCACTGGTCCACGAGGTGGAGTATGACCTAATTTCTCTCACTTAGACTTGTGAGAGAAAGCTTTTGCCCAGCGGAGGAACAATAAAGGCTATATTGTGCTGCCAAGTTATAATCTAAGCTTGTTAAGCTCCAACAGCAGATGGCCACAAACTTCTTCCAACGCACCACACTTATTCTGCCGTCCAAATCATAAATACAGTATCTAGCGTAACTCTTAGCGTTTCGATGGCAAACATGATGCAATTATATGGATGCAGCCCAGAAAACGGCCACACTAACTGCATTTACGGAAACAGACATCAAGTCTTGCTTCGTGCAGGTGTTAGGGCACGCAGGACACGATACAAGGTGTGACATCGTTTGGGTTGCACCACAAAAACACTCCAGATTCGTGCTGTCAGTGAGTTTCCACCTGAGCATGTTTTTCTTGCTCCGACCGACCTAGTTTCAAAATCTATTTAAAGACTCCAGACCAGCCATGGTAATGTCTAGGTGGAAGGCTCTCAGCAGGTGAGACAAAAAGATTTGGTAGCGATGCTCCTTTCCTCTAAAGATTGTACTTCGCTGACACAGGCGTTAAGTTTAAAAGGAGACTTCATGACACGATCCCCCTGCACCGACGCGGTGCTCAAGGCGACGTGGGCCACACCACGCCGTCGTCCTCCTCGGGGTCGCTCGAGAAGGACGCTCAGGGCCCCCGCCCCTTGCGTCCGCAACCCCGAAGGCCCCCTTGCTAATGTTGTTGCAGGGGGGGAGACTAATTTATCTAAGCCAAGCTTGGCTAGGTTTGGTTAACTCCATCAGTTAGAGGCCACTTTGCCAACTTGGTGCGCGTCATGCACTACCTATATTCTCCCACCTCGATTAGTGAGAGCCTCGAAATGTGCCCCCTTTGTTCAGTGCTTGGAAATTAAAGGCTTCTTTAGCTATAGTGCGACAAAGATCTTTTGGCCCATGGATTGACAAGAGGGCGTTGGTGTGAAAGTAGGGTAACATATAGTAAAATTTTCTTACTTCCAGGGAAATATTTCAAGGGTCCGCACGGTTACAAATTAAAAAAATATTGGGTAAATTTCATAGCAAAAGGCAACTCTGCGACTGTCATGAAGTGACATTTCACTTGATAATAGCTTTTGTGTGTGTGAATGATTTACGCTGCTGGCCGCGGGGCCTTTACAGCTTTACCGGACAAGAGGGCGAGCGTGCAACCACTACGCTCGAGCCAGAAGGGCAAGGGGGCAACTAGCTCAAGGGCGCCTCAAGGAGGAACGGCCTCGGCTTGGGCAGTCGCTATGGGGGAAGGCGTATGCTAGGTGTCTCGCCGTGGTGCTCTGCACCGGCCGGCGGGCAAGGGATTCTTCGACCTCGCCGGCGAGGACGGTGTCTGATCCTGTGTGTTGATGATAGCGTTAGTTCTGGCCGCGGGCCAAAAGATCCTTGTACGACTTTATTATTCAAGAAATACGTTCGGTACGCGGAAACGTGTCAAATAATACGTTCAGAAAAATAATTATTGACCCGTCAATACGAAACGACGCGATGTTTGTGAATCGCGAATGAAATATGTACATAACTACACGTATTACATGAGATATAAGAAATATTTGTTGTTCTGTCATGTCTGTGTGTTATAGTCCACCATCCATTGTGACTAAAATCGTGTATTTTATTTTTAGGATGATTAGTGATGAATGGTGATTTTTAGTTTTAGATGTTTAAATGTAAATATTGTCATGGTACGTTACCCAAGAGGATGTAGTGGAGGTGTAATGCGTACACACATTTCGCCTATGATGTTAGGTCCCAATCATAGAACACAAAAGACATTTTCTGTGGTCTCAATATACTGCTATATTGAGACCACAGAAAATGTCTTTTGGGGGGCGAAACTCATTAGATTATACTGTTTTTATATTTACGCAAATATTACACATGAAATAAAACAATTATCCGGATTTTATAACGGTTTATTTTTAAGTTTCGGACGTTTCGAGTGCTTTGCAGCCGGAAAGGCGAGGGCTTTATTTATGATATTATACCGGTAAAATTATAGACTACGTGGTGGATGGTACCGTACACCTAGCAATTCCAAGCTACTGAGTATGAATAAAGGGTGAGAAAAAGTGGTAAAAAGGCTTTTTCCTAGCAAAAATTCTAAATAGAGGTGTGGAGACTAAAATTGTTCCTTACACCTAAGAGCCGAGCCTATGACCATTATATAATGGCTTCAGACTCACCTCCTATTACGCTGGGCGTAAGGTGTACACATAACACCTCTGACACCCACGCTTGCATACTTAAACATAGGCGTGACCGTAAACCTACGGGAAAGCCGATGGGATTTATGAACTTAGGTGAAGCTAGAAAGAGATGAATCAGATTTGTAGCATGTAACGAGCATGTATATAGATCTCTGTATACCCCAGTATAATATCGGCGTAAATGTAAATGTGTAGGTTTTCAAAACGTTTGATTAAATCGTACTAAAGGATGCTAGACTACTACATACCAACCACATAAACTTGTATTCATTACGTCATATTATGTAACCAACAGCGTCGGCCCATAAAATTTAAGTTCATTAGCAGTCAGCCGACGGATCAAGATTCGATTCCCGGCCATCGGAATTTGTATGCAGCGAACACAACGTATGACCGTGAATAGTACAATTTGCGAATCTAATTCTTGTAAGTATGAACCTTTTGGAGTGTGTTGAATTATTGAATTAGCGCATATTTTTACAAGCTTTTATTTAACTTTGACGGACGATCTAACGCAGTGGTTAAGAGGTTAAGCTGCTCCACCCACTGTCGAATAGTCGTGGGTTCGATTCCCGCACGGGATAAACCTTTGTGTGACCCACAATTATTTGTTTCGGTCTGGGTACTTGTGTTCGTGAATTTTCATGTTTGATTTTTGTCACGCACCCACGACACAGGCATAAATCCTAGTGTGGGACTATGTTTTTTTTAAAGTAAAGAAAAGGAAGAAGAACTATCAATGTTTGTTAGTTTGTTGAGGTCAAATCTTGCAAGATCAATTTGAACCCCTTCCTCTTGTCCTACGGAGTTGAAATTTGACATGTTGATTCAGTTCCGATTATATTGTATCTTAATAGTAAGCACAGCAGAGAGCAGCAACCTAGTGGTAAGACCATTGGACTGCAATGTCAGAGGACTCGCACCCAGGCACGCACCTCTGTCGTTTCGAAAGCATGTGCGTATTAAAAAATAAATATCACTTGCTTTAACGGTGAAGGAAAACATCGTGAGGAAACCTGCATGCCTAAGAGTTTCTCGAAGGTGTGTGAAGTTCGCCAACCCGCACTGGGCCAGCGTGGTGGACTATGCCCTTAGCCCGCTCAGTTTGAGAGGAGGCCCGTGCCTAACGGTGGGACAGTTTCTTAACAGGGCTTATATTATTATTAAAAAAAAAAAAAAAAACACCGTCACGCCTATATTCCCCAGAGGGGGTGGCAGAGGTGTACTGAGTACACCTACGTTTCGCTGACGATGTTAGGTCCCATGTAATAGGGGGCGAGCCTATTGCCATACCGGGCACAATTCCAGACTCCGGACTCATACTGGGAATTTTTCGTTAGAAAAACTACATTTGTCCGACCTAGGATTTGAACCCAGGACCTCGTGATCACAAGTATTGTGAATTGTGTAAAGTGATTATTATTATTATTTAATAGTAAGCATTGGCTTCAGATAAAAAGACAAAGGAATTTCTCTACGACCAACAGCTTAGACACAAAAAGTTGTAAAAAAAATATATCACTTTCATTGGTCCTTTTAAATTGTACTTTTACCCGACTATATAAAAACTTGTTTTAATTTTTTTTAAACGTAGCCCCCCCTAGCATTTATTCCTGTATCGTAGGTGCGTTTACAAACATGAAAATTCACGAACACAAATACTCAGACCGCAACAAATAATTGTAGGTATTACAAAGATTGGTCCCGTGCGGGAATCGAACCCGCGACTATTCAACGCAGTGGGCGGAGCGGCTTAATTAACCACTGCGCCAAATGACCCGTCAAGTTTTATTATAGTTGATAAAATTGTACTATTCCATTAGCATTTTCTGACGATGTTTATGCACATAATTATATATTACATAAAATTCATTACATTATCTGCAATGAGTACTTTACTACTTAATTTGTTATATGACGTCTTGTATAAATTTCCGACTTTCAGAAATTTTCTTAACCTAAAATGAAATACGATCATATAAAAAAATTGCCAAATCGGTCTAGCCGTTCCTTACCAACGAACAGCATATAACTAATTTTTATTCATATACACAGTGTACGTCGACTTGGTCGTCGTTTTTTAATGCGCTAAAATAGTATTGTTTTTTTTTTGTTTTCCTTTCGTGGCAATTGCGTTTACATTATGCCATTGTACAAAGTTTACGAATATTCATTTCTAAATTAATTCAACTACCCAATGAACTTGATGACGAAGATGATAATGAAATTGATGAAGTGCCCCACCCTGGATAGTAAAGTGATGGATACTTTACATACCAATTGCGACGGCCGTTTTGAGGGAAATCGAAAAGGCACGTTTTATCACTTTGTTACAATTACCTTCACTCGTGCACATATAAGAACACATAATGGTTAATATTCCACCAACATTACACATTATAATTCGAAATAACACAAGTTTTGGAAATTAAAACAAATTGACAACATCACTCTTCGATTTCCCCAATTAGTATTGTTAAGATGTTGCTTGAGTTTTGGCGGGAAATCGATGAGTGATGTCATCAATTTGTTTTAATTTCCAAAACTTGTGTTATTTCGAATAATAATGTGTAATGGTGCTGGAATATTAATCATTATGTATTCTTATATGTGCCCGAGTGAAGGTAATTGTAACACAGTGAAAAAACTTGCCTTTTCGATTTCCCTCAAAACGGCCGTCGCAATTGGTATGTAAAGTATCCATCCGCTTTTCAATCCAGGGTGGGGCACTTCATCAATTTCATAATCATCCCTGTCATCAAGTTCATCGGGGAGTTGAATTAATTTTGAAATGAATATTCGTAATACTTGAGATTGGCAAAATACGCGTCGTCGTGATGCCATAAACATAAAAAAGATGTTAGTTTTTCTTTTTTTCCTTTTTTTATGGCATCAGTGAACAGGAGGCATTGAATACAACACCTTGGCTTTCGCTCCACGACGACTATAATTATATCATGTATAGATTAAGATGCGATACAAATCCAGTGCTTAGTACAGAAGTTACTCGTTGATTCGTTTAACAAGCTTATAATTTTTAATTATATAGTTTATTCATTTTTAACTTAAGGTTAGTTTAATGGTTTGAACGTAGTGCATTTGGTTCGCTGAATCAAGTTGTCCCTAGTTTAATCCCCGCACGAGTTTAATAAAATGTGTTCTACAGATTTTTGTTTTAGTATGATTTTATGATTGGATGATGATTAGCCTTTATTCTGCAACAGACGTTTTTCGACTAACGATACATAGATTGATGCTTGGAGTCGCGAAACACCAGGGGCCTTGAGATTTCTTCACGAGACACTTCAAGGTAGACGGCGGTGCGATTAAGATATAGGATAATTATTAAGATATAGGATCTTATGTAGATGTGAGCACCACGTCTGTGCAGGGGAGAAAAAATCTAGTCGTGGCCGATGACAGGTTCTCCGGAGTATGGACCAGAGGGGCACCGGTGCGTTCCTTGCGTCGATTTCGGTGCCTCTCTGAAATGTCTATGTCGGCTACCGTGGGGTTTAATAGTCTATACATCCCGTGAATTGACCTTGAGGCTTGTGGGTGTCGTATGTCGGATTTTAAATAAGCAAAAAGTATAAAAAATATTGGCCGGCCGTGAGGTTTCCCCGAGCCGGATATTCCACACGAAAAAAATAAATTAATTGTGAAAAACATTTTTAAAAACAAGCTTTATGCAGCCTCTTAATGGTGCAATTAAAAACGGTCAATCAAAATTAAATGTGTATACAAAATTAGCCACGAAAACCTCTATCTCCATCTATATATATCATCACACCAGCTCCCCCGGGGTAGGCAGAGAGTACAGAGTTCCAACAGGTTCTTTCCTTACATACCTCTCTGGCTTCCTCCACTCACATAGTTCGTCGCAGACACGCTCGCCGGTTACGGAGACTAATCTGAAATTATCAATGTTAAAGAATTACAGAACGAGTTTTGCTTTTGTTTGGAACGACATTCATACGTTCAACGTTGCTCATTTGTTAAGAGCAACATCGAAGTCGAAGAAGAACGTTTTAGCGGGACGGAGAGTTTTGGCGGGAAGTGGAAGAGTGATGTTGTCAATTTGTTTTAATTTCCAAAATTTGTGTTATTTCGACTAATGTGTAATGTTATTGGAATATGGTAATTTTAAAAAAGTGATAAAACGTGCCTTTTCGACTTCCCTCAAAACGGCCGTCGCAATTGGCATGTAAAGTATCCATCGCTTTACTAGCCAGGATGGGGCACTTCAACAATTTCATAATCATCCTTGTCATCAAATTCATCGGGGAGTCGAATTAATTTAAACAAACATGATTATATATCTCACTGGACACTGGCAAAATACACCTATAATTAGTGTGAAGCCATAAATGGAAGAAGAAGAAGAACAAGAGATGTGTAAAGAGGCGGAGAAGACGGGAGATGTTCGGAGTGAGAGTGTGGAAATTCATGGTGCAGTGGAAAATAGAGATTGAAAATCTGGAAGACATAAATACAGATGTTGTTGATAGTAAAGATGATATTCAGTTTAAGGTGAGTTGCGTTTACTGTACATTAGGGAAACAGTATTCACGCACGAGACAAACTTTCTTTTTTTTTTTTTTAAATACGTAGCCCCACACTTGGATTTATTCCTGTGTCGTGGGTGCGCTTACAAACATGAAAGTTCACACACACAAATAAACTTTGTGTGTGCCCCACAAAAATTTCGGTGTGGGTGTTTAAGTATGTGAGCAGAGATGGGCAAATGTAATCACATTAATGACTACAACTGCATTTTGTAATATTCAATCGTGATTCCAGATTAAAAGTGTAATCGTAATCATACTGAGTTCTTAGATTTACGCGAATATTACACATGAAATAAAACTATTTTTTCGGATTTTATCGCGGTTTATTTTGATTTTTTTTTTTGATTTTTAAGTTCCCGACGTTTCGAGTGCTTTGCAGCACCCATGCTCACGGGAAGGACTGAGGTGTTAGACGTCCAAAAGGCATAGTTGTTCCGGGGTACCCTCAAACTTCTTAATTATTTTTGTTTTTGTTGGTCCGATCTACGTAGAATGAGCTCACGGTGTCTTGAGGTCTTGCAGTGTTATGCTTGGTTTTGGATTTGATTATATTACTTTGATTATATTATACAGACTTCTTTGAGCGACCGTCGCTCAAAGAAGTCTGCAGTCTGTGAACATGTCCTTGACCGCACCCGCCATAACATCAGATTTGATAGACCACAAATCCTCGTGAAAGTACACCGATTCCTACCAGGGAGGGTTCGCGATGCTATTGAAATTAAAAAACATCCTAATTTCAATAGAGAAGATGGCTGGGTGCTTCCATCGACTTGAGATCCAGTAATTAATATAATCAAATTCAAAACCAAGCATAACACTGCAAGACCTCAAAACACCGTGAGCTCATTCTGCGTAGATCGGACCAACAAAAACGAAAATAATTAAGAAGTTTGAGGGTACCCCGGAACAACTATGCCTTTTGGACGCCTAACACCTCAGTCCCTCCCGTGACCATGGGTGCTGCAAAGCACTCGAAACGTCGGAAACTTAAAAATCAAAATAAAAATTAAAATAAACCGCGATAAAATCCGAAAAAATAGTTTTATTTCATGTGTAATCGTAATCGTTGAAGATTACAAAATGTAATTGTAATTGTTAATCATCAATACACCATCACGCCTATATTCCCGAAGCAGAGGTGGTTAATCCCTAATCTAATGGTGCTGAGCACCACAGCGAGACACTTAGTAAACCCCGCCCCCCATACCGACTGCCCAAGCCGAGGCCGTTCCTCCTTGAGGCGCCCTTGACCTAGTTGCCCTTGCTCTTCTCGCTCGAGCGTAGTGGTTGCACGCTCGCCCTCTTGTCCGGTGAAGCTGTAAAGGCCCCATCCCCAGGTCCCAGGCCCCCCATTTTGCCCATCTCTGTATGTGACTTACATGTTAGTAAAACGCATCCACGACACTGGAAATAATTCTTCTTCTTCTTCTTCAAGTTATGGCTTCACACTAATTATAAGTGTATTTTGCCAGTGTCCAGTGAGATATATAATCGTGTTTGTTTAAATTAATTTAACTCCCCGATGAATTTGATGACAACGATGATAATGAAATTAATGAAGTACCCCACCCTGGATAGTAAAGCGGTGGATACTTTACATACCAATTGCAACGGCCGTTTTGAGGGAAGTCGAAAAGGTACGTTTTATCACTTTGTTACAATTACCTTCACTCATGCACATATAAGAACACATAATGGTTAATATTCCACCAACATTATATCTTCCCATTTTAAGTATATCTGTATAATTAAATAACTAAATAAATAGCTTAGGTAATTTCCCGCAATCGAGTCCGTTGATTACGCAACAAATATTTAAAAGTGAGTTCAACCAAACTAAATATTATTTAAAGTCAATATTTTTTTAAGATGCAATGGAACCAAGTATCTTGAAATCCTATATTATGAGAATTATTGATTTTTTTGCCGTTTTTGTAGATAAAATCTTACATAGGACTCCCGCAAGGTTCGAGGGAAGCGTGCGCGAAGTATGTTATTCTAATTTGAGAGACAGATAAGAGATAAAATAACTGTAAGATAACCTAAAAAGGCATAAAACTACTACTATTATATCATCACGCCAGATTCCTTGCGGGTAGGCAGCGAGTACGGAGTCCGAAAGTTTCTCTCCTTACAGACCTCTTTCGCATTCTCTACTCTCATTCCTTTATCTTCTAAAAATTGCATATCTACACTAATATAATAAAGAGGAAAGATTTTTTTTTTTTAAAGAATTGTAGCCCCACTTTAACATTTATTCCTGTATCGTGGGTGCGTTTACAAACATGAAAATTCACATACACAAATACCCAGACCGGGACAAATAACTGTGGATCACACAAAAATTTGTCCCGTGCGGGAATCGAACCCGCGACTATTAGACACAGTGGGCGGAGTGGCTTAAGCTCTTAACCACTGCGCTACATCGTCCGTCATATTTGTATGTTTGTAACGAATAAACTCAAAAACCACTGGACCGATTTTAATGATTCTTTCACCATTAGAAAACTTCATTATCCAGAAGTAACATAGGCTATAAAACATAGACCCAGTAGTGGCGCTGTTGTCGACCGGGTACGAAGTCGAGGGAAGCAGCTAGTTAGGTATAAATTACTTATCATAGTTGTTCAAAACTGACGTATCGTTAGTATAGCGGCGGATGGGACGACTGGCAATTACGAGGTTTTGGGGTGGAATCGAACGACGTATATTTTTTATGTTTTTATAAAAAAACTCGCAAAAGTACTTCGGAATCTGGAATGATTCCCGGTATAATGACAAAATTGGCTTATCATCAATATTATTGAGACCTTGGATGAAAACAAGTCAACAATGAAAGCAAGACTAAGGCTTTATTGTTATATAAGAGCGTACACGGTACACTTCTGCCACCCCTTGGGGATATACGCGTGAAGGTCATTGTTGTTATTTTTGTTTGCACCATCTATCCAATATTGAATAGGTATTGTTATATAATTTACAACAATATTATTTCCTTTTAGATAAATATGTTATTGTATTCATTATTGGATTGTGTTAATAAGTACTTAGTAATAAACGAGCCTATAGTATGTTCTCACCGACCCTCTCGATGCCATTAAACTCCTTCTTTCGGATACAGATACCGCACTCAGGATCAGACACCGACGTCGCCGGCGAGCTCGAATAATCCCTTGCCCGCCGGCCGGTGCAGAGCACCACGGCGTGACACTTAGTATACGCCCTCCCCCATAGCAAGCCGAGGCCGTGCCTCCTTGAGGCGCCCTTGAGCTAGTTGCCCACTAGCCCTTCTGGCTCGAGAGTAGTGGTTGCATGCTGGCCCTCTTGTCCGGTAAAGCTGTAAAGGCCCCGCGGTCAACAGCGTAGATCATTCACACACACACACATCAAGTCTCCCCCCGATGGCGGGCTCTTCAGAGTGCGGCACAAGAGGGGCACCGGTGCGTTCCAAACGAAGATCCCGAAGCACCTCTAAAGTGCTGATATCGGCCACCCTGGGGTTTTAGTCGGTAGGAATTCGACACACCCTGCGAGCTTCTCCCGAGACTTGCGGAAGTCCTATGCAGGATTTTTCCCCGGGACAAAAAAGGTGAGGGTTTTAGCTGGTAGGAGTCTCGGCATTACCCCTCGCTTTCCTCCTACCGAGCAGGTATTCTATATAGGAGTTCCCCCAACCCAAAAAAATATAACGCTTGAATCAAATAATTCTGTGATGCCGCCGGGGACCTGGGACAGATTTATTCTGGTACCTTTAATGGGTAACTGCCGTGATGGACGGCTTGGTCCAGTGTTTAAGAACTTAAGCCGTTTCGCCCACTGGATCGAGTAGTCGTGGGTTCAATCCCGGGACAAATCTCTGTGTAAAAATATTGCTTTTAAAAAAAAAAACGTAGTGCTACACTAGGCTTTATTCCTGTATCGTGGGTGCGTTTACGAACATGAAAATTCACATACACAAATACCCAGACCGAAACAAAGAATTGTGGGTCACACAAAGGTTTATCCCGTGCGGGAATCGAACCCGCGATATTCGACCCAGTGGGCGGAGCGGCTTAAGCTCTGAACCACTGCGCTAAATCGTCCGCCAAATATTTGTTTCGACCTGGGTATTTGTGTGGTAAAATCCACGTTTGTAAACGCATCCAAGACACAGGAATAATTCTAAGTGTGGGGGCTAGGAAGTGGGGCTACATTTTTATTAAAAAATATGTAAGTAAAACACCGTCGCTCAAAGAAGTCTGCAGTCTGTGAACATGTCCTTGACTACACCCGCCATAACATCAGATTTGTTAGACCACGAATCCTCGTGAAACAACACCCATTCCTACCAAGGATGGTTCGCGAGGCTATTGAAATTAAAAAACATCCTAATTTCAATAGAGAAGATGGCTGGGTGCTTCCATCGACTTGGGATCCGGTAATTAATATAATTAAATCCAAAACCAAGAATAACTGCAAGGCCTCAAGACACCGTGAGCTCATACTGCGTAGATCGGACCAACAAAAATAATTAAGAAGTTTGAGGGTACCCCGGAACAACTATGCCTTTTGGAGGTCTAACACCTCAGTCCTTCCCGTGACCATGCTGCAAAGCACTCGAAACGTCGGAAACGTAAAAATCAAAAAAAACCGCGATAAAATCCGAAAAAAAATAGTTTTATTTCAAATTGTAAGTATGTATTGGAATGAAACCTTTAAGTATATTATAATAGGTACTGTAATTTTTCAAAATCAATCATCGTGGATAAAGTGCGGCTTACGTGTCGTATACTAGAAGAAAAAACAGCCTAAAGCATTGATTTCCCAAGCAGGGGTCGCAGAGGTGTGCTGTGTACGGTAGATGTATGTACCTTTCGCCGACAATGTTAGGTTCAGGTCCTAATTTAATAAAGGACGAATTTATTTCTATTATATTATATTAGTCACAATCAGAATCAAAACATTTTTTATTCATGTAAACCATTACAGTATTTATGAATAGTCAGAAAAGTAACAAAGACTCTACCACCACTTCGGAATGTCATTCCTGTGGAGAAGAAGGGCAAGAAACTCCACGGTTACTCTGTTAAAATAGTATTTTTACATTTTCTTTTTCCATCTACATTTTGTTGTGGGATATGGGAGAACGATGTAGGCTGGTCTATCAGGTAGGTCTAAGTTAAAATATAGAAATTATACTATTCATGTGAATGGCTACATGGTTCCCTCATTTACAGAGAAAGAAATGAGAAAAAAAGATACATTTTACTAAATTAATAGAAGGAAGAGAGGCAATATTAAATAATAATATCCAGGCTGGTACTAAAAAATTTTTGATAGAAAAACACTTAATACATATTCGATTTACGATTCGAACTCAGGATGTCGCGATTGCCATCTGTGCCATACGGCAATAAGTCAATCATGCAATCACCTAGATTAAGATCATTTTCTAGACAAAATATTGCGAAAAAATACTGCCACTAAAGTAATTAAGAAAAATATTAAGTTTTGTCTACCTCGCAATGGATCTGGCTTGATATACCAGCTGTCACATAATAAACGCAAGACCTGAAAGTAGTTTGTTCTAAATCGGTAACTAAATTGATTCTAACAATTAATGTATCGTACATTTTTTTTTAATTTGCAAAAAATGCTGTTACTTCTTCAATGCACTATAAAAAAACTAATTTTAGTATTGATTCAAAGTAATACGGAGATTTCTAATGCATTTCTAAAACAATTTTTTCAATACGCACACATACACGTACAAGTTTCATTTTTATTGGGGAATAAAAGTGCTTAAAAAAGGGGTCAAAACAAAAATTTGGAAGTTTGGTTTTCGTATTGAATTTGTAAAGCAACTATGTAATCGGGGTGTCTGAGGTCTTGCATTATTTACGATACACCTTGTATGTATAGATAGTTAGAAATATTAAGTATTATTTAATTGGTTTTTCGTATGGCGAGCGAGAGTGGAAGAAGCCAGATAGGTCTGTAAGGAAAGAAGCTGCTGGAACTCCTACCCCGCCAGGGATCTGGCGTGATGATATAGATTTTTCGTACACATTTTAATATTAAATAGTGTTTGGTTAATACGATACATTCGTCAATAATATAGGTATTGTAATAGTAATATCGATATCTTTGTTCTCTCTGCTTACCCCGCAAGGGATCTGGCGTGATGATATAGATAGAATATCGATATCTATATCTGCGTAAACAGTACTTTACTCTTAGCGCCTTAACGTCTCTAACCATTCGCAAAACCGTATTTAATTAATAAAACTTCATCTCAAGGACTAAAATAACGCGCAAATATTATGCGAATGAGCCCCACACTATGCTCAACTAACAGTAGAAAAAACGACCTTAAAACCAATCAGTAATGTTTATATTTGAACAGTCATAATATTTAACTGACAGAATTTAATTCTATACCCCATAAAATATTTAAAAGTATTCAAATATGTCTAAATAGGGGAAGTTGGTTACCAATGTCAAAGTTGTAATTTTATAAATCGAATAACTAGCTTGATTTAAAAATAAATCGCCAAATGCGAGCGCGCGACCGCCCCGGCCGCGTTCCACATTCGAAATAATAATTGTATTAAGGAAACATGAGCGGCGCGCATGTGTTTGTTTGTTTGTTTACCCGCCGGTGACGTCATATGTTTATTCTCGCGGGTAAGTCGGGGTGACATGGACGGGTAGAATATAGTTTTAATTTTTTTTTGTATGAAGAATCATATCGATAGTATTTTTATTAATGTATCAACGGACTAATTTAATTTACAACAGCATGGTATAGTGGTTTTAAGCGTAGATGGCTCCGCTCTTTGGATAGAGTACCTAGTCGTGGGTTTGATCTCCGCACGGGATAAAGCTATGTGCGGACCACAATTGGTTTCGGTTTGGGTGTTTGCGTACGTGAACTTCAGGTTTATAAAATACTACATATATTATAAGAATAAAAAATCAAGAAATCTTAATAATAAGATGGTTACTTAAAGTTCACGAAGCGGCGACATTTATTTTGGGAGAAATTGTATCTTATTATTTAAATGTCTATGTAATCAATATACGCTAAGGAATAGACTGGAAGATCCAGTTTCAAGTAAGGTGCTAGGCATAATAAGTTCTATAAATAGGACTGATCCTAGATGGGTTCATCAGATGTAGTGTTTCAACACCGTTTATAATATTGCGATAGTTCAAGTGTGATTAATGTTTTGTTAGTCATTCAGTTTCAAGGTTAACCAGATTGCAAATTATTTACTCTTATAAATACTTACTCGTATTCATCTGAGGTGGACAGTGACTACAGTTAACAAACTATGTTATACTAAGGGCTAATTCTTATATTTAATTTCGACTAAATATTTGCTAAAATTAAAACTTAATTATGAATGGACTCAATGGTATTCTGCTTCACTAAAAGAACGATTTCAGTATCATCTCAGACTTATCTTGATATAATGTTAAAGTATACCAAAAACTATTGTTGATCGCAGGCCGATCTAACCTGCCGCGGGTTAAAAAAAAAAAAATTTTTAAGTCAGTTAAAATATTTTCCGAATATTATTTATATTTTGATTCACATTCGGCTCAATCTAATCCCAAGATTTTCCTTTTTTATACAGACAGCCTTTTTCAACATATTCATTGTTTGTTTTACGTCCTATTTCGGGTAGCATGATTATTTTAGTTAAATGCGGACAGTTGGAATATTTATATAGCTTTCCAAATGTATTTGATCTTATAAGTCTATTGATCTACTTAGGCACCTCAAGCTATAGGGATATAGACAAAACATAACAACAATTTGTACACCGGTGGCCTTGTATGGAAATTAGGCTGCATTATTTATTTATAGTCGTAATGCAGACTTCTTGTTTTCCTCAATCCTGTTTTCATTTTTTAATCCTGTATTGAGGAAATAAATTATAATAAGTAGATACTTTAATCAATTCTTCTCGTTATAATGTTTATATTCAGATGAATTTATGAATAAATGACTAGTGTTACTGGAGACCTTGATGTATGTCATTGTAAGTACAGACTGAAAAATCGATTGGAGAATGTTAAGAACTAACATATTATGTATTTTCTGTGCTGTGAGTGTGTGCTGAATACTAAATGCTGAAGACGGATTGTATCATAAGTGATATATGAGAACGAATGTTATGACGGTTAACAGAAGGGAGAAGTAAGAGTTCAAGTTGGCGATAGATATATTGTAAAGAATATCAGATAGTTATTAATATTTTAAGTGTTATCCTAACATTCAAATCGAGCGAAAGTTAGATATCCGACTTACAGAGCAATTGCATTTAACTGAGCCATCGATCTAAGAAAGAATCAATATAATTATAAAAAGTTACGTAATCCGAAATAACGACTGAAGTCCTATTTCTGCCATTATAGATTAAATTTTTTAATCAAATAATAGCAATTCTATACTATGTCTTTTCTATTCACATTTATAATCAGTGTGGTATTTTTCTAGGAAAAGACGGTCTGTGAATTCAAATTCTTTATTTTGCGAATATGACTATAACAATATCATAGGCGAGGCGCTCGGTTAAGCAGCGTTCGACTCGGTCGGTCTGAGATGGGTGATCGTTTGTGGCATTTTCATATTCGAGCGTCTCCGTGCTTCAGAAGGCACGTTAAGCCGTTTGTCCCGGTTACCATTTAATGTGGTAGTCACTGTGGTAGTGTGGTTACTTGTATTAACTAGATATAGTTTACAGGCTAGACGGACCGTCGATATTGCAGGGCGGCTGAAAGAAACTGAATAAAAGTATCCAAGGATTGTTTAGAAAGAGACTTATATCCAGCAGTAGACAATTGTAGATTGGTGATGATGATTACATGTCTTACAATGTTATCCCTGATTCAGCCCACTCGCCCTGTCAACTACAGGGAACTGGGAATAAATAGAGCGGGAATATAAAGTTTACATAACCACTTTTCTCAATTTCATATCCGTGTTAACTGCCGCAGTTTTATGCTCACACTGACCAGTTTCATGTCCTTTTCTCTGCTGGCTACCTCACGCTTAGTCTGAATGTAATCCAGCAATCTTTTATGAAGAAACTATTTTTCACTTTCTTGCAAAAATATTAATGAGCCGTGGTAGTTAGATCGTCGCGAGGATGTCGTCGGAGCCGCGCTTCCCCTTGTTTACACACGCACACAGCGGCGCGCACGCACACGCGGCCGCGCCCGTCGGCCGCTTATTTAGGTATATTGTTGTTTATTTTATTCGGCGCTATGCTCCGACACGGGGCGAGCCTTTCGACTCAGTTTTAACGCGTACGTTTTATGAAACGACAACTATGCGTCGATGTTCGCTCGCTGCCGATAATAATTATTCATATCGGAACAGTCTCTAGCGACCGAAATAGCGACGCGGTAAACAAATTCGCGATTTTATTGGCGGGCCCTCATTGTAATAAGCGTTCGGTAACATATTTTTTCAACTAAATATTTACATTTTATTTATTTTTTCATAACCTATTCGCACGCTCGCCGGTGCCTCGAGTTGTCTCCGCGAATCTTAATGGTAGTTAATCATAGTTTATTTTTACCGCGCAACGTGTGTTAATAAGTGGGGCCACTTGTCGCTGTTTCTTTTATTTCGCCATAGTGTTTGATTAAAAGTAACAATTGAATTGCGGAAGCGTTTTCGGCCGTGAAATGTTCGCGAATTCGTGTACCGATATGAAGACAGTTCACGCAAGGACCTAATTATAAAGATAACAAGATATAATTTTGATTAACAACCTTGATTTATAAATAATGATCGATGTAGTTGCCCTGTTATGACAGTTGTAATTTTTGATTGAGTTCGCCGCGGTATTGGATTTTTTTTTAATTCGATTTTGGCGGGAACGGCAAAGGTGCTAAGAAGAAGTAGGCTGCACAGAAAGTTTGGAAAAGTGTTGAGCACACATCGGATGCTGGCGAGTGTTTTTTCAACGCGTTTTCGAGGCTAAGCGCTAGTTGTTTGAACAAGTGTGTTTTCTAATGGATTTATTTTGAGGTGAGTTTAAATTTACTTGTGTGTTGGTGTTTGTATTGTTTGCTCTTCGTGTTTTGTGTGCGTGTTCGCGCCGGTGGCGGGAAACCAAATACCTAGCCGGTTCCGTACATGTGTGAGTGTACAAACACGGCACGTGTGTGCGTACCCGACTTATTGTCACTTTGTGTAAGAGGGGAGACAGGGAGGGAGAGGTTACTTGCCATGTATTTAGGCGAAGACAAAACTTTGATGAGTTGACTTTTTAATTTATGTGCACCTTTTATGGTAATAGGAAAAAAATAGTGAGCCATGAGACGACATTATATTATATTTACTCACGTATCCACCGTCTCCTCATATATCTATATTGATTTTTGTCATCGCACCACCAAATATTATATGTAAACGCGAAATGTAATTAAACCTTATATTTAGTAGAGCGTTGTCCTCACTATATTTAAAAGGCGTTCTTAGAGATGTGTCAAAAACTATAGACTAATGTAGAATGTAACATTATTAACTTGTCAAACTTTTGCCAAGTTTTTGGTCAATGTTGGCAAAGGAACAGACGGAAACTGAATAGGCGCAGTTAAATATCTTGTAATGGTAAAATACGTATTTGAGACTAGGAAATAATCTGCTTGATGATTTTTATGGAATTGTTATCGTTGCTGTCATCATGGTTTAGTCAATCTCCCCTATTTTATGACATATTTTTCTTTATCTACGTCACAGATATATCCTTCTTTTGTTTTATATAAAAATACTTTTAAATGATAGATTTTCTATAATATTATTTAAATTACTAACATTCTCGTGGCATGCATTTCTGAAATAAAAATATATGATGACGGGCTATCGATTTTAAAACTTATTACTATTATACAAAATATAAACAACTCATGGCTAAACTGTTGAGTATTTTAGCAAACATATTTAAATATTAATATATAATAAGAACGGAGCAGGTATAGAAATTAACACGCATGTTTTTTTTTTTATTAATTTTAAGGTATTCGAGTTGAACAAGTTTTATGTATCTCACACATTCCTAATTGTTTTAGTTTGCTAATTAATAAAGAATAATAAATATGTGCCTAGTTTGTCAAGTGGCGCTTAGGATAGGATGACCACGTAGAAACAGATACACGGTAGAAAGGGTTCGAATACTAGGACATATTATCGTTTTTGGTACATAGGTATATAGGTAATGGCAATAGGCTTGCACCTTATTATTATACATTGGGACCTTATATGGTGGGCGATATATGGATGTATCCACTATACCTTTGCCAAGCTCATTTGAGGAATATATGCGACGTTAGGGTGTCAAAAAAGTTATTTGTTTATAGTCTTTCCTAATAACTACACGGTTTTTAATTTGGTTATCATTAATAGATAGCATGATTCACGAGGAATATTCAGGTAAATTATTAGATAATTACTTAATAAATAAGATGAATTTCATTAAACGAGTCGGAAAAAATCGAGCGCTACATAAGTCGTTGAATTTGATCATCAACCGGTAGATATCTATAAAAGGACTAAGGCCTTCCTAAAGATCACCACCAACGGTGTCGTACGCATCCAGGAAATAAAGTGAATCATTCGATGAATTTATATAAAAACTAATATGTGTATGGTGGATTTGTTCATCTTAAACAGGTCTAAAGAAAAGAGTTGGCAGTAGATACTTAGTGCTTCCCGTGCGAATCCGAGTTAGGTCACTTATAATATTATAACGATTAAGGAACATATTATTACGAGAATTCGTGGGCTGTTTAAGAAATCACGCTTTCTTTTCTAGCTGTTTGTCTGTTCTGACAAAAATTGCTAACGATTTTAAACTAACTTTCCGATTCGCTAGGAAATCGAAACTTTAAATAGCTTAGAACCAGACGACGATATTCAATTAAAAATCGTAGACTAAGAAGTTGATATTAACTATTTTAAGAAAAACTTTCAAGTAACTTGGGGGCATGCAGTAGATAATTGATGCACATTATATTTCACCTATATAGTTATTTTTTCGCATCTTACTTCTTTCAAGCTTTTATTTAACTCGTAATGTTTGTATGTCTGTCTGTCTTTCCGGGTAAAACATGAAGCAAATACGAATTACTTCATGGGGTCAAATCTGGTGATCCATTTTTCAAGCACTTGCAGGTATCCGATTGAGCTGAAATTTGGCATACATTTGCAAATTCGGTGACAATGCAACAATATAGTACCATGGAGCTGGTCTGATGATGAAGTCGGAAGGTAGCCATAAGATTATTTGAAATATACAACGCAACTTCCATGTATTTAGGCTTGTTACATTGGTATTGACAAATACTATGCAACCAGATAGTATTCAGAGTCTGATGATGAAGCCGAAAGGTGGCCAATGGAACCACCCAATTACTCAACATAACCCCGCCGTGTTTGGGCTTGTTGGATTAGTCTTGAAGAGTACTTTAGACCTAGATGGTCCAGGGTCCCATGGTGAAGCCGGAAAGAAGCTATAGGAACTCCTCAACTAACCAAGATCTCAGAAAACTTGTTTTTAAAAAAGAAAGATTGTTTTTAAAACAGTCTTTTTCAAATAAAATTATTATTCTATTTAAATTATTTTAATATCAACATATCGATATACTTAAGTGTTCCAATTGTCCCTATCCGCCCCTTCGCAAGTTTGGTAAAAAATATTGAGCACTGGTACACTTTGACGGACGATTTGGCGCAGTGGTTAAGAGCTTAAGTCACTGAGCGAATAGTCTCGGGTTCCATTCCCGCACGCGACAATTCTTTGTGGGACCCACAATTATTTGTTTCGGTCTGGGTATTTGTGTATGTGAATTTTCATGTTTGTAAACGCACCCACGACAGGAATAAATCCTAGTGTGGGGCTACGTTTTTATAAAGAAAAGAAAAAGAAAAATTAAACTTTCTCCAAGCGGAGGTGGCAGACGTGTACTGTGTACGCCCACTCACAACTCCAAATTCCGAAGCACACATTGGGAGCAATCCCTTATTAATATTTTAATGTTTACCACAATTATTTGTCTCGGTCTGGGTATTTGTGTATGTGAATTTTCATGTTTCACCACACACACAGGAATACATCCCTTTGCGGCTAAGTTTAAAAAATAAATAATAAAATGAAGGACTCAAAATCTGGGAAATTTAATTTAAACTGTAACAGGAAGTTATTGGAAGTAAGAACTATGACGTCAGTGTAGTACGATATGGCGACCACGAGGTCCTGGATACGAAGCCTAGGTTGGGCAAAATGTGTTTTTTTTTTCTATTGAAAAATTCACAATATCAGTTCATCCGTAGTCTAGCATTGTGTCTGATATTATAGTCAACTGGTTAAAAAAAATTAACTCTGTCACGCCTATATTCCCCAAGCGGGAGTGGCAGAGCTGTACAGTGTACAAAAATAGGTGGCGCTGTAGACGACCGAGTGCGAAGCCGCGGGAAACTGCTAGTGAGGTCTGTAAGGAGAGAACCTATTGGAACTCTGTACTCTTTGCCTAATTCTTAAGGGGTCTAGCTTGATGATAAAGATTATTATATTTTTAATATGAGACTAAGCCCAGCGGCACATGCCCACTACTAACTCCTGTAAACTAGGATCTACAATGGCCTCCATTGGCTACTCTGCTATGGGATGTGGCGTAAATCTGTCTGCGATTAACACTAGTGGTTAGGAAATCATCATGAGAACGTTTCAATTTCCCTAATACATACGTATATACTATTTCAATGATATTAGAAAGGGTGGATGGGTTACTTCCAGTGCTGGCCCTAGCATATGTGTGTGTGTCTAAATGATCTACGCTGTTGGCGGCGGGGCCTTTCCAGCTTCAGAGGGCGAGCGTGCAACCACTACGCTCTAGCCAGAAGGGCAAGGGGGCAACTAGCTCAAGGGAGTCTCAAGGAGGAACGGCCTCGGCTTGGGCAGTCGCTATGGGGGAGGGCGTATACTAGGTGTCTCGCCGTGGTGCTCTGCACCGGCCGGCGGGCAAGGGATCCTTCGACCTTGCTGGCGAGGTCGGTGTCTGATCCTCTGTGCGGTATCTGTATCCGAAAGAAGGGATGTAAGGGCATAGGTATATACTACATAGTCGCACTAATGGAGTAACCCTCAGCATAAATCTGTGTTGCAGCGAGAACCACAACATAGCACTGATTTTCAGACATTTATACATAAACGTATAATAAATATACATACTAATAAAGATACATACTTCCTATTTACCATGTGAATATAGAAATCGTAATAATAAGATAATAGAAGTCGTATAATCGCTTGAAGTTGTCGCCACATTTTTGAGACAATTATCACAAAATGCTTCGGAACTGCGTGGACCAATGTAGTACTTATGTTCTATAGAGGCTAAAGTTGATATGAAAGTCTTCCAAAACTTATAACAGTACTTATAAAGTAATACAAATAATCGGAAATATTTTTTACAGCAATGTATGTGTGTCTGGCGCTCGTAGCGCTGTGCGACCGCGGTGTTCTTACCGATCACCAAGGTTAAGCAGCGTTCGACTCGGTCGGCCTGAGATGGGTGACCGTTTGTGGCATTTCATATTCGAGCGTCTCCATGCTTCGGAAGGCACGTTAAGCCGTTGGTCCCGGTTACCACTTAATATGGTAGTCGTTAAGCCGAGTTGGAAGCCTTAAAGGTGGCTTGATAAGTTCCAACAGCAGGTGGCCACAAACCTGCCTCCACCAATCCGCACTGGGTCCGCGTGGTGGAGTATGACCCAATCTCTCTCACCTCGATTTGTGAGAGAAGGCCTTTACCCAGCAGTGGGCAGTATAGGCTGATATTATATATGTGTGTCTGAGTCTTTTAACCGCCGACGCAGAAGGATCTATCTATCTATCTATAACCTCACGCCAGATCCCTTGCGGGGTAGGCAGAGAGTACAGAGTTCCAACAGGTTCTTTCCTTACATACCTCTCTGGCTTCCTCGACTCTCATAGTTCGTCTCATACACGCTCGCCGGTTACGGAGACTCTTGACTTTTCCATCAGATAAGACTCGGAACGCAGAAGGATATTATAAGTTTAACGTGTGGATCTGTCCGTGGCATCGTAGCTTCTAAACGAATAAACCGATGTTGATTTAGGGCTTTTTTGTTTGCAAGGCGACTTGATCGAGAGTGTTCTTATCTATAATTCATTTGAGTTGGTTTTTCTAATTTAAGTTTTACTTGTTTCAAACTATTTCACTTCAAGTGTTTTATTATTACGTTTTCTGTGCCTAAGAAGGATCTGGTATTATGATATACCAGCTTCTGCCCGTGACTTCGTCTGCGTTGACTTTAGGCAGTTATATAAGTAATAGGATAAAAACTATCCTATGTGTTTATCGAGGTAATAAAATATCTGTGTGCAAATGACATTGTTCTGCGTCCATACATGATTTGCCCCAGGACCAACAGCAATTAAAAAGTGCGTGTATGATTTCAAGTAACCTGCAAATTATCCTCATGCATTTATTATAAAACGGACAAGCGGGGGAATTGCATTATTGCAAAAAAAGTATTAGATTTTGAGGTTATAATTTAATAGCCAACAATACATTTGCAAAATTGTTATGTAAATATACACTAGAAATAATCAAATCGATCATTATTGAATATGATCGATTGAATATAGCCGATTGATACAATTGACATCTCCAAAATTAATTCGATAACAACGTTGACATTCGAAACAGACGTTGGCGACTTTGATTTAAGTACTTACAGTTAGAATACACCAATAAATAATTTCGACAATATATAAGAAAAATAGGTACAAATAATAGGTAAAATCGCCAAAACTAACTTAAATAAAAAATATATGAATTGCAGCACCAAAATAGCTCAGAAAGGTCTCCAACACATATTGGAGGAAACTCCGACGAACAAACTTAAAAAAAAAAAAAAAAAATTACTTACAGTACTTTGAAATATTCGTTTTGGATTGCGAATTGTCCGTTAGATATGGATGTTTGCAACTGCTATAATAAAACAAATAAATAATTATGGTATAGGTCAAATGTTTGTTGGTTCTGGGGCCATTTTCGACGATGTCTTTTACATCCGTTCATCATCCAAACATTCACATCTATAATATTAGAAAGATGACTATATAGATATATACATAGAATTTCTAAGAAAAAAAGCAGGGCAGACAGATTTGTCGTCTGCTGCAACACTGGGAAAGGCAAATAAAGGGGATGGGATTAAAAAAACAAGGGCATGAGCCCTCGTGTTGGGATTTTTTGCTTTATTTATAATACTCCGACATTTTGAGCGTTGTTTGTCTTAGGTAAATAATTTGAAGACATTTTTGGATTGTCTTTAGTGGCAGATGGTAGATGCATGAGGGAGGCTTGGTCTAGTGATTATAGAGAAGGTAGCTCCGTGTACTGTATCGAGTAGTAGACGGTTTGAAACCCGCACAAGAACTTAGATGTGAATATCATGTTTGTAAACACATCTTCGTCATCAGGACATTTATTTTTAAATATACCCAAGTCCTGACTCCGGAATGGTATCCAAGATTTTTCGATAGAAGAATCACACGTTTGACTAGCATAGGACGATTACTGTTCAATTTTGTATTTTTTTTTTCTGGTTTTAGTATTTTTTCATAGTCTCACTGAGAGCAAAGACTTCGCTAATCTGCGTATTTTGTTATGTGTCGTGCTGTCAGGTCAACGGTCCGCTAAAAAGTGCTAACGGAAGATCAGCGCTGGCTGGCCTCAGTCAGAAAACTTGCTGAGTTAGGACCCTTTTTGTAATGCACGTCCTATTTTTATCTGAAATTGTTACCTTATGTCATGTTATCTTGTCGCGTACACTATATAGCCATAAGCTTCCATGAAACTACTTGTGCGTCACAAAATGAACATTTTTATTATTATTATGTATCTCGCTGAGATTCACGGGCTTTACCCGGACCTTTGAAAGGCTTGCATGGGGGCATGGGTCCAACATGTAGAGGCCCTTTGCGAGAAGTTAATGTTATGTAAGCCACCTGCTGAGATCACTTGTTGAAAATGAAGAAACATAACCAGCGAACTGACCCCGGCAGGTGCAAGGACTATTGGCAATAATGGAAAGAAAACAAGGGCTATGTAAATGAGGTTTGATGGACAAAAACTGGACTATTTCAAAGGGTATTGACACCGGCCATAATTAGTGATACCTAATTACCCGTGGCCGGCGGTGACTCGCCGCTTACTAGATGGGCCCTCAAACGGTCGTCCTAGGTCAACTGAGGACAACACCGGTGTGAGCGGCTCAGGGGTGTAGAGAGGTGTGCTGCGCTTTCTCCGAAGTTCCTCCGGGTCCTATGCCCTTTAACACTTCCACCCCTGGAGTACATCGACGTAGGACCGCATTATCTTCGTACGTCGATATAGCTCTCACGGCTCCTCTCTGGACGATAGTCGGCACCCTTGGGTTTCCACTCGACCGACGAAGACACGCCGAGTTGGGGGCCCTGACCAACTCTCTGAAGCACTCGGGCCCGTGGTGTCGTTACTCACCAACAGCTCGCCACAAGCTGCCCTGCGGGCTTATTATTACTATTATTACTTTTTGGAACTACGATTCGAATCTAGGAATTCCTGATCGGTACAATTCTCTACTAGATCAACGTTTCAGTCTTTATTTTTATTATGTTGCTAGAAATTATTTTTATCATACTAAAATTACTATTAAATACATAGTTAATACTCGTATTAATTTATTTGTTACTAATCTAAATGTTATATAAATAACAATTATAATGTATTTTCCTTAAATCTACTTCCGTGACGCGTCAAAATTAAGCTTATCATACCTGTTATAACCATAGCTAATTGCGATTAGTTGCTAACTAACAATTCGAATAGTTAATTAGTGGCAAAAATAAATAATAATTAAACTCAACACTGGCACGTCTATATTCCCCTAGCGTGCAAGGTGTTCTGTGAATACCAAATCTACGTCATTGATGTTAAATCCCAATGTATATATAATAGGGAAAATGCCAGACACCGGATTGATTCTAGATTTTTTTCTGTAGAAATCTTAAATTTTGTCCGACCTATGATTTGAATCTAGGATATCGTATTCGTTATGCGCATTATTCGCCACTAGACCAACGAGGCAGTCATCAACATTATAGTGCATTATTTTTTACAAAACTCGTAACGTAACTTTTAATAACTGAACCAATTGTTGTTTGTTTATGAAAGGTTAAAAATCATAAGGTATGATCTTTGCTCTTAATAATAGCATTATCTTATGAGATAATTGCATTATACCTATGAGTGTTATGCAACACGTCGATTAGGTTAAAAATACAAGTTATTCAAACAGTATGTTGGTTCACATACTGAGTTCTTAGATTTACGCGAATATAACACATGAAATAAAATTATTTTACGGATTTTATCGCGGTCTATTTTTGATTTTTTTTTATTTAAAGTTCCCTCCCGTGACCATGGGTGCTCCGAAGCACTCGAAACGTCGGGAAATAAAAATCAAAAATAAACCGCGATAAAATCCGTAAAATAGTTTTATCCCAGTATTTATCCTTCTCTCATTTACAGGAGTAGTACAGACAAAGCTAAAACCAAAACGGTAGCTCTGTGGAGCGGGTCACTTTCTTCCCTCCAATATGATCGAGGGGAGTGATGGCTGCTTCTCAAGTTATACTCGTGAACGGGTGCTGCTAGTAGAGACTGGTCCGTCCTTTATCCTCCGACAGATTACTTGCAGTATTATTGTATTCTGTCTCGTTCGGTATCACACTAGATCTATAATTTGTAATGGGTATTTGTGTATGTAAATTTTCATGTTTGTAAACGCACCCACGATACAGGAGTAAATCCTAGTGTGGGGCGACGTATGTACGACGAGTAAAAAAAAGTGTTTGGTTCGCACTATCTATTTATCTATATCATCACGCCAGCTCCCTCGCAGGGTAGGCAGAGAGTACAGAGTTCTAATAGGTTCTTTTCTTACAGACCTCTCTGGCTTCCTCCACTCTTATAGTTGGTTCGCACTTATTAATAATATCAGCCTATACTGCCCACTGCTAGGCAAACGCCTTCTATCACAAATCGAGGTGAGAGAGATTAGGTCATACTCCACCACGCGGACCCAGTGCGGATTGGTGGAGGCAGGTTTTTGGCACCTGCTGTTGGAACTTATCAAGCCGCCTTTAAGGCTTCCAACTCGGCTTAACGACTACCACATTAAGTGGTAACCGGGATCAACGGCTTAGCGTGTCTTCCGAAGCACGGAGACGCTCGAATATGACATGCCGTAAACGGTCACCCATCTCAGGCCGACCGAGTCGAACGCTGCTTCGCTAAGAACACCGCGGTCGCACAGCGCTACGAGCGCCTCTATTTTATTTTTAATTTAAGAAAATTTCATTCTGTTTGAATCCACCGAATTTAGCTGTGTGTTGTCTGCCAATCAGTATTATAGCGTAGATGTCCATTGATAGATATTGCATCTTTCTGTTACGAGGTAAGTAGACAAAATAGGATGACCACGCGATTGAGTTTTTGGATTTACGCGAATATTACTCATCCTCATCATCAGCCTATAGCAGTCCATTGGTGGATATAGGCCTCGCCAAGTGCACGCCACTAGGTACGATCCTCAGCTACTCTCATCCAGTTTCTGTCAACTGCCCTATTAAGGTCATCGTTCCACCTAGCCTGAAGGGGTGCTGTATTAAGTTTGCAAATCCGTGGTCTCCACTCAAGAACTCATTTGCCCCAGTAGTCATCGGTTGTCATGGATTTTATTTCCCAACTTTCAAGTTCCCAACATTTCAAGTGCTTTGCAGCAGCCATAGTCAGACCCTCCTCGAACGTCCTCGAATTTTCGAAAAAATTGTTTTATTTCTTCCCTCTTCTACCCTAGAAGTATTTTACGGTACATGTATTTCACAAAATGTCGTTAATCATTATTTACATTCTAATCACGGAACGGTACGAAAATGACCATAAACGTATCACCAATTCGTACCATCTGGGCTCGACTTCGTGACGTACTACCAACACGCCCAAATGAAGCGCAAATACATAAAAATTAACGCAAATATATTGTTCAAATAATTCTCATATGCCACAAGTCGCGGGCAACAATAAAATGAGCAAATAAAGTTCTTTTCGGCAACTTAGCAACAAATCGAATTTGCCAAGTGTGTTTTTTAGTTGCTGTTTGTGAGTCTGCGTGCATGTTTGTGTGTGCGTGTAGCCGTGACGGACGATAACGCTATCGGACCGAGCCTTGCAAAAATACACAATAAACATACACATATGCAGTATATGTATAATGTGTACATAAAACAGGTGTGGTTTGTTTTATAAGTGATAATTATATAGGTAATATAAATATGTGAAAAATATACATTTATTATATATACTCCGCCATGTTGCTAACTTCCGTGTGAGGCGCGCCAATTTTTTTGGGATTCGAATTTTAATACAATGAGAGATTAATTTTTGTTGTGACCATACTTAAGATAAATAATTTTAAATTGCTGTCTTATTGTTTGCTGATTTATTATTAATAGTGTTATTACTTTGAATTAGTAGGTATCAGGAAAAATATAGCTATGATCATATTTTTATAATAGCCGACAAAAATATGGTCATTACTATATTTTTATTGTGAAGAGCTCGGGCGTCGGTAGCGTGTGGTACAGAGATGTTCATGGCAATTACGAAGATTTAGTACGTTTAGTACGTATAGAATTAGTAACGTTTGGCTGCTTTAATCTAAGATACAGTTTCTAGAATTTCCTTTTTCCAGCGTCTACTTGGTTAGGAAGGCACGTTAAGCCGTTGTTCCCGGTTACTACATCCTGTGGTAGTAGTTGAGTCGAGTTGGAAGCCTTATGTGCGGCTTGTTAAAGCCATGATCACATATCACGACCCCGACTCCGACCTGACGCGCTTGAGACGTCATTTCAAGGGAGTCAGGTCGGAGTCAGAGTTGGATCCAACTTCAGACGACCCCGACTCCGACTTAGGACGTTTAGTGATGCAGTCATCGTTATGATAAACATCAATGTATCGATATAATACGATACTGTTGTCGTGTAATAAATGATGTGAAAATGAAAGTGATTGATAATGTATCGAAACATCAATGTTTTATTTAGCTTTCTTTATTCGTATGTCTATCTGTCATTCCGGTCCAGATAAAATAGAGAAATAGGTAGACTGAAAAAATAATTATCTTCGATCAGTCGGCGCGCGCCCTTCCTCACAGAGGGACATGTAGCGTCCGGCGACATGGAATACAGCACTAGGGATGAAAACGATATATCGATGTTTTAATAGATAAGACATCGACGCTTTAAACTGCAAATAATTTGTTTCGATTTCGCTATAGGTTATTACAATGGAGGAAACGGATGTAGTGTTGCTATACATACATAAGGAACTATATTATTGAATTGCTACCGAATTTATATTCGTATGCTAAATTTCAGCACGTGCAGATGCCCGCAAGTGTTTGAAAAATGGATCACAAATCACACCTTGCTTTGTCAGAAGTCCAGAATTAGGATGGTATACATTGGTTTCCTAAAACTTTGAATTTACTCAGTCCATCATAAGATTCGAACTTAAAACCTCGTGTTCGATACCAGCACCAAGCGCCACCGAGGCGGTAATACCACAAAAATAACCGGCCCATGTTATAATCTAAAATGTTTGCGTATACATATACTTTTGGCATAAAATTGCGCCTTCTACTGATAAAACAAAACAACCTAAATAACGGCGGCCTCGAAATCTAAATAAATGAGTATCAGCCACGGGCTTCCGACCTCGTTTGTGCTTCCTAAACATTCTGAAACTGGGTACATACGCGCCTTCACACGCGATTTGTTGTTTGTAGATAGTGGGTTTGATATATAAATGCGCTTCAAGCAAACGCGATGATACCAGTGTTGTAAAACGCTCGAGTCGGCGCTTAAAACGCTCGCGTCTTCTACGTAGTTCAACTCTCCTAATATTTCTTAATAAATCCGCTAGTCGTATTCGCCGCCGACTACGTACCTCACTCCCCTCCTCTTAGCCGCTACCGCCGCCCGCGACATGTTCTCACCGACCCTCCCGATGCCCTTACATCCCTTCTTTTGGATACAAATACCGCACACAGGATCAGAAACTGACCTCTCTGGCGAGGTCAAAGAATCCCTTGCCCGCTGGCCGGTGCTGAGCACCACGGCGAGACACCTACTATACGCCCTCCCTCATAGCGACTGCCCAAGCCGAGGCCGTTCCTCCTTGAGGCGCCCTTGAGCTAGTTGCCTCCTTGCCCTTCTGGCTCGAGCGTAGTGGTTGCACGCTCGCCCTCTTGTCCGGTGAAACTGTAAAGGCCCCGCGGCCAAGAACGTAGATCATTCATACACACACACACACACAGAAATTATCAAGCCGCCTATATAGCTGAAAGCTTGGCTAAACGAAATGAAGTGCTAATCACGTAATAATGTTTTTAGTAGTCATTTTGTTCTTGATCCGTAATCGATCTAGCAACCACTAAGATTCAACGTTCGGCTCGGTTAGTCTGAGATGGGTGACCGTTTATTGAATTTTCATTATCGAGCGTCCCCTAAGTTTTGGTGCTAACCAGAAGTGAGACCAACGGTGTAACGTATCCGAAGCACGAAGACGCTGGAAAATGGAATTTCAATAAACGATCAAACTCAAATTATATATTTTGTATGAGCCCTGAGGGGCACTTACAGATATTCAGTTTACAAATACATTTCTTTTAAATCTAATATAACTTCTAATCTACCACTGGATCGGAACGCGGCCTCCACTGAGATGATCCGGCGAAGATACTCAGCGGGCTTGTCTTTTTTTATTTAAGTCTCTTTCTCTTTTTTCCATTCTATTTTTTTTAATCATTGTGTTGTTACAATGTTTAGGTTACAATTGAATAGTTTACGACCTAGCTCCAGTGTGATGCCGTACGACCGAGATATGAGTCTAATGATGTTATTTATAAAGATTGTCTAAAGGATTCCTGATGGACCAGTCCCCACAAGCAGCATCCGTTCACGAGTATGACTACTGGAACAGCCATCACTCCTCTCGACCATATTGGAGGGAAGGGAGTGACCCGTGCCAGACAGCCACCGCAAGCAAAGACATTATAGTGAGCATGACCAACCCAGAACGCCATAGACGGTGGTCAGATTGTGTCAACAAAGCAGCAATACCCCAAGCTCGTCAGGCACAACACGCTACGCTCTTACGGTCATTCATCTCAGACTAACCGAGTCGAGCGTCGAATCTTAAGGTACGGTCTAACCAACGCGTCCACGGTGGCGATCAGCTCCTGCAGTAATATTTGTATGGTAATGTTCACAGCAACGCGTCCTGCGTCCTGCACGCGCTATCTGGCGGCGTATATACGCGCAATAATAGGGAGACTGATCGCCACCGTGATCGCCACCGGGGTCGCCACCGCGGCTGCGGCTAAATGCGTTGGTTTTGTCTTACATTTAGTGGTTGCTACATCGATTACGGATCAAAAACGGTCGCCTTTGCATATAACTACGCATCTACACCTACTCTATTTATCTCTCTATCAATATCATCATGCCAATTCCCTTGCGGGATAGGTCTGTAAGGGAAGAACCTGTTGGGTCTCTCTGCCTACCTTTGTCAAACTTACTTAAGTTACGGTCAAATCAACGCGTCCAACCACGTCTGCGATGGCGTGCACGGTGGTGATCAGCTCCTGCAAGTAATATTTGTATGGAAATGTTCACACCAACGCGTCCTGCGTCCTGCACGCGCTATCAGGGCGGCGTATACACGCGCCATCATAGGGAGATACTGATCGCCACCGTAATAGCCGCCGGGGACGCCACCGCGGACGCGGCTGAACGCGTTAGTTTGGTCGTACCTTTAGTGGTTGCTACATCGATTACTGATCAAGAAAAAATCATCATCAGAATCAAAATGACAACCAAAAAGCGGTCGCGCTTGGATATAATTACGCTTATATACCTACTCTATTTATTTCTCTGTCTGTATTATCACGCCAGTTCCCTTGCGGGGTATACCTACGAGTACTCGTAGCTAGCAACTGTAGAAACTACAGACGGAAGAGTTAGCGCACTGGTTAAGAGCTTAAGCCGCTCCACCCACTGTGACTAATAGTCACGGGTTCGATTCCCGATTCGAATTTTCATGTTTGTAAACGCACCCATGGCACAGGAATAAATCCTAGTATGGGGCTACGTTTTCAAATAAAATATATAATATTGTCTTAAATTATTAAGAACCTGTTGGAACTCTGTACTCTCTGACTACCCCGCAAGGGATCTGGCGTGATGATATAGATAGATGGAGAAATTGTTAATGACGTGAAGTAGTTCTTACGAACTAGTATTTTAACGCGTCCTCTTGTTGGCTAGGGTTGGATCGAACTAATTTGAAATAGGGCCACACCCATGACTGCCTCGTTGTTCTAGTAGCAAAGCGCATCGCTTTGTGATCACAAGGTCCAGGGTTCAAATACTAGGTCGGACAAATGTAGTTTTCTACCGGAAACTTCCCAGTATGAGTCCGGAGTCTACAGACTCCGGACTCATATTGTGCCCAGTATATGGCAAAAGGCTCGCCCCCTATTATATTACATGGGACCTAACATCGTCGGCGAAAAGTGGGTGTTACTTAGTACACCTCTGCCACCCAAGCTTGGGGAATATTGTTATTTTTCCGGCTATTCTTCGGACTGTCACCTTCAATCTATTGCAAATTATATCCATAAGGGATCGTCCAAATGGGGGGAGGGGATTCGGAAAAAATCACGAAATATCACAAGCGGGGAGGGAGGTGTAGTAAGATATCACGTTTATTTATTTTTTCGATGAACGCGCAGTTTCTAAACCGAAAAGCGAAGCCTGACCTTGACTCGCCTTGAAAATTTTAAGATACTTTGTACCAAAAAAATACACGTTTTGGGTAGGGGTCAGTCTGAAACCTCGCCATGTATCACGAGAGGGGGCGGGGGTAAAAAGTTGCTAATAATATCATGTGATTAATGGACAACCCCTAGATTGCTAAGAACACAGGACCCAGCGCTACGAGTGCCTCCCATAATAATTATACTTATGATGGAATAGCGTAAAATATTTGTTTCATATACATTGTGTTATCTTTATCAACGAGTAGTTACGCAGATAGTTGTGTAAACAATATCCATATTCTCTGCTTTTGCTAACATTTTGTACGGGGATAAGTATTCGATCGATAAAATGTTTATACAATGCGAAACAGATAAACATTTCCAAACTGATGTACCTACATTGCGCGAATGGGGGGATGTGGGTACGAGAGGAATAAAAAACACCATTTCACCTATATTCCTCTTGGAGGCAGAGGTGTACAGCATACACCTACTTTTCCCCGACAATATTAGGTCTAGATCTAGTGGTAAATCATCTACTATATGCAGATGACGCGGATTTAATAGCACCAACAGCCACTGATCTGCAATCACTAGTCACAGTTATGAAAGAAGACTGCATGAAAAATGGCTTACATTTGAATGTGAAGAAAACCAAAATTATGGTTTTTGAACAGGAAGAAACCAGAACGAATGTAAGAATTGTGGTTGGTAACGATGTGCTGGAGCAAGTGAATGAGTTTGTATATCTTGGATGCGCATTCAGTAAGGTTGGGAAATACACCGCTGACATAGAGAGAAGAGTGAGTGCAGGAAACAGAGTGAATGGCGCGATGGGAAAGCTACTTGGGAGCCGGCACTTAAGCCAAAAGGCGCAGCTGGCCATACATAATAGAGTGCTTGTCCCAACGCTGTTATATGGCAGCGAGAGCTGGGTATGTAAGAAGGAGAATGAAAGTAGGATAAATGAGGTGGAAATGCGAGCTCTGCGGAAGATGTGCGGAGTGAAGCTGACCGACCCTATTCGCAACAGCGTAGTAAGAAAGCGAATAGGTATGAAATATAGTATCGGTGTAAAGATGAGAAAGGGTATGCTCCGTTGGTTCGGGCATATAGAAAGAATGTCCGAAGAAAGAATGACAAAAATGATATACAATGCGAAAATGGAAGGATGTAGGTACCGGGGAACATCTAGACTATCTTACGATGACCAAATAGACCGTGTCTTATCTGAAGGGCAAGTCAGGAGTCTCCGCAACCGGCGAGCGTGTATGAGACGAACTATGAGGGTAGAGAAAGCCAGAGAGGTATGTAAGGAAAGAACGTGTTGGAACTATGTACTCTCTGCCTACCCCGTAAGGGATCTGGCGTGATGATATAGATAGATAGACTACTTAAATATGCAATGACTACTATACTATACTAGCTAGTTTAAAAAAAAACCTCCATTAACCGCATTAAAAAACGGAGGCTCCATATCTTTAAAACTTATTTTTAGGCCGTATTTAAATCGGCTCGCGGATTTATAGTATAAGGCTGTTTTGCAAAGTGGCATTTATTAATGTACCGTGTTTCAGAATTCGGCCGCAACGTTTATTATGATTATGAAACGTAATGTAGGTAAACAGGAATCTACATAATCTTATCAGTAAACTGTGTTGATAGCAATCAGTATAGATTTTAGGTGCGTTGTCTACAATAAAGACTTGTTCTATTTAACGATAATATTTACGTACTATCTAATACTGGAGTGGACTAAATTAACTATATCGCTTATATGATACCTATAAATCAGTCCCACACTGCTCCACTGCTGGGCAAAGGCCTTCTCACACAAATTGAGGTGAGAGGGCTTACGTCATACTCACCACGCGGACCCCGTGCCCAGTGCGGATTGGTGAAGCCAGGTTTGTGGTCATCTGCTGTTGGAACTTATGAAGCCCATAAAACTTGTAAAAGTAATGTCCGTAACGCATCAACAACACAGAAATAATTCCTAATGAGCGACAAAATTTCATTACTTATTAAAAAAGTAATGAAATTTTGTAAAGGAAAGCTTTCAATATTCCGGTGTGCGGAACCAATATTGGATGACACTCAGCACTGATTCGAATATGTAGCGAAGAAAACTAAAAAAACATTAGTGCTTTTGATATTTTTCACCAATCCTTCAGTAACTTTAGGAATAGTCTGATAAATTATTTAAGGATCTAAAAACACCTTCACGCCTATATTCCCCAGAGGGGGTGGCAGAGGTGTACTGATTACACCCACGTTTCGAGCCTATTGCCATATACCGGGCACAATTCCAGACTCCGGACTCATACTGGGAATTTTTCGTTAGAAAAACTACATTTGTCCGACCTCGGATTTGAACCCAGGACCTCGTGATCACAAAGCGATGCGCTTTGCCACCAGACCAACGAGGCAGTCAAGTTTAGTATCTAGATTCATAAATGATTGTTTTGTAGTAATTTAATTATTATTTTATCTATGGCTTATGTATCACTCTTGTTTTATTTAAATTTTTAATTTAATAGTATCTATTTTTTAATTCAATTATGTAATTATGTTTTTATTATTATATAATAACTGGACATGCCAATCGTAAATCAAGGTATGTTGTGTACATCTAGTATTTTATTTTTATTTATTTCTACAACAGCACAATCATAACAGAATAATCCAATGCGACAGTGTGGTTATTAGATTTCATGCAGTATAACATATGGTATATAATGTAACTCTTTCGAATTCTCCCAAATAGCAAGAGAACAAATCAATTTTCTTAGCAACTTCATTGGAGCTTTCCCCTGCAAATTGGTCTTGCCGGCCGGCACCTTAAACAAGTGCGGTCTTCGTCCATGCCATATGAATTGATATTCATATCAGATTGATTAATATTATTAAATGCTATTTGTAAATGTGATATATGAATATTGTTGATGTGACTTATATAAATAAATAAAAACAGTTTATGATTGCGTCTGCTAGGGGCACACAATTGTTAATAAAAAATATCTTTTGGAGAATAATATTCTAGCAATTTCGCGGATACAGAAATTCCCACTATCAGTCAGTAGTCTGCAATTATGTCCAGTGTAATGGCTATATGCTTGCCCCCTATTATACGGGACCTAACATCGGCGGCGAAAAGTTAGTGTACACAGTACTCCTCTGCCACCCGTTTTATGGAAATATAGGCGTGATTCACCTGGGTGATTAGCCGTTGATCGTTGGACAATAATAAATCGCCTTTGATCACTCAGCTGATTTAATTTGAAAAAAAAAACATTTAATCCATGTCGATATTTTAACACTCCGTAACTGGGTGTTTTTATGTGTGTCTGAATGATCTACGCTGTTGGCCTTTGCAGCTTCATAGGAAAAGAGGGGGAGCGTACAATAACTACGTACGGAAGGGCCAGGGGGCAACTGGCTCAAGGGTGCCTTAAGGAGGAACCCGGCAAGCATGTATGAGACGAACTATGAGTGGAAAACCTAGAGAGGTCTGTAAGGATAGAACCAGTTGGAACTCTGTACTCTCTACCTAGAACGCAAGGGATCTGGCCTGATGGTAAAGAGATATTTTTTTTATATATGTATATAGGTCTTTTGCTGTCCAGGCAGTCAGACTCTGGAATACTTTGCCTGTCATTATACGGCGCGCGACGACTTTAGAACGCTTTAAAGAACAAGTTAACGAATTTTACTTTTCAGACCGCTTACCAGATCCGGTATTAGCACCTTCTTTATAATTACGCACTTTTCAAATATATATTTGCTTATCCTACTATTATTAGTATTTTGATTAAGATTTTATTTTACTTAGCATCTTTTTGTTCTTATAGTATTTAAGTAATGTTAATATTCTCGTTTCTATCATTTTAATTTAGTGCACCCCCGTACATTCCTATCACTTGAAAATTCTCCATCCTAAGGTAGCCTGGAAGTGATCGCTCATTAGAGATGAGGCCGCCCTTTGTGTTACTTGTTATGTTGTTTATGTCCAATCACTATTTGTTACAATATTGGTGCACAATAAAGAATTTATCTATCTATCTATATCATTAAATCAGATCCCCTGCGGGGTAGGTAGAGAGTACAGAGCTAAATCTTAACAACCAATATCTTCACTTGGGTACAAAAGCAAGTGTAGTTACACGTACAAATATATTAGTTTGTTTGTAAGTGAATGCGCATGATAAATAGAACAATGCGAAATGTTCCCATAGCTCTGTGAGCAGTTTCTCTTGGTTGCCACAAACAACAATTACGTAACTATCTATGTGTTTGTAGTTACATATTTGACGGCAAAAAGGCAAAATTGATAAAGCCGTATTTTATATATTTTTCCAATAAAAAAACAGCCTATATTCCTTAAGCGGTTGTCAGAGGTATACTATGTTCACCCACTTTTCGCTGACGATACTAGGTTCCATGTAATAGGGGGCGAGACGATTGCCATATGCCGCCCCCAATTCTCCGATAGAAAACACTACGAAACTACACTTGTCTAACCTAGGATTTGAACCCATAACTTCGAAGCGCATTATTTACCACTAGACCAACGAGGCAGTCCAAAATTCATACAGCGCTATTTTGTGATTTTGTTTGGTGAATAGTTAGTCGATTAAGGTCCTGAACCTATTCGCGCCTTTATGAAAAAGGCAACAACCCGATATTTTGCGAACGCGTCTAATCATAGGAATCCGCTAATCGTAGCCGCCGCCGACTACGAACCTAACTCCTATCTGCCGCTACCGCCGTCCACGGCATGTTCTCATCGACTCCCTGATGCCCTTACATCTCTTCTTGCGAATACAGATACCGCACTCAGGATCAGACACCGACCTCGCCGGCGAGGTCGAAGAATTCCTTGCATGCCGGCCGGTGCAGAGAACCACTGCGAGACACCTAGTAGCGTGCTCTCCCCCATAGCGACTGCCTAAGCCAAGGCCGTGAAGCGCCCTTTTGCACGTTCGCCCTCTTATCCGGTGAAGCTGTAAAGGCCCCGGAGCATACAGCGTAGATCATTCACACACACAAAAGGGTGAAGTTACTTACTGATTTCTCCCTTTCCGTCATCTGTCATTCTACATTCGAAAGAAGAAAACAAGGCATAGTGTAACTATTCAGCCGCTATACAATATTTATTAGTATGGGAGTTAGCGTTTTTATCTATACTAGTGGTCGCCCATTGGTCGAAAATCGACCATAATTAATTTAAATTATAAGTTCAGATAATAAGAACATTATCAAGGTTCTATTGTCAAAGACTATACTTCTATAATCACAGATTTCGCCGAGGGTACACTGTTAATTTGCTTATTTTTTCAAACATATTATATGAATTTTAAATAAAAAAAAAAACAAAACATGATTAAAATAAAGAATACCTTTTTTATGTAAGAAAATAACCTGTTGGAACTCTGTACTCTTTGCCTACCCCGCAAGGGATCTGGCGTGATGATATAGATAGATAGATAAATAGAATACCTCTTTTTTCTTTTTTTTTATTGTAAGAAAAAACCATGCGATGAAGAAAATGCTGTCCGTTGAACTTGACATACATATTTCGATACTTTAATTAATGATACAAAACTTCTTTGTAAGCGATGTTTTTTGTAAAAACTCTTTCATCGTTTGCTGGTTATGTTTGACATTCAGTAAGACTATAGACAAATAATTTGAAGTGTATTGTCTCAAATAAATGGTAGTGTGGTTTATATTGATTTAATGTATTTTTTAAGCATAATTTAATAAAAATATTAGCATTCTGCACTCCTTCTCTATATAAACTATAAGTGTGGGAAATTTCATACTCCTCCGTCCGCGCAATTTTCGTAAAAAGGTGTACAAAGTTTTTGCTTCACGTTGTAATATATAGATTCTTTTGCGTTTTTAATTGTAGCCCCACACTAGGAAATATTCCTGTCGTGGTAGATGCGTTAAAAACATGAAATTCACCCGACTACTGGATCATCGCGGAACAGATTAGTATCGACCAATATGAAAAATAACATCATTTTATTGATGAAGAAGGAATGACAAAACAGGTATACAATCCGAAAGTGGAAGGATGTAGGTACCGGGGAAGACCTAGACTATCTTACCATGACCAAATAGACCGTGTCTTATCTGAAGGGCAAGTCAAGAGTCTCCGTAACCGGCGAGTGTGTATGAGACGAACTATGAGAGTGGAGGAAGCCAGAGAGGTATGATAGAAAAGAACCTGTTGGAACTCTGTACTCTCTGCCTACCCCGCGAGGGAGCTGGCGGGATGATATAGATAGATATATTTTATTGATTTATTAGCAGTATGTTATGAGGTATTGTTTAATGTCTTGTTTTATTACGGTTTTCCTGGATTTGCCTAATTACTTGGGCTTCCGTAATGTAAATTAACAGACACTTGCAATAAAACATACTATTCTAGTAAAATAAATTCATAGTAAGACGAGATTTTTATAAACAAGCTTTTATGCAGCCAAGTAATCGTGTAATTTAACGGCCAATCCAATTTAAGAAGTGTAGGTATCCAAAATGTTGTGTCTATGTTGTTGGCCAATAAGTGATTGCTTCGTCTGGAGCCAATGCTGCGTGTGGAATCATGGCATGGTTATCATAAAATGCAATGTCATCGGACCTAAACTAATATGTCAAATTTCAACTCTGTAGGATAAGAGGAATTAGAACAATTCAGTTTGCAAGATTTGACCTAAACAAAGAAACGATGCAAGATTTTTAAAATAAAAACTGTTGCGCCTGTATTTCCCATGCAGAGTGGCAAGGTGTATTGTGTATGCCTACGTTTTGCTGACGATGTTGGGTCCCAAGTAATAACCGAACACAATGCCAGATTCCGGACTTACTTATTTTCTATCAAAAATTATACTTTGTCCCTCCTAGAATTCGAACATAACTCCTTGTGATTGCTTCGCACCTCTTTTGCCGCTAGATTAACGAAACAGTTGTTCTATAGTATATAGTATATATCTATATATCATTATAATCAGAATCAGAATATTTTTTATACATGTAAACCATTACAGTACTTATGAATCGTCAAAATAGTAACAAAGACTCTACCACCACTTCGGAATGTCATTCCTGTGGAGAAGATGGGCAAGAAACTCCACGGTTACTCTTTTAAAATAGTATTTTTACAATTTTTCCATATACATTTCGTTGTGGGGTATGGGAGAACAATGTAGTATCAGGTGAGTCTAAATTAAATTAACCAAGTTAAACTATTCTTGTGAATGGCTACATGGTTCTCTCATTTACAGATAAAGAAATGAGGAATAAAAATGATCAATTTTATTTCATTACGCCAGATCCCTTGCGAATAGTTCTTTAATAGTAATTTATCTATATATATATATATATATATATAGATATGATGAATGACGACGACTTAGTCTAGAGGTGTGTTAGAAGACTCTATATAGACCGGTCGACTCAAGAAGTCGCGAGTTTGACCCCGCACAGCTAAATGTTTGGTGGGGTGGGGTCACCATTGATATTAGTTTCAGTCTGGGTGTTCTGTTAGTGTACTGCGGAATTGGGCCCTACTTTATTGAGACTTAACATCTATCTATCTATATTATCACGCCAGAGCCCTTGCGGGGTAGGCAGAAAGTACAAAGTGCCAACAGATTCTTTCCTTACATATACTTTCCACTCTCATAGTTCGTCTCATACACGCTCGTCGGTTGCGGAGACTCTTGACTTGTCCTTCAGATAAGACTCGGTCTATTCGGTCATGATACGATAGACTTAACATCGTTGGCGAAATGTGAGAATACACAGTAATTTTAAATCACCCCTGCTTGGTGATTGAAACCCATAGGCGAGATGGTGTTTGTTTTTCTTGCTTTTTTTATTTATCGCCTTAATGCATTATTTATTTGTAATCTTCTAAAGATTTCTTTACAATAATTATTAAATAACATATATTTTAATGGAATGGCCGGTTAATGTGACCGGGTTTGTAGAATAGAGCCAATCATTATTACACTTATGTGTATGTCAGTGAAATTATAGCTCCCGACATAACTGCGACTTTCATATAAAATCTATCATTTTTTGAGTTGGGTACTTTTCTTCGACGGGTGAAAATCTAAATGTAGTCTCATAAGTCTATAAGATTGATCATTACGTATGAAAATAGAGAACACAAGTGTGTAATGGAGATAGAAATTCTATCTGTATTATTACGCCAGATCCCTTGCGGGGTAGGCAGCGAGTACAAAGTTCCAACAGGTTCTTTCCTTACATACCTCTTTGGCTTCCTCCACTTTAATGAAATGATTAATGGATGAAAAACGATGACCCTAATTTCTCTGCTTATTCCACTCGAGATTAAAGCAATTCTGAATGGGTTAAAATTGCGGTATTTATGTTTTAACATCCTGCAGACGGTCCTTGTACATTATTTAAGCATTACCTATCACGCAATCACCTATAACATTTCAAAAGCATAAAAATATCTACAGAACGAAAACTCAGACATTGAAATTTATTACCTACTCGGGTCCGCAAACAACAACATTTTGTATACCATCCTCCAACACAGCCGGCTGTGAAAACATACACACACACAAACACATATCCACACACAAAACAAACCAGGAAACGTCTAGTGAAAAACAAACAGAGGGTCTTTTGTGTTGTGTAAACAATCGGTGATCGTATGCAACAGGCGTGACGTTGGAGCGAAAAAGTAGATACAGGTTATGGTGTGTAGATGGCGCTGGCTGGTGACTAGTTTAATAGGGACCCCGTAGTTCATACAGGTGCTAGAAGATGGCGTTATTTTTAGTTATGAGGGGTTGAAATTTGCAGCAACATGGAGGGAGTCTCTATTATGGGGTCAAATCATAAACAGTCCGTCCGAATAGATTTGTTTCAATTAAATAATCTTAATGCTGTATTACATGCTTGATTGCCGTTTTTCTCATGGTGTATTTTGTACCATTAAGACACGTTATCTTAGATGCTTTGTACGGGAATTAAATGCCTATTAAAATCCATAAAACTCTAAGTTACAAAGGGGCCCTCATATTTAGGTAAAAGACTTCGCTCAGATCAGACAATTAAATGATGTGGACACCGCGAGGATAGTCTGTTTCAGCTACTTTTATAGTGTCATGTCTTACGGTATGTTATTGTCGGGTAGCGAAACTGCAATTGCGATTGTTTTTATTTTGCAAAAAAAGGCTATTAAGGCCATCTATAATTTGAGTAGTCGTGACTCTTTAAGAGAACTGTTAAGGGCAGCTAATATTATGACGATCCCGTGTCAATATATTTATAAAAACATAATGTTTACAAGAAAAGAAATAAAATTATTTAATCAGCTAGGTGATAGGCATTGTTATAACACGAGAAATAGAAATAAAATGGACCAACCGCAGTTTCGCCTGTCCAAAATTCACTCTTCTTTCATGGGGCGCCGTGTTACATATTATAACAAAATTTCAAATGACGTCACTAAACTTAAAAAAATAAGTTCAAATCTTGTGTTAAACAAACACTTCGTAAGTAAGCTTGTTATTCATTAGAAAAATGCTTGGATAGATGCTATTCCAGCTCCACTTAAATAATGATAATTTGTTCAACTACTCGTATTATAAGTAAACATTCCCTCTCTTCCTTCTTTTAATTTAGCATAATGATAAGTTTATTTTTATTTTATTATTATTTCATTTTTTGTGAACTCTCTAATTTGCTTAATCTAAGTTAGGTCCAACTGATGACCAACCTATATTGTTCTCCCATACCCCACAACAAAATGTAGATGGAAAAATTGTAAAACTTTTATTTTAAAAGAGTAACCGTGGAGTTTCTTGCCCTTCTTCTCCACAGGAATGACATTCCGAAGTGGTGTAGAGTCTGTAGAGTCTTTGTTACGACGATTCATAAATACTGTAATGGCTTACATCATCATCATCATCATCATCATCTCAGCCTATACTTGTCCACTGCTGAACATAGGCCTCCCCAATCGCTTTCCAGCGTAACCGGTCCGATGCCACCTGCATCCAACGACTTCCTGCGATTTTCACAAGATCGTCGGTCTATCTGGCAGGCGGTCGTCCCACGCTGCGCTTGCCAATACGTGGTCTCCACTCTAGAATCTTTCTGCCCCAACGCCCGTCCGATCTACGCGCTATGTGGCCCGCCCATTGCCACTTCAGCTTGCTAATACATAAATAAATAATATTCTGATTCTGATTGATACAAGGTATGTATAGGGTAAAGGGACAGGCATTGAGTGCCTGCAACAGATCATGATACTAGACGATACGGATGAATTTTACATACATTTCAGCAGTTTCATACATTTTGGTAGAGTAAGTATCAAATTTTATAAGAAACTGTTTTTTTTTATTTTCGATAAGTGTCGTCATTGTAAGTTTAAATCTTTCTGATGGACACTTATATTGTATGAAAAAAAATAACTATCACATGCTTTAACGGTTAAGGAAAACCCTGTGAGGTAACCTGCATGTCTAAGAGTTTCTCGAAGGTGGATGAAGTTCGCCAACCCCTCTCAGTTTGTGAACCGAGCCCAACGGTGGGACAGTTTCTTAAAAGGGCTAATAACATTGTTTTAGATTTTGCGGATTTGTCTCTTATATACGTATTTAGACGTACATTCAATTTTCCTACACTAATTGCATATTTATAACCTCTGTAACCTCTCCTCATTTAAAACATGCACGATTAAAATTACATAATACACATTTACAGCATGACTTGGTCCAGTGATTTTGGCCTTAAGTCCTCCGCCCACTGAATGAGTAGACGCGGGTTCGGTCCCGTTAGAAATATTTCTGAGACCGACTAAATATTTTAGTTTGTGTATGTGAATTTTACGTTTCAAATGCACCCAGGAATAATGCGTAGGAAGGGGTCATTGTTTAAAAAAATCTTAATCACGCAAGCGAAATTTACTTAAAAGTTAAAAATTATGACTGCCTCGTTGATCTATTGGCATATCGCATCGTGATCACGAGGTCCTTGGTTCAAATCCTTGTTCGGACAAATGTAGTTCTTCTAACGAAAAATTTCGAGTATGGTTCCGAAGGCTGGAATTGTGCGAGGTATATGGCAATAGACTCGCCGCCTGTTACATAGGACCTAACATCGTCGGCGAAAAGTGGGTGTATTCAGTACACCTCTGCCACCCCCGCTTTGGGAATGTTTGCGTGATGGTGTTTTTTTTAAATTATGTTTAGAGGTACCTATTTAAAAATTAGGACATCAAACGTCTTTTAGTGGTATGTTATGATTCACTATGTTTGGTATAGTTGTCAGTGTTTTGGGCTATCGTGTCTAAACATTAATTGTTTGATTGCGTTTGAGTCATCTAATCTTGAAAATACGCACCTAGTTGTAAATCTATCTATTTATATCATCAAGCTAGATCCCTTGCGGTGTAGGCAGATGATAGGTACAAAGGCCCAATAGTATCTTTCCATACCTCACTGGCTTCCTCCACTCTCATAGTTCGTCTTAAACACTCGGTTACGGAAACCCATGACTAAAAATATGCCTTAATATAAAAAATCTATATATCTACTTTACATATTAAAAATTAATTATCACTTGCATTAACGGTGAAGGAAACCATCGTGAGGAAACCTGCATGCCTAAGAGTTCTTTGAAGGTGTGTGAAGTTTCCCAACCCGCACCGGGCCACCGTGGTGGACTATGGCCTAAAACCTCTCAGTTGGAGAGGAGGCCCGTGCCCAACGATGGGACAGTTTCTTAACAGGGCTAATATTATTATTATCTACTTTACATTACACTATCTCGATATATTCAAGTGTATTGTAGCCTTGTGTCCCAAGTCTGCTATTTTTTACTTGTTTTGAAATTATGACGGCCTAACCACTAGGCTATCACAGGCAGTGATAGTCTAGTGGTTAGACCGTTGGACTGCAAAGTCAGAGGTCTCGGCTTCAAACCCAGGCATGCACCTTTGTCTTTTCAAAAGCATGTGCGTATAAAAAAATTAATTATCACTTGCTTTAATGGTGAAAGAAAACATCGTGAGGAAACCTGCATGCCTAAGAGTCTTGAAGGTGTGTGAGGTTCGCCAACCCGCACTGGACCAGCGAGGTGGACTATGGCCTAAACCCTCTCAGTTTGAGAGGAGGCCCGTGCCCAACGGTGGGACAGTTTCTTAACAGGGCTAATATTATATTATTATATTATACCATAAGAATTGGAAAGCATTGAATTAGTAGATTGAAAACTGTCAAAACGTTAGTTTTGACAGTTTTCAATTCAATGATTCAATTTCAATTTAATTAAATTGTTGATCATTGACATAATAATTGTTAAATTATTGTCAATGATCAACAATTTAATTAAAATTGCAATAACGAACTTGGGGCCCGGGACCGCAATATTCTTAATGATCACCAAGGTAAAGCAACGTTCCGCTCGGTCATTCTCAGATGGGTGACCATTTATAGCAATTCAATTTTCGAGCGTCTCCGTGCTATGGAAATCACTTTAAGCTATAGGTACTGGCTGTCACTTAATGGTATTTTTTTGTTTTTTAAGTCGTAACCCCACACTAGGATTTATTCCTGTGCCGTGGGTGCGTTTACAAACATGAAAATGCACATATACAAATACCCAGTTGGAACAAATAATTGTGGATCACACAAAGATTAGTCTCGTGCGGGAATCGAACCCGCGACTATTAGACACAGTGGGCGGAGCGGCTTAAGCTCTTAACCTCTGCGCTAAATTCGTTAAGCCGAGTCTGAGTTTGTAAACTCGCGGTGTGATAAGTTGCAACAGCAGGTGGCCACAAATCTGCACCCTCTAATCCATACTGCTTCTCCGTGGTGGAGTATGACCTCAACTCAATTTATGAGAGAAGGCCTTTGCCCAGTATAGGTTAGCTTACTTGTTTCAAATAGAGTTCCAAGGACCTAATTCTCCAGTCCTATAATATTATAAAATAATACACAAATATTTATTTCATAAATTTCCCAGATCGGATAGTGTTATTATATCGAAAAAGTCTTACTAGCGGCCCGGAGTCTGGAATAGTGCCCGGTGCAATAGCAATAGGCTTGACCCCTATTACATTTCTATCTATATCATCACACTAGATCCCTTGCGGGGTAGGCAGAAAGTTCCAACAGGTTTTTTCCTTACATACCCTTCCTCCACTCTCATAGTTCGTCTCATACACGCTCGCCGGTTAAGGAAACTCTTGACTTGTCCTTTAGATAAGACTCGGTCTATTTGGTCGTGGTAAGCTAGTCTAGGTCTTCCCCGGTACCTACATTCTTCCATGATTACATTTGGACGTAATATATTCTTTAGTTTGTTTAAAAAGCGTATCCCCACACCAGGACACATTCCTGTGTCGTGGGTGCATTGACAAACATCAAATTAACATACAGAAACACTCCCGCCGAAACAAATATTGGTGGGTCACATAAAGATATGTCCCGTGCAGGAATCGAATCCGCGACTACTCGATCTAGTGGACGGAGCGACTTAAGTGCTTAACCAAGAACCAAGTCGTATGTCAGAATCAGAATATTTTTATTCATGTAAACAATTACAGTATCTATGAATCGTCAGAAAAGTAACAAAGACTCTACCACTACTTCGGAATGTCATTCCTGTGGAGAAGAAGGGCAAGAAACTCCACGGTTCATCATCAGCATCATCATCTCAGCCTATACTTGTACATTGCTGAACATAGGCCTCCCCAATCGCTTTCCAGCGTAACCGGTCCGATGCCACCTGCATCCAACGTCTTCCTGCGATTTTCACAAGATCGTCGGTCCATCTGGCAGGTGGTCGTCCCACGCTGCACTTGCCAATACGTGGTCTCCACTCTAGACACCGTCCGATCTTCGCGCTATGTGGCCCGCCCACTCCACGGTTACTCTTTTAAAATCGTATTTTTCAATTTTTTCTATCTACATTTTGCTGTGGAGTATGGGCGAACAATGTAGTATCGTCAAATTTGACATTGGGGTCGTGGTAAAAATTTTAGTGTGCACAGTATACCACTCCTACTCCCGCTTAGGGAATATCAGCGTGGTGGTGTCTAAAATAAAATTGCATTGAGAAACCTAAAATAGATGTGTAAAGTAATTAAACACCCATCATTCCTTTATTCCCAGCGTGGGTGACAGAGGTGACTATACTGGATACACATAGGTACATATCACCGACGATGTTAAATCCCATCGTAATAAAGGACGAGCCTATTGCCTATATGCGAGGACTCTGATCTGCAATTAAGCATTTTTCGACAGAAAAATGAACAGTGTAAATTTTTGAATAAGTTTGTGTGAAGGATTTTGAACCTTTATACAAGCTGTATCGTAAATAATGCAAGATCTTAGACATCCTGATAAGATAATTGCTTCACAAATTCAAAGTCTTTTGGTGGAAAAGACTTTGAATTTGGAAATTTAGTTTTCACCTTTTTTAAGCATTTTTAAACAATAAAAATAACAATGAAACTCGTTTTAGGAATGCATTTGAAATCTCCGGAATGCTTTGAATCAAGAATAAATTTACTTTGTTATAGCAACCTGAAGGAGCATATGTAACAGCATATGTTGTAAATTTAAAAAAAATGGAAAGTACATTAAAAATTGTTGGAATCAATTCAGTTACAGGCTTAGAACAACCTACTCTCAGGCCTTGCGTTAATTATGTTACACCTTGTATAACCCTAATTATAACCTCAAACACTCGTCCCCCCTTTGACCGCTTATATCATAAAGTAACAATAGCATGTATTGAATACAATCACAGCTGCATTAAAATCTATCTTAATGTTATTAGTAATAGGATATTAACAAAAATGTTTTGCTTAGCTAGACTAACGATAGAAACAAAATATTTTGTTTCAGCCTAGTGTCGACTTCAGGTGTCCCTTTACATACAACTATGCTTACAAAACAACAACGTCTTATATCACACCGACTACTATCCTCATTTGCAACTTTGCCACCATCATTATAAAGTTCAGTTTCATTTATAGACTGCACATTTACTTGTGGCGGCTTACCGTCTAACATGAAATTAGTCATAGGCAGAGATTGCAAGGCAGTATTTAAAAATACTACTTATTGTTTGTGTAAAAGTTATTGTAGGTGAATGTTGGAAGTCAAAACTTACAGCTGTATTATTTGCGGTCAGTTTGTCGATCTAAAGTTACATTTGGTTGTTTAGAAAAAACGTTTTGTAAATAATTTTAACAATTTCAATATTAATCGTCGGCAAAAAGTGAGTATGCAAAAGGAGAGGTGTACTGTACCTCTGCCACCACCGCTTGGAGATATAGATGTGAAGTGGTAGTAATAATCTTAATTTAGTCTGGATATCTGATTAAACCAGACTAAAATATAAGATTATCTTTATTTAGTATTTCGAATGTTCATTAAATATATATTTGTTTATAAGCATTCGCGTTGAAATATACAGAAATTGTGCGTTTTTTCTAACTTCTTGAAACGTATACTATTATACGCATTTTTATTATATATATTAGCATTAAATTTAATATTTTCATTGTAAAAAAATTCTATAGGGCATAATTCATTTTATCTTACAATACGTAGCCTGTTTTAGTGTTTTTTAACTTACATGCATCCTGATTTAAAAATCTGTATTATTAGTTAGACAAAATATAATTATTAAAGATGTTTATGACATTAGAAAATACTGTGATCTTACTACTGTAGTCAATATTTTTTCGATTATTGATATAAAGTGATTTTTTGATCAGTTCTCTGAACTTGAAAGTTATTTTTTCTAAACTTATACTGAACGTATATAGAAAGATAACAATCGTTCGATTACATAAACAACGTTAAAATCTACGATACAATTTCAACATATACAAAACTGCTGGCAGTGAAGTTTATTATTGTTTTTTTTTTTCTGTTACAGATTGTATTCAAAACATTAGACTTCGTGTGCGTCAGTTGTTTCGAGAGGATCGCGGTGGAGTGCCGCAAGGCTCTGTGTTAGGTCACAATATACTCTTTCTGTATACAGTGAAGTGAACTTTCTGTGATATCTGGATGTGTCTCCAAAGGGACGAGGACTATGGTGACCACTTAGATGAAGCGGTGAGTAGATATGTTTCATATAGAGTTTTTAGTAACGAGCTAAATGGAAAATATTTTGCAGATGTTTACTAAAATTAATGCTATTTTGACAACTGCCTTTTATAAAAATAGTATGTATGCCCTTATGCATTATTAAGGGCGTCTCAATTTATTTTAGAACTGCACTTTTATTTTAATGTGTACCATCAAATTCCGTACAGTTGATATGGTTGAAATTAAGTTAATAATGGTCTCACCTGGACGAAAGATCAAGAACCTTCGAAACCAGCGACTAGATATATTATGGGGAATTAACATGTCTATACAAGTGTGAAGTAGGTAAAATGGCATATATTTAAAGATAGAATCTTATGTCATTTGATTTATGACTTTGCCTAACTTGCAAGAAACGATGGGTGATGTATGTAAGCTGTAAATTGTCTCATAGCTAAGGTGTGTTAAGCTAAGTGACTTGTAAAATAATAAACATATTGGGAAATATCGAATGTAAGTCTTGGTACAATCAATTAGTAAGCGAAAGCGATTTATTTCCTTTGCAAAATATTCTTAGATCCCATAACAACACTCATTTTAAAGGTGACTATCAATAGTTGTTAAGGTGGTCAAAGGCGTTAATTGAATAAAACTTTTTAACATCAAAGTCGATAGTGTTTTTTTTTTTTTTTTTTTTTTTTAAACGTAGCCCCACACTAGGATTTATTCCTGTGTCGTGGGTGCGTTTACAAACATGAAAATTCACAAACAAATACCCAGACCGGAACAAATAATTGTGGATCACACAAAGATTTGTCCCGTGCGGGAATCGAACCCGCGACTATTCGACACAGTGGGCAGAGCAGCTTAAGCTCTTAACCACTGCGCTAAATCGTCCGTCCAGTAGTAGTAAAACCATGGTACTTATAAATAAAAGTTACCTTTCTATTACTTCTGTTTAATGGGTGTTGAATGAATTTCACAATCATAATACTAGATCAAACCAAATAATTGTTCGCCTTAGAGTGAAAACCTTAGATGTGCGAAAGAGGTAACTTTACAGGAGGACGAAAAAACTGCGTTCTGTCCTTTTTATGATTACTTCAGCTTTTTCAATTATTTATCTATTAGAGTGGAATTGAAATGCATTTTAAAATGCATACGTATGCAGTGGTGCAAAGCAGTCCGAATAAAAATGTCTAAAATTGCATTCCCACGATTTTCACTCTAATGCTCTTCTCTTTAAATTGTAGATCACTGCAAGTTTTTGCATCTAGGGATCTAACCTGCGACTCTCATCCTTGAAAGCCACTAGACCAAGTTGTCGTCCAAGTTGTTTGAACTTATTATATTGATATCGATAAAGACTCTAAGAGTTACATAAAAAAGAGGAGTGTTTTAAATGATGAAAAGAGTGATGGCTGCTATAATAGTCATATTTGTTAACAGGTGCTACTTGCGAAAACTATTGCAGGCATAATTTCACCTTATGATCCTAACAATTTTCATCATAAGTCTTGTGAACCCGATCGTAAGCATCACACTGGAGTCAGATATATTTTTTTATGTATCAAAAACATACCACCACAAAGTTAAAAATGGACAACCGTTTTTGCAACAACGTTCTTTAATGTGTGCAGGTATGAAGTAAAGTATGGTTAAGACTATAAAGAGTTAGACAGAAAAAGAGGAAAATAGAAAAAAAAAACTTTTGGGGAAAAGAATGACAAAACAGATATACACCGCGTAAAATGACCTTTATCGTCAATTTCCATACAAGAAAATGGCGTCAATTTTCAACTGCCTGGATTCGAAAACATTATTTAAAGCCTTATTCATCTTTTTAATAAATGCTCCTTAAGGTTCTATTGGCGTGTTCAGGCGTTATCATCAGATGACTGGCGGTTTTCTACACGAAAATATTTTGATGTTCCGCCCCTCCTTTCTCCGTGAAAAGGGTGGAATGAGGTAACCTTCTTGCGTGGGTTCAGGAATATGGTTATTCAAAAGCAACGTTCTGCGTGCATTACCGACTTTGATAAACCAAATTATAAAAAAAATATATAAAAGAAAAGTTGGATACAACTGCGTAAAAAATATTATGAACGGCTGGTTTTAATATTTAACTGAGGGACAGATTTGTCTACTACGGGTAGAATTTTGACATATTTTGTATGGAAAATATGTCAAAATTCTACTGACAGTAAGCAAATCTATTCTTCGTCTTTGGCCTAGAATGGCTAATAACAGATAGCATGGTCCAGTGATTATGATCTTAAGCCGCTCTGCTCTGGTTCGATAGTCGCTGGTTCGATCGCCGCACGGGACAAATCTTTGTGTAACCCAAAATATTTTTTTCGGTCTAGGCTTCTTTTTTATTAAAAAATAAACTTAGTCCCACACTGGGAATTATTCCTGTATCGTGGGTGGGTGCGTTTTTGTATGTGAATTCATGTTTGTGAACGCACCAATGACAAGAATAACAAACATATGTATGGAATTTTGGCGGTAAGTTGAAGAGTTGTCTATTTGTCTTAATTTCCAAAACTTGTTATTTCGACTAATAATGTGTAATGTTGGTGGAATATTAACCATTATGAATTCTTATATGTGCATGATTAAAGGTAATTGAAACAAAGTGATAAAACGTGCCTTTCCGATTTCCCTCAAAACGGCCGTCGCAATTGGTATGTAAAGTATCCATCGCTTTTCTATCCAGGGTGGCGAACTTCATCAATTTCATTATCATCGTTCATCGGGGAGTTTGTTATGCATCCTTAAAGAAGAAGAAATATATATATATATATATATATATATATATATATATATATATATATATATATATATATATATATATCCATCCTCACATACTTTCGCGTTTATAATATAAATCGATAAAATTACACAACACCCGTAACTCGAAACACCTTTATCGATTAAAAACAACACCACAAAAATATCGGATCGCATCACAAAAAAAATGTTTACAAAAAACAAACTTTTAAAAAGTAAACTCGGAACAAGCGAGAAGATCGAATCTAAACAATACAGCGTCCGATGTATCGATTATCGGTTGCTTTCATCGATTATTATAAACAAGAAAATCGATTGGTAACATACACATGAGCCGTCGCACCGTGAAAAGTACACAAAGGTATTATTTTATAAATATGGGTACGAATATCGTTTGAAAATTAATGTTACGCCTCTTTCTTTTATAGGTTATGTATCGACGAGTGCAAAGTACATAATGTTATCTACAAACTAGTAACTTTTAAGAAGAGACCTTAGAAAGAATAATTTTACATTATAATTCTTTTTAAAAACAAGCTTTTATAGCAAAATAACGAAATATCTTGCTTCCTAGGTGAAAGAATTAAAATTGGCCCGGTAGTTACAGAGTTTATATTCAAAGAAATATTAGTAAGTGGCCACACACCTGCCTCCACCAATCCGCACTGGGCCCGCGTGGTGGAGTATGACCTAATCTCTCTCACCTCGATTTGTGAGAGAAGGCCTTTGCCCAGCAGTGGGCAGTATAGGCTGATATTATTAGTAAGTATAGAATGTCTGGGTAAATCTTGAAATTTTTACTGAAAAATCTGAGGTGAGGTGGGTCACTTTTTTATGTTTATGGCATCACGACGACGCGTATTTTGCCAATGTCAATTATTACGAATAGTCATTTCAAAATTAATTCAACTCCCGATGACCTTGATGATAAAGATGGTTATGGAAGACTTTTTGGCGGGAAATCGAAGAGTGATGTTGTCAATTTGTTTTAATTTCCAAAACTTGTGTTATTTCGAATTATAATGTGTAATGTTGGTGGAATATTAACCATTATGTATTCCTATATGTGCATGAGTGAAGGTAATTGTAACAAAGTGATAAAACGTGCCTTTTCGATTTCCCTCAAAACGGCCGTCGTAATTGGTATGTAAAGTATCCATCACTTTACTATCCAGGGTTGGGCACTTCATCAATTTCATTATCATCTATGTCATCAAGTTAATTGGGGAATTGAATTAATTTAGAAATGAATATTCGTTAACTTTGTACAATGGCATAATGTAACCGCAATTGCCACGAAAGAAAAAAAAAAAAGATGGTTATGAAATTGATGAAGTGCCCCACCCTGGATAGTAAAGCGATGGATACTTTACATACCAATAGCGACGGCCGTTTTGAGGGAAATCGAAAAGGCACGTTTTATCACTTTTTTACAATTACTTTCACTCGTGTACATATAAGAATAGTTAATATTTCACCAACATTACATATTATAATTCAAAATAACACAAGTTTTGGAAATTAAAACAACTTGACGATATCACTCATCGATTTCACGCCAAAACTGATCAGGTGGGTCACTTCTTCCCCTCCAATATGCGCCAAGGAAACTTACTGTTACAGACCAAACCTTGTTAGCCATATGATTGGTAATTTTTATATTTTTATTCCTGAAGATAACATTTCATGTCGTCAATTGCTTTTTTTCATTAACCATTAAAACAAAGGGAATATAATCGCTACGTGCAATAAAATTTCATAGCGATAATACATTATTTCGGGCCCTTTTATTTTGATTTCCGTCGCTGTCCCGATCACTTACCTATTTAAAATAATGCAATAATGTACGAAATAATGCCAAAAAAGATATATATCTATCACGCCAGATCCCTTGCGGGGTAGGCAGACAGTACAGAGTAACAGAGTACAGTAAAGTAACGTCTGTATCAAATTCGCAGGTCTTTATATTTGACGTTATTTCCTGTCAAATACCGTCACGCCTCTAATCCACAGGGAGTGGCAGAGGTGTATACCCAGTTTTTGCCGACGATATTAGGTCCCATGTAATGGGGGGGGGGGGGGGGGGGGGGGGAGGGGGCGACCCTATTGCCATTATACCGGGCGTAATGTTTCTGGACTTACACTGGAAATGTTCTATCGAATAATCACATTATCGTTTGACCTAGGATTTGAACCCTGGATCACGTGATCGCTACGCGCATTATTCGTCACTAGACCGACGAAGCAAAATGAAAATATGTTTACTAAAATGCTTACATATTGTTGCTCATACCGACGATTCGACGAATTCGACGGGCGATTTAGCGCAGTGGTTAAGAGCTTAAGCCGCTCCGCCCACTGTGTCTAATAGTCGCGGGTTCGATTCCCGCATGGGACAAATCTGTGTATGTGAATTTTCATGTTTGTAAACGCACCCACGACACAGGAACAAATCCTATTGTGGGGCTACGTTTAAAAAAAAAATAAAAAAAATAACTGTGCTGCCTACCCTCTCGTATTTATGTCATACGAAAAGATACCATTGAATATTAAGGATATTTTCGCAAAGCGAATCTTGGCCGATACGAGTGACGTCCGAAGATATAAATTAAAACGATTTCATCCGTTATCAGAGCATAAGTACGTCCCTTATCATTATTTACAATTAAGACTATCATTCGAGTGATAACTCGCCAAACAAAAACAACGAGTGGTTTGATACCTAACATATTAAATCAAATAACTGTATGGTGAAAAAGATTTGTTTGGGCGGTATATTAAAATGAATTTAAGAATTACTATGTTTAAAGGGCTACCATGATAATCAATCACCGGACCACTGATCAACCGGGAGAGTGAAAGTAATGCAATTACTTTAGAAATAAATAATAAGGGACGAATATATTGAGCGCGTGTTCGGAAATAAAGTAACTACAGTCCCACAAGGGTCTTTTGGCCCGCGGCAAAAATCGGAAGTAAAATGTCACTTCATGACAGCTGATAGTTGTCAGACATGACAGAGAGAAGACAGTTGCCGTTTTGAAGGTTTTTGGCGAGAAATCGAAGAGATGTCAATTGTCAAGTCAATTTGTTTTAATTTCCAAAACTTGTGTTATTTCGAATTATAATTTGTAATGTTGGTGGAATATTAACCATTATGTATTCTTATATGTGCATGAGTGAAGTTAGTTGTAAATAAAGTGATAAAACGTGCCTTTTCGATTTCCCTCAAAACGGCCGTCGCTATTGGTATGTAAAGTATCCATCGCTTTACTATCCAGGGTGGGGCACTTCATCAATTTCATAATCATCTTTGTCATTAAGTTCATCGGGGAGTTGAATTAATGTAGAAATGAATTTTCGTAATACTTGTCATTGGCAAAATACGCGTAGTCGTGATGCCATAAACAAAAAAAATAAAGTTACCGTTTACTATAAAATTACAAGTTCTTTATACAAGGTGTAACATAATGAATGCAAGACCTCAGACACCCCGATTAGAGAATTGCTTCATAAATTCAAAACGAAAACCAATTCTCCGTAACCGGCGAGCGTGTATGAGACGAACTATGAGAGTCGAGGAAGCCAGAGAGGTATGTAAGGAAAGAACCTCTTGGAACTCTGTACTCTCTGCCTACCCCGCAAGGGATCTGGCGTGAGGTTATAGATAGATAGATAGAAAACCAATTTCTTAATTTAAAGGTTTTGACCCTTTTTTAAGCACTTTTATACCCTAATTAACAATGAAACTCGTAGATTTATGTGTGCGTTTTGGGAAATACGTTTTAGGAATGCATTTAAAATCGTCTCATTGCTATGATTATATATCAAGAATAAATTGATTTTTTTATGGCGCACTGAAGGAGTAAAAGAATATTTTGCAAATTTAAAAAAAATTTAGGATACATTAAAAATTGTTGGAATCAATTCAGTTACCGATTTAGAACAAACTACTTTCAGGTCTTGCGTTTATTATGTTACAGCTTGTATATTTGAGTCATGTAGAAGTAAAACCAGCAACATTCATATTGATCGATATAACTGTTGCTGGTTGTGCTCCAGCAGGGCAATTTGCCCTTCCATTTTATTGGCGTCGGTAAAATACCGCAAGATTTTCAGAGATGCTGGTCTATATTCCCCAAGCGGGGGTGGCAGAGGTGTAAGAAAACCAGCAACATATATATCAATCGATATAGATGTTGCTGGTTTCGCTTCTATATGACTCATTTAGTAACCCACCTGTTGAAATATTTCCCTGGAAATAGGAAAATTTCACTAAAAGATACCCTAATTACACAAACGTCGCCCTGTTAATGTCGTCTACGGGCCGAAAGATCCTTGTCGCACTGTACGTATGTGCCAAAAATAAAATTTGTCATTTTCTAATCGAACTACGTTATAAAATAAAAATAAAAACTGCGTTAAAAGAACTTACTACAATTACATTCTTGACATACATTTTGAGTAAATTCTGTTAACTAGTTCTTAAGCGTTTCGCGTGGGAATAAGAAAATGTGAAATGTTTACTCTTTTACCAGATATTTAAGAATAGAGTTAAAAAACAGGACAGGGCATTGTAAGTCTTTCATTTAAACTGGTCTCTGGTTTAACAATGATTCCGTACTTCAGAATTAATATTTTCGACTTTACATAAAATCAACCTTTGGTTCAGGTCTCTTGGAGCTTAATATTATGTAACGAAAAATGATTAAAAACACCTATATCTATATACAGAACAGCTTTTTCATTTTAGAACTTAGGAACACTGGGTTTGGGTTATGAACTAACTAAGGTTAAGTTTGAGTTTTCAGTTTTTCGCAAATATTAATAAGCCTATTAGATATAATGAAATATTCCCGGAGAACCTAAATATTTGTTATATTTCAAAATCACAAACAAAAATTTTATAGTTGTTTTTATATTATATTAAAAATAATTGATTCGAAAAGTCGGGAACTTAAAAATCAAAGATAAACCGCCTTAAAATCCGAGAAATTGTATTATTTTGAGAGAAAGAATGATGAAAAAGCTCATAACACACGATACCGAGTTCTTAGATGTACGCGAGTATTACACATGAATTAAAACTATATTACAAAACGGGAAAGTCAACCGCGAGTGGATGGCAACTAGTCGCCCGACTAGTGACAGGCCCGCGCTGCGACCTGTGCACAAGAGAGATCACGGCAAAGGAGAGGTCCGTGCGGAATGGACCAGGCCCGCCCGTGCCGCTGTTGATGCCTTTTGCAATTCCCGCGGCAGGGCACTCGAAGAGAGAAGAGAAGAGACGGACGCTGGGTGGTTTTAGTAGGTGCGAGTCCCACATCACCACTGCATCTCTATAATCCGTCATATAGCAGTATGCGTCAGGCATTTTCTCTCGAAAAAACGGCCATGATGAACCAATTTGACGGACGATTTAGCGCAGTGGTTAAGAGCTTAAGCCGCTCTGCCCACTGCGTCTAATAGTCGCGGGTTCGAGTCCCGCACGGGACAAATCTTTGTGTGATCCACAATTATTTGTTCCGGTCTGGGTATTTGTGTATGTGAATTTACATGTTTGTAAACGCACCCACGACACAGGAATAAATCCTAGTGTGGGGCTACGTTTTTTAAAAAGAAAAAATAATTCTTTAGAAGTTCACGGGTAAAACCTAGTCACGTTCAGCACAAAGCCGGTCGTAGTAGCGTTTTTTGAGGGTTCCTATGTCCTGCAATGGACGTCTTTCGATTAACAAAATTAAAAAAATAATCAGTTCAAAACAGGACTAGTTTTTTACATTTAAATTAAATCAACGAACAGAACCGAGTTATTAAACTATATTAAACTCATGCAAATATACTGAAGCGTACATACTTTTATTTATAACACAAACGTCAAACAATCGTTATTTGTATAAAAATTGTATGTCATATAAACTTTATCTGAACGTTAACGGTGGTCAAGGATAAAATGGGTTCAATCGTTTTTGTATGAGTCAAGTATAATGATGTTTACTGATAATATTTTAGACCCTCCCTAGATAATTAGCACTGTTGGGTTTATATTCCACGAGTGGAGAGGCAGAGTGCTATACCTACCTAGACACATTTCGCTAACGAAGGTAGGTTCCTATATGATCATCTCAGCCTATACGTGTCCACTGCTGAGCATAGGCCTCCCCAATCGCTCTCCAGCGCAACCGGTCCGATGCCATCTGCATCCAAAGATTTCCTGCGATCTTCACAAGATGGTAGCTCTACCTACTCGTATCATCCCAGTTCAGTCTGTACGGTTCGATTACGGGACGAATCTTTGTGTGATCAACAATTATTTGTTCCGGTCTGGGTATTTGTGTATGTGAATTTTCATATTTGTTAACGCACCTACGACGCAGGAATTAATCCTAGAGTGCGGCTACGTCTAAAAAAACCGCGAACCCTATTGATAACTACCACTATCCCCGTCAGCGCTCAGTCCGACTGGTCAGATTCAATAACGTGTTCAATTACATCATCATCTCAGCCTATACTTGTCCACTGCTGAACATAGGCCTCCCCAATCGCTTTCCAGCGTAACGGGTCCGATGCCACCTGCATCCAACGACTTCCTGCGATTTTCACAAGATCGTCGGTCCATCTGGCAGGCGGTCGTCCCACGCTGCGCTTGCCAATACGTGGTCTCCACTCTAGAATCTTTTTGCCCCAACGCCCGTCCGATCTACGCGCTATGTGGCCCGCCCATTGCCACTTCAGCTTGCTAATCTTAACGGCTATGTCGGTGACCTTGGTTCTTCTACGAATCTCCTCATTCCTGATTCGATCGCGTAGAGAAACGCCGAGCATAGCTCTCTCCATAGCTCGCTGAGCAACTCTGAGCTTTTTTATGAGACCTATTGTAAGAGACCACGTCTCTGATCCATATATCATCACTGGTAACACACATTGACTAAAAACTTTAGTCTTTAGGCACTGAGGTATTTTGGATGAGAAGATGTTGCGCAGTTTCCCGAACGCTGCCCAGCCGAGTTGGATTCGTCGATTGACCTCTCTCTCAAAGTTGGACCTACCTAACCGGACTACCTGTCCCAGGTAAATGTATTCGTCGACAACTTCAAGAGTAGAGTTCCCAACGGTGAGTGCGGTGGGTACGACATGGACGTTAGACATTATTTTCGTTTTGTCCATGTTCATTTTAAGACCCACTTGTTGAGATACTCTATTGAGGTCACCGAGCATTCGTCCTAGATCTTTCAGCGACTCCGCCACGACCACAATGTCGTCGGCAAATCGAAGGTGAGTGATGTATTCGCCATTGATGTTGATGCCAAGTCCTTGCCATTCCAAGAGCTTGAAGGCGTCCTCTAAGGTGGCCGTAAACAGTTTCGGAGAAATGACGTCTCCCTGCCTTACTCCTCTTTTTATGGGGATCGCCTTCGTGCACTGCCCCTGTACTCGGACTGACATGGTGGCGTTATTATACAAGCACTTCAACACTTCAATGTACCGATAGTCAATGCGGCATCGCTGGAGAGATCTAAGAACCGCCCAAGTCTCGATCGAATCGAAGGCTTTCTCATAGTCCACAAACGCCAAGCATAGTGGCCGATTATACTCCTCGGTCTTCTGTATAATCTGCCGCAGCGTATGTATGTGGTCTATGGTACTAAAGCCTTTCCGGAAACCGGCTTGCTCGGGAGGCTGGAAGTCATCAAGCTCAATTACATGTATAGCTCAATTCATCAAATCGTGTTAAACATGCTTTTATAATAGTGTAATATTTTACTGATAATATTTTAGACCCTCCCTAGATAATTAGCACTGTTGGGTTTATATTCCACGAGTGGAGAGGCAGAGTGCTATACCTACCTAGACACATTTCGTTAACGAAGGTAGGTTCCTATATGATCATCTCAGCCTATACGTGTCCACTGCTGAGCATAGGCCTCCCCAATCGCTCTCCAGCGCAACCGGTCCGATGCCATCTGCATCCAAAGACTTCCTGCGATCTCCACAAGATCGTCGGTCCATCTGGGATAAGTTCCTGTAAAATAGGGAAGAAAGCCGTTGGACGTTAAACCAATATACCATGACCAAATCGCTCGTGTCTTATCTGAAGGGCAAGTTAAGAGTCTCCGTATATGGCGACCATGTAAAAGACGAACTATAAGAGTGAGGGAAGCCAGGGAGGTCTGTGAAGAAAAAACCTGTTGGAACCCTGTACTCTCTGCCTACCCTGTAGGGATTTGGCGTGAGAGACCATACCTCATGATTTAAAATCAAGTTAAATGATTATTTTCTTTGTTTGTTTCAGACACCAATGGTGCAACTACCTCCTGTGGTAAGTCATTTTACTGATATGGTTACGGTTATGAAATTCAGCCATTTTCGCCAGTTTTCGAGTATATTATTGCCCTGTCTTATCTGAAGGACAAGTTAAAAGAATATTCTTGTGCAGACACCCGTAACTGGCAAGCGTTTGAAAGCCAGAAAGATATGTAAATAAAGAACCTGTTGGAACTCTCTACTCTCTGGTTACCCCGCAAATGATTTAGCGTGATGTTATAGATAAATTACATAGTTTCTCCATCGTGTTGTTTTTATAATTAATTTAACTCCCCGACGACAATGATAATAATGACGTGGATAACACGATGGCATTTTTCAACATAGTGATTTGTGAGAGAAGGCCTTTGCCCAAACGTGGGACAGTGTAGGCTGACTTACCATCACACTTTTTAACAGGAAAGTATATTTGTTTATTTTTACAAGCTTTAATTTATCTTGAAATTTTCGTATGTCTGTCTGTCTTTCCGGTTCAAATCTTGTTATCCATTTTTCAAGCACTTGCGAGTATTCGATTAAGCTGAAATTTGACTTACGTATGTAAGTCCGATAACAATGCAATAATATTGTACCATGGACGTCTGATGATGGAGTCGGAAGGTGGCCATAAGAACGTGTAAATTATCCAACGTAACCCCCTCGTGTTTAGGCTTGTTAGATTGGTATTGACAAGTACTATAACAATAAATAGTGTTCAGGGTCTGGTGATGTAGCCGAAAGGTGGCCAACAGAACCACACAAGTATTCAATATAACCCTGCCATGTATGGGCTCGTTGGATTTGTCTTGACGAGTTCTTTAGATCTGGATGGTGTCTAAGGTCTGATGGTGGAGCCGGGTTGAAGTCATAGGAACTCCTCAACTAAGAAATAGATTTATTTATTTACTTATTCTTTATGCACTTATGCTAGAGGCATTTCTGCTAGTCTACCTTGAAGTGGTGTGGAAACAGATGTGGTAGGTGCGAAAAATTACGAGTAATAAAAAAAGGAGAGAAAAAAAGCTACTAAAAAAGAAATACAATTTAAAAAAAGAAATTAAATTATTTAAAAACAGAATAGTAATTACATACATACACCAAAATCAGTTATCTATAAATAACATATAATACATACAAGTGTATTGCATACATATACATACACATATAGCTATACTATATATGAAACAGACAGTGACATAAACATGACAGACAGTGACAGAAACAACTAGCGTTTAGAAGGATTCCCCAATATTTTGTTCAACAGATAGTCCTGCACTTTTTTTTAATGAGAGACTATTTGTAGCCATTCTGAGATCCTGAGGCGAGATATATTCGTTGTGATTTCTTTGCTATAAGAGCTTGGTTTTTAAAGGGTCTTTTAAAATTAAAATTTTTCTCATTTGTCTTGTCGAGTTATCACTTATTGTTTGTTTATCAAATGTACTGTCTGTTTAGATAACAGATTGTACATTTTCAGGCAATAATCTTTTGAAGTGGGCACTTAAAAAGGGCTTAAATCTACCAAAAGGGACCCCATTGATTGTAGACATTATATCTTTATGATAATACCTACTTACTACCCTTGTTTGTAATTATGATTTTACGGCTTCTATAAATGTGTGCCTACATCTAGGTAGATATAGTCTTTTTAAAGTACGGCTAAGCTTATTGGTGGAGATATCAATATACTATTTGTACAAGGTGGAGCAGTGATAGCCTAGTGGTTAGACCGTTGGTCTGGGTATTTGTGTATGTTAATTTTCATATTTGTCAACGCACCTATGACACAGGAATAAATTCTAGAGTGGGGCTACGTCTAAAAAAACCGCGAACCCTATTGATAACTACCACTATCCCCGTCAGCGCTCAGTCCGACTGGTTAGATTCAATAACATGTTCAATTACATGTATAGCTCAATTCATCAAATCTTATTAAACATGATTTTATAATAGTGTCGTAATATTTTGAAAAATGGGTAGATTCAAAGAGTATGGTGGTAGGTAGGTAGATTAGAGACAAAATAAGTAGATATACCAAAAAGTTGGTAGATATGACAACACTGATTAATAGGATTCTTTCTTACCCGACCGTAGCCGTTACTCGCTCGCCCTCTTGTCTGCTGTAAAGGCACCTTGGCCAACGCCGTAGCGTCTTAATCATTCTTCTTCTTCTTCTTCAAATGCCTCTCCATTACTGGAGGTTGGCCGTCAGCTCTACGTATGTGCTTCTTTCTTAAACCATATGAAACAACTGCTCAACGCTAGCAATTCTGGTCCACTCCCTAATCTTTCCCTTAGTCATTCACACACACGCAAAAAAAAGCCTTAGAACTATCCAGTTTTTAATGGCACAGCGCAGTAACCCCAGAGTATGAAAGATTTTACGATTATCCCACTAAATGGTAATGATGTGAACGAATGTGCACTCAGCAGATTTTTTACGAGCGCTCAGGTAAGGAAAACATGTTTGATGGACAATTACATATAACATTTTCGGTCCTCATGTCATATGAGGCGAGTCGATCGTTATTCTTCATTGATTTTGTATACCTCGCCTCTGCGACTGCCTCGTTGGTCTGGTGGCAAAGCGCATCGCTTTGTGATCACGAGGTCCTGGGTTCAAATCCTAGGTCGGACAAATGTAGTTTTTCTAACGAAAAATTCCCAGTATGAGTCCGGAGTCTGGAATTGTGCCCGGTATATGGCAATAGGCTCGCCCCCTATTACATGGGACCTAACATCGTCGGCGAAACGTGGGTGTACTCAGTACACCTCTGCCACCCCCTCTGGGGAATATAGGCGTGACGGTGTGTGTGTGTGATTTTGTATAACTTTTGTTTTTGGACTTGGTCACACATTCTCATGACTGTAACTCTTGTAAGCCAGGATCAGAATCAGAATCAGAATATTTTTTATTCATGTAAAGCATTACAGTATTTATGAATCGTCAAAATAGTAACAAAGACTCTACAACCACTTCGGAATGTCATTCCTGTGGAGAACAAGAGCAAGAAACTCCACGGTTACTCTTTTAAAACAGTATTTTTACAATTTTTCCATCTACATTTTGCTGTGGGGTATGGGAGAACAATGTAGTATCAGGTGAGTCTAAATTAAATTAACCAAGTTACACTATTCATGTGAATGGCTACATGGTTCTCTCATTTACAGATGATGATCACAATGATCTCCTTGGATGATACCGAGGATTGAACATTGGGGTGTCCCGGGGAAATGTTTAGTTGTCTTAAAACCTTGGAAAGGAAAAGAAAAAGGATTTTGTATAACCAAATACTATATAATATATTAATTCGATATATTAGCTTATATTGATTTGAATAAATGGCGTCGTGTGTATGTGTGAATGATCTACGCTGTTGGCCGCTGGGCCTTTACAGCTTCACCGGACAAGAGGGCGAGCGTGCAACGACTGCGCTCGAGCCAGAAGGGCAAGGGGGCAACTAGCTCAAGGAGGCCTCAAGGAGGAACGGCCTTGGCTTGGGCAGTCGCTATAAGAAAGTGCGTATACTAGGTGTCTCGCCGTGGTGCTCTGCACCGGCCGGCGGTCAAGGGATTCTTCGACCTCGCCGGTGAGGTCGGTGTCTGATCCTGTGTGCGGTATCTGTATCCGAAAGAAGGGATGTAAGGGCATCGGGAAGGACGGTGAAAACATGCAGAAGACGGCGGTAGCCGCTGATAGGAGGGGAGTAAGGTTCGTTGTCGGCGGCGGTACGAGTACGATAAGTGGATTTCTATGATATTGACTATCGAAATATCAGGTTGTCGCCTTTTTAATAAAGGCGCGAATAGGTTCGAGACCGAGATCGGAATCGAGAATAAACGGCGTCATAAACGGTAGCTATAATGTACTTATTATTGGAGTAGTAAATTATTCTATACTGTCCCAGTTTCGGGAAAAGTGCTTTTACAAATTGAGGTACAAGAGATTAGGTCGTATTCCACCACGCAGACCCAGTGCGGATTGGTGGAGGCAGGTTTGTGGCCACCTGATTTTGGTACCAATCAAGCGTTTAAGGTTTTCAACTAGGCTTAAGGATTACCACAATAAGTGGTACCCAGGACCAATGGCTTAACGTGCCCTCCGAAGCAAGGATATGCTGCCATAAAGGATCTCCCATCGTAGACCGACCGAGAAGAATACTACTTGGCGATATGCAGGAACACTGCAAACGCACAGCTGTACAAGCGCCTTATAACAATCACTGTTGGATGTTAAAAACCTGTTCCTCCCGTGACTAGGGGCGCTGTCAACACTCGAAAGTCGACAAAATAAAATTTGTAAAATAGTTTATTTTACTGAAGTTAATGCTTGACTGCCACGTAAGTCTAGCATCCTGAGTTCAAATCATAGGTCGTACAAATGTAGTTTTTCTATCTCAAAATACCCAGACTAGTCTGGAATTGTACCTGGTATACGGCATTAGGTTCACCTCCTATTATATGGCACCTAACATCGTCGGCATATAGTGGGTGTACACAGTACACCTCTGTCACTCCTGCTTGGGGAATATAGCCGGTGACGGTGAATTAAACGCTAAGATCACCATTACATACCTTTTAATACTTCACCCCTTCCCCTCCAGGAAGTAAGACCAGTCTAGAGGAAGTAAAATATATAACGCTTTATTGTCTGGTGTAGACTATAGCATTTATATCACTATTTCTGCGCCATTAAAGTGTAGTCTGAGAGCTAGAATCTTACGCCATTTTCTTTTTGGTGGCACATTATTCAGACTTTTTTTTCAGGATTTTGTTACTTGAAAAAATTTTGTTCGACATAGAATTTGAACCCAAGACGATGATATTATGCAATTGAAATATAAAGTAAGATATATTACGGCTTAGCCCGACCGTAAGTATTATGAAAGAAATCTTGCTAATATAATAAATGCAAAATTTTGTGAGGCTGATGTCTGGATGTTTGTTACTCATTCACGCAAAATCTGCTAAACGGATTTGGATGAAACTTTACAGTAGTATAGCTTATACAGAAGAATAACATAAAAGCTATAATCTGGATAAAAATGCGGTAGATTTTTTACCGACCAATAATGACAGGCGTTCAGGGGAAATTGGAAAGTCACGTCATCACTTTGTTAACATTACCTTTACTATCTGCATTATAAGAATATATAATGATTATGATACCACCAACATCACAAGTTTTTGTTCGAAACATACTATAACTATGCTTCGAGTTTTAACAATTGTAAAAAAAATATGACAACACTTTTTATTTATGGCATCACGACGACGCGTATTTTGCCAATGTCAAGTATTACGAATATTCATTTCTTCATTAATTCACCCGCCCAATGACAAGTTCATTCATCACAAAGATGATAAGAAATTGATGAAGTGCCCCCACCCTGGAAAGTAAAGTGATGAATACTTTACATACATACCAATTGCTAGAACCGTTTTGAGGGAAATCGAAAAGGCACGTTTTATCACTTTGTTACAATTACCTTCACTCATGCACATATAGGAATACATAATGGTTAATATTCTACCAACATTACACATTATAATTCGAAATAACACAAGTTTTGGAAATTAAGACAAATTGACAAAATTCCAAATCATGTGTTAAATATTTATTTTTTTATATTCGTCTTTTACCGACAGGCGAAGGTACAAAGCCATACTGCCAAGATTTTTATGTGTTTAAATTAATTCAACTCCCCGATGAACTTGATGATAACGATGATGATAAAACTGATGAATTACCCCACCCTGGGTAGTAAAACGATGGATACTTTACATACCAATTGCGACGGCCGTTTTGAGGGAAATCGAAAAGGCACGTTTTATCACTTTGTTACAATTACCTTTACTCATGCACATATAAAAATACATAATGGTTAATATTCCACTAACATTACACATTATAATTCAAAATAACACATGTTTTAGAAATTAAAACAAATTGACGACATCACTGTTCGATTTCCCGCCAAAAACCATCGAACCTTTATACACGGCATTCTCTTATTTTTTATTTACGTATCGACGAAATAAACAAGTCATGCTACCAAAAGAAAAAAAAAAACACTTTTGCATAAAAGACATGAATAGTAAGGACCCAGGAACGATTTTTGTGGAGAGGAATTTGGTAGGGGAGGTCTTTGCCCAGCAGTGAGATACAGGATAGGCAATTAAAAAAATAAACTTATTTCATATTCTTCAAGGAGAATGTTAATATTCGGAACATGTATTTCTTATCAGAACCAAGCTTATCTGCGTAGACGAGCATTTTATTTATTATTATTTTATGTAAATTAAGTTAAAAAATAAAACACTGATAATAGAGACAACCTAACAAGTTATCAAGATATGCGAAAGGTTTTTTGGCGGAAGTCTAAGAGTGATATGATATATAAGCTTTCATAGACGACAATGTCTTAGTGTGACATGGTTGAACTATCTAGACCATAACAAAAAAGCCTTAAGAAATTTTTAACTACATATATTCTTTTTGGCAACGAATACTATTGTACGTTATACGGCTAGGCCAAACTGACGCGTCCAGCCGCGTTCGCGATGGCGTGCACGGTGGCGATCAGTTCCTGCAGTAGTATTTGTATGGACGTGTTCACACCAACGCGTCCTGCGTCCTGCACGCGCGATCTGTGGGGCGTCTGCACGCGCGATCATGGGGAGATACTGATCGCCACGGCGGACGCCACCGCGGATGCCATCGCGGACGCGGCTGGATGCGTTGGCTTGGCCGTACTTTTATGTTTCTCCTTTTTCCAAAAATAGATTGTTACACCTTTATTCAACAAGCGCGGGTGGCAGAGGTGTACTGTATACACTCACATACCGTTGACAATGTTAGGTCCCAATGTAATAGTGGGAAGCCTATTGCCATTATATCGGGCAGAATTCCAGACTCCGCACTGCAAGTGAGATTTATTTCGAAAGAATAAGCTAAGAATGCTAAGATGGAAGTCACTCCAAATATTTTTTTTGACTGTCCTATCGACATGTTATAGTTAGTTCGATCTAACGAACGAGTTGGTATAGATTCGTAAGCATATCCAAATGCGGCCGTTTTGTGGCTGTCATTTGTTCGTGATCTGTAATTAAATACAAATAATATGTCGATGAATGGAAGTTACTCTGTCAGCTTTTAGAGTCTGCCTTTTAACTAAGCCATATGGAACATACAATAGGTACTGTCAACACACTTACCACGTGGTATGGTATTCTCTCAGAGAAGAGACTATGCTCTTAGGGTATATTCTCTTCAACTAAGGTTATTCTGATTTACAGTACGATAAATATTGGTAAAAATATGGGTTGGCAACCATAGAAATGTTTATAATAGAAGTAGTATAGTTGCGAGGACAGTGGTTTTAAATACAACCGTGCGCTATTTAACTTCTATTCTTTAATTATTACCATTCCTGTGACTGAAAACAAACATAGCAAGCTTCGAGTAGTGTAGAATGAAAGTACGTTGTCTACTACAAATAATATATCGGTAGTCGGTCTCTTAGACCTTTCAGTAGGAGGTCGCTTTTCAGCGCGACTGGGCGTCGCTTTTCAGGGGGCGGAGGGACCGCCCACGTTCAGGCGTGCCGCGTTGCCTGTTGAAAACTTTTTAATTAATATTTTTTTTTACTTTTTATTTTTCGCAGATAGCAATGTTGAATCTATCGATAATTGCTTTCGAACGGAAATGAGTGTTTGTTTTAAATTCTTTTGTTGTATTTTTTTCTAGTAACCTACCGAAAGAAATGGTTGTGGACGATCTTAGATTATTTTCATTATTTCTTGTAACATAATGTGTAATAAAATATTTATGTTACAATCAGTAAATAATGTTTGCAAAAAAATTAATTTATGTATTTCTTTGTTTTGTGTTTTTTCTGCCCATAATAAATAAATTGTCGATAAAATATAATATAATATTAGAATGAGGCTCATTTCCAACACTCTTCTTATTAGCCTCACCCCGTTCTCTAATGTTAATATTCCAAAAAAGTATTAATAAAATAAACATGACACATTAAAATAGAGCGAAATTAATTTAAATCGATTTAAATTAATAATATTACCTTGCACATAAGTAACGATGTTACTTAAAAAAAAGAATCATAACCTATTCCCTCCATCGATAAAGAATCCGAAATAAAAATGGGTCTAGTAACAAATCGTAATATTTTAACTCGAGCGAGGTGGATTTGAGTAGTGGAGACACAATCGATTGCTATTAAATCATCGGCCAATAAAAATGTCAGTGCCCCTACTAGTACACTGGCTGCGTTTACACCGAAATTCGGCATCGTACATTTTGTTGGACCCGTCGAACGAAGACGTGCATGCCAATGTTTTTATTTTATTTGTTAGAAATGCAAATCCACACTAGGAATTATTCAATTAATATATAAAATATTATATACAAAATGAAATTCACACACACGAGTACTCATATCAAATAAAGATTTGCCCATGTGGGGATTCAACCCGCGATTACTCGAGCCAGTTGATGAAGCGGTTTAAGCTCTTAACTACTGGACTAAACTGTAAGGACCCCAAAGTCTTAGCTAAATATCTGCTGAGCGTATATATGCCGGGCCTCAAAAGAAAGATTTAATACTTTTTATAATATGTATGTATGTAATTGGGTTAAAATGCTAATGACCTCAATACCTAAAAATAAAAAAAAGAGAGAATATTTACGACCATGAATGCGTATATGTTATAGTATGGTCTGGTTTTATTTAACCAATTTTTTTATGGTATCCCTCAATAAATTTTGAGCCTATGGATTGCAGGCTCAACTATAGATTTCGTGAATGTTTTTTACTATAATTTCTGATCTGATGAACTAGATTTTTATTGGAGCAATTTTGTTCCATTTGAAAATATTTCACTGCCAAATTCAGACCATTTTGCCTAAGAGTTAGATTAACTTGAGTTTCTTGTTTTGAAATTGTTCTATTTGTATATTTATTTATATAAATAAATAAAATAAACACCGTCACTCCTATATTCTCTAAGCGGGGGTGGCCCCAAGAGGTGTACACCGTACACCTACTTTACACCAACGATGTCAGGTCCCATGTAATAGGGGGCGAACCTAGTGCCATATACCGGGCAAAATTCTAGACTAATATCGGTAATTATTTACTACATTTTTCCAACCCAGGATTTGAATCCAGGACCGTGATTGCAAAGCACTTGATTCGCCACTAAAGAAACGAGGTAGTCAATGTTCTGCTTGTGGATTAGTTAGGTATATCGTTACAGACGTTGCAACGGCAATGTAACAGTGCGGGTAACGGTAAAACTAACACCCTAGCAGAACATTGGACATTTTCCTTGCACGTGATTAAAAGAAAAGGTGGCGAGTGTCTTCATGGATTGAACGATTTACAATACATTGACAGCTATTTTGCACTAGCTATTACCCGCGGCTATGCACTCGTTTATTTAGTAATTTGACATAGGTAGACCGGCCTTAAACAAATAAATATGCAAAGTTTCGTGCCCGAATCATTCATCATTAAAAATTTCACTCCCGAAGAGACAATCTTGACTCCATCATCGGTTTATGCAAGAAATAATATCTGAGTATCTAAATCAAAAATATATAAATAATCTCGGGTGCGTGCTATTAACCACTAAAGAGTTTCTTCATGAGGAGACAAATCATGGAGGAATTCATGTGTAGGCAAAATCACACATTTTAACGTAACATTGTAGGCTACCGCAAATTTTTCCGGGATAAAAAGTATTTAATATTTTAAGTTAGGGTATAAGTTATTTCCATACCAAATTTCATTGGAATTCGTTTTGTAGTTTTTGCGTGATTGAAACACAAAGAGACAGACAGGCAGACAAAAACTCCAAAAAAATTGTTTCGGGCTCTATATTGATAAAGAAGTGTACCCAATTAAAATTTTCAGACAATATTCATTGTAAAGATTTGGCTCGGTTACAGTTTTATTATATGTATATATATAAAGAGTATATATAGATATAGATTATGAGTTTCAACGGAACGTACTGAGCGATTTGGTTTTTCTGTAAATCTGTAACTGCTACACATGCGATTTTAAACTGAAGTTCACAGCATTACTGTCTTTGTAAGACTACTTCATAACTCGAAAACAGTATTTAAAGTATAACTTACTCTACAACAGAATACTGTTCAAGTTTTTGGTGTGAGCACATGTCGCTAAAGATGTTCTTACGGCCGGTTTTAAATTAAGCCATTTGAAGATAAGCGTCATCGATGACAAGTCTTGATTGATTGGCGCACTTTCCAATTTTGTATGGAATTATTTGAAATTTCGTCAATAGAAACAAACTTATTCTCAAATGCTTGAATCAGAAAGCAGCCGATAATATTTTTGTAGTCAAACGATTTTTCGCTAAAGCGCATAAAGTTTTATGCTCCAAAATAAAGAAATAATATTTTCTGATATTTTTTAAATATGTTATAGAATCTGGTTTGAATTTTAACAAAATATACCCTATCTAGTAAAATATATGAAATATTTATCAACTTGGGTAAATGTTAACTGCTTTTTAATAAAAAAATCAACGATACTCAAATGTCACAAATTCCAGAAACTAGATGGCTAAAATGTTTATTCGAACGCACATTTTATTTACTATAAATAATTTAATGTTCACATTAAGGCATAACGAACGAGTTTTAACATATTTTAAATGTGTATGACATTTAAAAGAGGCTTTTGTTTGTTTAGCAGAGCTCGGCGGAATATGCAAAGTACGCGGAAACCGACCGACCTTGTCCAAACAAGTCGTTGAGCTAATTTTGATGGCTACAATTTGAAAACAAAATTATTTGCAATAAAATAAATTATCGATGTGGATTATAGGCAGGTATAATCATGTGGCCTGTATTAAGGCTTCCCGTTCGCTTATGAATTCGTCATTTAAAAATATATTGTGAATTCCAAGACAACTGCTTTTGTAGATGAGAATTTCTGGTATTAATAGGTGCCTAAAATAGAACTATCTCGTTGGCCTAATCGTGCGTAGTGTGGTACGCGATTATGAGGTCCTGAGTTCGTGTCCTAGGTTAAACAAAATGTGTTTTTACTCTTAAAAAAATTCAACTTCACAGTCCACAGTGAACTAAAAAACTAATATAATAAAGTTATCAAAAAATATATATTTAATTACAAGTTACGTTATTGCCCACTTATTCTTTTTTCTTTACTTTATGACATTATTTCAAATTAAACTAATTTATGTTATGATAATGTCATTAAATATTTATTAACAGATATTTTTGAATAATGTACATACATATGTCGCAGTCGTCTCGGTTAAGCAAACCTACCCAGTTAAGCAAACACCGTCTTTAACATCATTTAGGTAAAGAAAGCAATAAAATATGAAACTATTTTCTGAAGCAATCTACTTACTTTACTTATTAGCCATTCAATTGAATATTCAGTTTAAATAACATTTATGTAGTAAAAACCACAGCTACACTACACTAGTTACTCTATAAGAAATGTCTCTTTAGTTATGATAAGCCCAACCTAACTAATCTACGTTATCGATGTTGTCCGTTCTGGCACTGTAAATCATCTATTTTTGTTAATGATCAAATATCGGTCTCATAAAAATGCTCAAAGTTGCTCAACGAGCTATGGAAAGAGCTATGTTTGGCGTTTATCTACGTGATCGAATCAGGAAGGAGGAGATTCGTAGAAGAACAAGGTCACCGACATAGCCCTCAGGATTAGCAAGCTGAAGTGGCAAAGGGCGGGCCACATAGCGCGAAGATCGGATAGGTGTTGGGGTAAAAAGAGTCTAGAGTGGAGACCACGTATTGGCAAGCGCAGCGTAGGACGACCGCCTGCCAGATGGACCGACGATTTTGTGAAAATCGCAGGAAGTCTTTGGCTGCAGGTGGCATCGGACCGGTTGCTCTGGAAAGCGATTGGGGAGGCCTTTGTTCAGCAGTGCACAAGTATAGGCTGAGATGATGATGATGATGAAATATCGTTTTAAAACTAGTCTAAAATTTCAATAATTAGGGTCGAATAATTTCAAAATAACGTTAGGTTTACTTAAATGAACCGTAAATGTGTGTAATAAATTTTATTTAGATGTACTATGGAGAAGGCCATTTGGTGACTCGAATGGTTAATCGTTTTATTTATTAATAACAGCATCACGCCTATATTTTCAAAAGGATGTGGCAGATGCTTACTATGCACACATCTACATTTCGGTGAAGATGTTAGTTCTCAATATAAGCAAGCCTATTGTCCTTATACCGGTCATAAATTCCAGAGCTCGGATTACAATTGAGCGTCTTTGGATAGAAGAACCCCAGTTTACTGACCTAGGATATTATTGTAACTGAAAATAATAGGCATTTAATTGACAGCCCATGCTTGCTTAGGGGGCCAAAATGGTTAATTTAAGCGGATGACTGCGACTGCGGCATAATATACTAATGTTTTGATTAATAACCAGTTTGGCAAAACCATGACATTTATATCAACGACTGCCTATTTTAAAGCAATGGTTTTTTTCAATCAATATGTAATTTTTTATGCAAACTTCTCAGATTTATTACCAAAGTCCGGAGAAGGTAGGCATCACAGAAAATGATTTGTGTAATTTTCTGAAGATGAGTGAACATTTCTATAGATGTTTTGCAGATTTGTTTCAACTGAGACAAGTAGTCAAGTACCAAATTCGACGTGCATATATCACAACCTATTCGTAGAGGTGTAATCAGTTACACAAATTTATATTTGCTGCGTCTCATAAAGATTGTTATGGTGTAAATGGCGCCGTACGCATGCGTGGACGATTCATATCGGATTATAATTGAAATAAATCCAGCCTCAACTTTTAGCTGCCTCGCTGAAAGCTGATTACGTTCTTATCTTTTACTTTACCCGGATTAATTTCCTTTTACAGGCCCTAAATTATATAATATGTTTTACTTTATAAATTTTTATTTTTGATTACGATTTTTTTTTTATTTGACATAGCCGGGGTCCATTTTCCAAAATGGCTGCAGCCGTTCCGTTCTAAGCAGACCCAAGCAACGGTGTTGCGGCAAAAAATAAACATTTTGCATCGTCAATAACATTCTTGCGCCTTCTGGCTCCGCGCATGCGTACAAAACCGTCTCAACAGGACGCGTTCCTGTCAAAAATATGCAAATTAATCCATAAAAAAGCGTTTTCACAACACTATTATAATATGAATCATAGTTAGGAACCCATAAATTTAGTTCTGACATTTATGAATCGTTGAAAAATGTTTTTTGACGTCGTTTAGCTGCAGCTCCGTCTGTAGCTTCGTCCCTGTCTGCTGCTACCGCGCATGCTCGGCTTTAATGTTTATATTATTTGTATTTGAGCTGTGTATCACGTAAACTATAACTACCACAGGCGTAGCTCCAATACTGTGGGCCAGTACCCGCCCCACCCCTCGTTGGTAGTTAAATATTTCTTGCTTATTTCGCCCTAGCATTGTTGATGCCGCGGCGTCGCAGGCTGTTGTGTATTGTTTAGACACGATTTTTCCATCAAAATATTTTTTGAATATAAACATATTGTATTTATGATACATTTAAATTGATTTATAGTGACGAGTGGTAGTTTTTAGTAGGTTTTTTGAACGATGCATCGGGCTGCAGCGTTGTAAATAATTTGCATCCGAAACTGCAGTGCAACGGTGCTTATGAGTGGTAGATCTTGTCACTTTTGAGTGTTAACTTTTTTTATTGTTTGTTACTTGTTTTCTAGGTTTATGTTTTTTTGTTGTTGCCGTGAGTGAAATTGAGATTTGTGGAGTTCTGGCGAGAACGTAAGTTTTAAATTTAACGGTTAGTGCCCCTGTTGTAGTCCAAAGGAATAATTAGGTGAAAAACTTTTACCTGAAAATAATATTTCTGGCATTAAATTATTTATCGGAAAAAACAAAAATTTATTATAAACTTTTTCTTTTATTAAAATAGATGTTTTTGTGATAAGTTGTTAATGGTGATAAAATAATCTGTGACCTACTTAAGAATAATATCAAAATATTTTATTATATAATACTATTAAATTATACCATAGCTATTAAAATAAGTGCAAGCATAAAAATTAACGCAACTATACCGAAAAATATTTTTAAGCTTTAATAAAAAAAAGCACGAACGAAAAAAAAATTACGAAACACGCGCGGAATCAGCCGGTGTTGCGTGAAAAGTTTCATTTTCCCGGCGCGGAACTTATAAGCACGTGGTCTGTCGCTCATGTGCTCCCCGTGGCGGCCAATCGCGTCGTCGCTTATAAGCGGCCCGGCCAATAGCGTGCCGCCACTGTAGAGCGCCAGTTTTGACAGCTGATGAGAGACGCGCGAAAAATAAAACCAAAGAATAAAACGAACGCGGTTGTTCTTTATGAGGACAATTAAAATTGTTAATAGAATTCAAATTATAATTTTTGTAACAAGTTTTTGACAGATTTTTATATTTTTTAAATAGGTATGAGCGACGCGCGAAAAAGGAACCAATCGCGACTGTTTTTTTTTTGGAAAATTTAACTGTCAGTTGAATGACATTTAAATAGCTTGCTTAAAGGTGATATATTTTTGTATCTTTTTAAATAGGTAATAGTAGTTTGATTTGATACATCACGGTTTAATATTTTATTATTTCTCGTTTTAATATTTAAAATCAACTATGTTATTATTAACTAAATTTGATATCTTTTTTAATTTATGATTGGGTACTTTTCAACTTTTTTATTAGTATAATGATTTACGAGGTTAGTTAAGATGATAATTTGTACATTATGCTTACTAATAACTGCTTAGTTAACAACATTAATTGTAATTTCTAAAACATGACTATAATTTATTTCTTTATCTTATACAAATTCTCCTGTCTAGAATTTTTCCTGTCATGTATCCACAAGACGCATCCGCGTTTGGAAACATTTTTTGTAACTTGCGGAGATCGAACCTGCGACTCCTACTTGATCTAGTGAAGCGAGCGGTCTATGCCCGGACCCGTAGACCAAGCCATCTACGATAATATTGTATACTTTTAAGGCTAATATGGTAAAACTAATCCATAGCAAACATTGTAACCAATGTTCGCAAAAATCGAATTTGAGTTTGGTTGAATCCTCCTTCACTTAGAAGAAACTTGTGTCAAATAGCGGAGCGGTCATAATTATTACATTAAAGTACCATAATTACCATTATTGCGTCAATACAATACTTCCTACATGTAAGTCTTTCAGTTATTTTATTCATTGACTATCTTTAGTTCTGCGGAAGAAAAGTCTACGAAAGCTTTCCAGTCTGTGAAGAAAAGAGGGGTATGTGGAACTTTTACCTCATAAAACCCCCGCAATGACCTCTCTCAATACGGAAGAAGGGCTCCTGGATCTCCAAACGGAATTTACTGGTGCCCCGCTCCAATGCCTCTCTTGATTACGTCCGAGCACCTCTTGGGGGAAACGGTCGTCTCTCCCTGTGCACCCTTACGGTAATGTGGAGCAACTCACATATTTGTTCCGTTCAGGATCGCTCCGTCAACTGGACGCCAGGGTTCCGAAATACCTGACTGACAATAGCAATCCGTCAGTGCAGCAATAGTGTCAGGGTCATCAAAGTTACTTGAAGGCTTACGATGCGGCTTGGCGATAGTCTAGTCACTACAGTACCTTAAGAACCCACGGCTAAGGAACCCACTGAATTATGGACACTTTCCACCCTTCTACCGGTAACAATCTATAGTCCAATCGTTCCTAAGCTAATTGTCATTGTTGATGAACACCGGCCCATAATTCGAGAGGCATAATCATCATCCCAATTTCGTCTGACTTCATCATTTCAGTCTATATTTGTCCACTGCTGATAATAGGCCTCCCTAATCGCTATCCAGAGCAACTCGTACGATGCCACCTGCATCCAACGACTTCTTATGATCTTCACAAGATCGTAGGTCCATCTGGTAGTCGGCCGTCCCACTCTGCGCTTGCCAATACGTGGTCTACACTATAGAATCTTTCTGCCCCAGCGCCCATCCGATCTTCGCGCTATGTGACCCGCCAATTTTCACTTACGCTTGTTAATTATGCTTATGTCAATGATCTTCATCTGACTTATGAGCACTGAATAATTTTCAAGTTAACATGGGAAGTCTTGTTATTTTGACTGTCTTTAGCCATCCATCTGGGAAATGTACGTCGTACACAATTCCAACATCGTTATCATCATATAGAGGCTGTTCTTTCTCATTGGAAACCTCGTTTATGCTAAGAGTCTCGACTTTGACTCATCTGCATGTTGTTCTTTCCAGCATCTTTTCCAAAGAGTGCCACCTCTTTCCGTGATCATTTCCGTTGTCCCTCACTAATGCTCAGCTCAAATGAACCCTCTTAAGTTGTGGCAAGTGTGATTCGCTTGAACTACCGTTTATTTGATGTATTTGTTGCTGGATTTTCTGTTAGTGAAGTTTATGATGGAGAATCCGAAGTCTTAATTTGTCCCTATGAAAATACGAATATCTACAAGTTGATCTTTTGTCAAAGCAACGACAGACAAGAAATACAAAGTTATAAATCAGCATACAATTGCTTCAATGGTTTATAGGTTAGGTGTTATCCTACCTCATCATCATCATCATCATCTCAGCCTATACTTGTCCACTGCTGAACATAGGCCTCCCCAATCGCTTTCCAGCGTAACCGGTCCGATGCCACCTGCATCCAACGACTTCCTGCGATTTTCACAAGATCGTCGGTCCATCTGGCAGGCGGTCGTCCCACACTGCGCTTGCCAATACGTGGTCTCCACTCTAGAATCTTTCTGCCCCAACGCCCGTCCGATCTACGCGCTATGTGGCCCGCCCATTGCCACTTCAGCTTGCTAATCTTAACGGCTATGTCGGTGACCTTGGTTCTTCTACGAATCTCCTCATTCCTGATTCGATCGCGTAGAGAAACGCCGAGCATAGCTCTCTCCATAGCTCGCTGAGCAACTCTGAGCTTTTTTATGAGACCTATAGTAAGAGACCACGTCTCTGATCCATATATCATCACTGGTAACACACACTGACTAAAAACTTTAGTCTTAAGGCACTGAGGTATTTTGGATGAGAAGATGTTGCGCAGTTTCCCGAACGCTGCCCAGCCGAGTTGGATTCGTCGATTGACCTCTCTCTCAAAGTTGGACCTACCTAACCGGACTACCTGTCCCAGGTAAATGTATTCGTCGACAACTTCAAGAGTAGAGTTCCCAACGGTGAGTGCGGTGGGTACGACATGGACGTTACACATTATTTTCGTTTTGTCCATGTTCATTTTAAGACCCACTTGTTGAGATACTCTGTTGAGGTCACCGAGCATTCGTCCTAGATCTTCCAGCGACTCCGCCACGACCACAATGTCGTCGGCAAATCGAAGGTGAGTGATGTATTCGCCATTGATGTTGATGCCAAGTCCTTGCCATTCCAAGAGCTTGAAGGCGTCCTCTAAGGTGGCCGTAAACAGTTTCGGAGAAATGACGTCTCCCTGCCTTACTCCTCTTTTTATGGGGATCGCCTTCGTGCAATGCCCCTGTACTCGGACTGACATGGTGGCGTTATTATACAAGCACTTCAACACTTCAATGTACCGATAGTCAATGCGGCATCGCTGGAGAGATCTAAGAACCGCCCAAGTCTCGATCGAATCGAAGGCTTTCTCATAGTCCACAAACGCCAAGCATAGTGGCCGATTATACTCCTCGGTCTTCTGTATAATCTGCCGCAGCGTATGTATGTGGTCTATGGTACTAAAGCCTTTCCGGAAACCGGCTTGTTCGGGAGGCTGGAAGTCATCAAGCCTGCGTTCGAGACGATTCGTGATGACTCTCGAAAACAACTTATAAACATGGCTCAGCAGTGTGATGGGCCTATAATTCTTCAGTAAAGTGTTATCACCTTTCTTAAAAAACAGTACCACCACTCCCCTGTTCCATGCTTCCGGCGTTTTCTCTTCGAGCAAGACGGAATTAAACAGCCTCTGAAGGACTTTAAGTACCGGCGTTCCGCCCGCTTTCAGAAGCTCTGCGGTAATTCCGTCTTCGCCTGGTGCTTTGTTATTTTTGAGTTGTTTGAGAGCCATCGTAATCTCGTACAGGCTGATGTCCAGGATATCTTCAGTGTAGTGTCGGGTTAGCTTGGCTCTTGGGTCTTTTACCAAGTCAACAACAGGTTCAGCTACTGAGGTGTACAACTGCCCATAGAACCTCTCTATCTCCCTGAGCACCTCTGACCGATTCGACGTTACGTTTCGGTCCTCCGTCTTCAGCTTCGCCAACTGGCTTTGCCCAATAGACGCGTCTCTTGCGAACACTTTGGAGCCCTTGTTCTGTGCTATGGTCTCCTCAATACGCCTTGTATTGAAGGACCGTAAATCGTGACGCAAGGACGAAACTACCTATCTATCTATCCTATCTACCTATACTTATTCTTTTATTGAAGCAAGGCTTAACAAAATCCAACGCGTCGTTTTATACAGGAACACTTAAATTTGACTAAAATGTTTGGTCTAGATGTTTTTTCATGTGAATTGTATGTTTGTGAATGAATTAACAACACTAGAATTTTTCTTAATTTGGGTCTTGTGTAAAAAAGAAAGAAAGAATGATATTTTAGGGTTTATACCTCAAGTTCAAAGTTATTCCCTAACTAAACGTTTATAAAATAATTATTTTGTCTCTATTTTCTTTGTGTCCAACTCACCGGTTCAAATTACCGCAATATGTACGAGTCACTAAGGTCATATGATGTATGCCTGTCATTTACGAAATAGTGTCCATCAGAAAATCAGTTCAGATACTTATTTAACAAGACTGTGTTGACTCAACCTTTACACTGCAAATACTTTGATTATTATGAGATCTTTGATTTACACGTAGTTTACAATTCTCTATATCTATATTACATATTTATTTTATCATCATCATCATCATCATCATCATCTCAGCCTATACTTGTCCACTGCTGAACATAGGCCTCCCCAATCGCTTTCCAGCGTAACCGGTCCGATGCCACCTGCATCCAACGACTTCCTGCGATTTTCACAAGATCGTCGGTCCATCTGGCAGGCGGTCGTCCCACGCTGCGCTTGCCAATACGTGGTCTCCACTCTAGAATCTTTCTGCCCCAACGCCCGTCCGATCTACGCGCTATGTGGCCCGCCCATTGCCACTTCAGCTTGCTAATCTTAACGGCTATGTCGGTGACCTTGATTCTTCTACGAATCTCCTCATTCCTGATTCGATCGCGTAGAGAAACGCCGAGCATAGCTCTCTCCATAGCTCGCTGAGCAACTCTGAGCTTTTTTATGAGACCTATTGTAAGAGACCACGTCTCTGATCCATATATCATCACTGGTAACACACATTGACTAAAAACTTTATTTATTTTATAGTTACTTAAAATATAATAATTTATTCTAATTTTTGGTCACTATCATGCCAAGTCAGTAATGGCATTCAGAGTCAACTCACTCAGTCAACTGAACGAGGCAGAGGGGCACCAGTGCGTCCCGTTTGGAGATCTCTGGGCTGCTCGGCTATATTGCGTCGATAAATCAAGTTTGTAAAACACTGTAACAATTTTGTACCCATTCATTCATTTCATTGTACCCATTTCGTAATGTTTGAGTTGGCAACAATCATAATAAACTTTCAGGGTCCCACCGTTAGGCCTATATTCCCCAAGCAGGGGGGGGGGGGGGGGGGGGGCAAGGGGTACTGTGTACATTTACTTATAACCTCAAAATTTCAGTAGCCATTAATTCATATAAGGTTATATTGTGTATTGACATTCAGTAAAGATGTCGGCGACTTTGATATAAGTACTCACAATACTTTGAAATATTTATTTTAGATTGCAAATTGTCTGTTAGATAATTGAACGGATGTTTGCCAATATTTTAATAAAATAAATAAATAAAGTTGGGTCAAATGTTTGTTGGTTCTGGGGTAATTTTTGACAATATCCTTTCCAGGATCAGCCCGAAGTCTGGCATTGTGTCCGCTATAATGTTAATAGGCGTCATTCATAACATGATCTAATATCGTCGGTGGAAACTGGGTGTACACAGTGCACCTCAACCATCTCCGCTTGGGGAATGACGTTTTTTATAGCTGAAATTGGAAAAATAATTGGACCACAATTCTTTGTTTTTCAGTATACTAATCCGAGCCCATCATTCGAAGCAGGTTTTCGCAAATGATATCGTTTTAATAAGAAGGAAACATGATTGGTTTCTCCATTTTCGTTCAACTAAATATTATCAACGACTTTATTTGCATTGAATTTACAGCGTGTTAGCCTATTCATCCCCTAGTGTTTGAATTTAAAAAAAACCAACAGTGGCACTCCGGGAGTGCCGACAGAAGTGAAAACTTGAACAATAACATGTGTATTTTTTGAATTCATATACAGTGGTGTCGGTAACGGTAACAGTGTCGCGAGTTCAATTGTTTTTTCCCATCTCAAAAAAATGCCTAACGCGCCTAAAGAAGATTTCACTTAAAAACACCCTTCTTATTCCTTCCAGTCGCTATAAAAGGAAACCTTGCAAAATATTTGAACGTGGTGAATTGAGCCGTATGCTGATTTATTTAATAACTTAGTCAATCAGAAATAAAGTTTCTCCTTTTATATTTTAGATATCGTAGAGTGTAATCAAATTAACACCTCTTTATGAAAGGCTATTCAGACATTATATTTTGCAAATAAGATAGTTTCGCTAACTGGTTTAATTGTTACTTGCTGTGAATCGATCGATGCTGTGTTTTCTCTATAAGAGGTTTTTGAAATCTATTGAGAAAATAAGTGCTTGTTACCTTAATTGTACAATAAAATCGAGCAATTATTTATTTTATTCTTAAAATGTACATATTTTTCCTCAAAACTCTGCAACTTGACTGCCTTTGCACCAGACCACTGGTGGCAAAGCGCATCGCTTTGTGATCACGAGGTCCTGCGTTCAAATCCTAGGTCGGAAAATTGTAGTTTTTCTAACGAAAAATTCGCAGTATGAGTCCGGAGTCTGGAATTGTGCCCGGTATATGGCAATAGGCTCGCCCCCTATTACGTAGGACCTAACATCGTCGGCGAAACGTGGGTGTACTCAGTACACCTCTGCCACCCCCTCTGGGGAATATAGGTGTGACGGTGATTTTTTTTTTTAACTCTGCAACAAAATTCGCTTCCTACACAGACATTTCAAACTACATAAAATAATACATACAGACGAAAGTAATATAATACATAGTAACATATAATTCGGGTAACATCAAAGGCGGCGCGGTCTCTTTATAGCGGGTGGGCGTGTCCCTTTTCAGCGGAGCATTGCGATTGGTCGACGCACTCTTTGATGTCGCCGCCGGCACTGTACAGTGGGTTGTCCTGGCGCTTTTCAGTGGAATAACTTAGGAATTACAGTCTGAATACTTTTTTTTCGTTTTATTTATGAGATGGTATGGAAATTCGTTGGGACCGTGCTAATGAGGTCTTATAGTTTGTATTAGATATTCTATCTATAGAGATTGTGGAAGGACAGTTATTTTTGTGTAGAAAAGTAGATTTTGGTTGAGTGATTTGTGGGCTGTATTTCTTGTCACTATATTGGTTGATTTGGAAGAGGCTAGAATAGGAATTACCTGTTTGATATGGAGATCTAATTACAATTAATGTTTTTACATTATTATGTAAGTTACTTTCCTAGTAAAAGTATGTAATTTATCTATCCGACCATATCAATCCATGCAATTATCCATCCATTAGTATGGGCTGTACACTTATGTGTGACAAATAAAAAGAAATATTTTATTTATTTATAAAATTTTTAAAAATTTAATTATCACTTGCTTTAACGGTGAAGAAAAACATCGTGAGGAAACCTGCATGCCTAAGAGCTTCTCGAAGGCGTGTGAAGTTCGCCAACCCGCACTGGGCCAGCGTGGTGGCCAGTTATTTTATAAAAAATTTCAGCAGCATCAGCAGTGATAGCCTAGTGGTTAGACCGTTGGATTGCGAAGTCAGAGGTCTCGAGTTCAAACCTAGGCACGCACCTATGTCTTTTCGAAAGCATGTAGGTACTAAAAAATAATTATCACTTGTTTTAACGGTGAAGGAAATCATCGTGAAGAAACCTGCATGCCTAAGAGTTTTTTGAAGATGTGTAAAGTTCGCCACCCCCACTGGGCTAGCGTGGTGGACTATGGCCTAAGCCCTCTTAGTTTGAGAGGAGGCCCGTGCCCAACGGTGGGACAGTTTCTTAACAGGGCTAATATTATTATTATTAATTTTTTTACTTATCTGTCTATAGGTAGGTAGCTACAACCTATCATAAGGCCGGTTTCAATATTCCACAGAAGGATTGATTTCCTTACTGTCAGTATAATTTTGAGAGATTTTCTATACAGAGAGGCGCTCGTAGCGCTGTGCGACCGCGGTGTTCTTACCGATCACCAAGGTTAGCGGCACCAAGGCAGCGTTCGACTCGGTCGGCCTGAGATGGGTGACCGTTGTGGCATTTCATATTCGAGCGCCTCCGTGCTTCGGAAGGCACGTTAAGCCGATGGTCCCGGTTACCACTTAATGTGGTAGTCGTTAAGACGAGTTGGAAAACTTAAAGGGGGCTTGATAAGTTCCAACAGCAGGTGGCCACAAACCTGCCTCAACCAATCCGCACTGGGTCCGCGTGGTGGAGTATGACCTAATCTCTCTCACCTCGATTTGTGAGAGAAGGCCTTTGCCCAGCAGTGGACAGTATAGGCTGATAGTATTGTATTATTCCATACATATAAATATGTCAAAATTCTGTCCGTAGTAGGCAAATTATTGAAAGTTATTTTTTGAAACCGGCCGATAGCGATTTTCGTATGATTATAAATAGACCTCTACCAATCCAATTAGAAGATATTTAAAGAAATGACTTATAAACACTTTTTATTATCATCTTATTTCAATGAGAGTGGAGGAAGCCAGGGAGGTGTGTAAGGGACCTGTTGGAACTCTGTACTCTCTGCCTAACCTGCAAGGGATCTGGCGTGATGATATAGATAAAAGATCTTATTTCAATAAAATATTTTGAAAAGAAAAGGTGCGTTTGCGTGCGATTATTTCAATAATCTTTTTTTAATAGATAAGGTGCCTATTAGTAAAGATTTTATATCTGATGAAACAGATTTCGAAAAGCTAAAACTTTAAATTAGTCTTAAATGGTTTGAAATAAATTGATTTAATAAGTTATTTTTACAATATTTAAATAGTAAATGGAATTAAATTAGGTAGTTTAGTAAGGTTTTTAGATTAACGCATGAAAAAAAAACTATTCTTCGGATTATATCGCGGTTTATTATTGATAACTTGTGTATATTTTTAAGTTAAATAACGCTCTTTAATTTAACCTGCCTCGTTGTTCTAGTATCGTATGATATACTTAGGGTTTACAAGGTCTTGAATTCCAATCTTAGGTCGGCCAAAGCGTCGGAGAATTCACAGTATAAGTCCAGAGTCTGGAATTCTGGCCGGTATTACATGACACCTAATAGTTCACAGGATTATTATTACTACAAACGTAAAAAGGCATCCTGTTTTTCGTATGTAGTTACGGGATTTTTATTATGTTTTAGATTTCATCTACTATTCAGTTTCCTTTACGAAGGGAAATCATAAACTTAAATTCAAATAATTTATTTTGTATAAGCCCTGCGGGGGCGCTTACAAATAGTCAAGTTACCTTTTTTAAATCTAAACTAACTACAAATCAACCACAGGATCGAAACGCGGCCTCTACTGAGAAGATCTGGGGTAGAAAATCAGCGGGCTTGGCTTTTTTTATTTAATTCTCTTTCTCTTTTTTCCTTTCTACTTTTTTATCATATTGTGTGGATACAATGTTTAGGTTACAATTAAATAGCTTACGATCTAACTCTAGTGTTATGCTGTACGACCGAGATATGAGACTAATGAAGTTATTTATAAAGAGTGTCTAAAGGATTCCAGATGAACCAGCCCCCACAAGCAGCACCGGTTCACGAGTATGACTACTGGAACAGCCAACACTCCCCTCGACCATATTGAAGGGAAGGGCGTGACCCGCGCCAGACAGCCACCGCAAGCAAAGACATTATAGTGAGCATGACCAAGCCAGAACCCCAAAGACGGTGGTCACATTGGATCTACAAAGCGGCAATACCCCATAAAATATGCTTTTCGTTAACATAAGAAATTATACTAGTTACGTATACTATTTTCACAGAGTACATTTGTATGACTACTGGCAGCAATAATATCGTGAACTTCCGTTATCACTCACGGCTTTTTTTTTAAAATATATATATTTTTTTAATTTTTAAAAAACAGTGTATAAAAAAAATCTTCTCGTTTACAGATTATAAATTAATTACAACATAATGAATAATAAGTTATAACATGAAAGTAATCATAATAATTAGTGAATTATATAACGATAAAATTATAATTAAATATGACTGATAGTTAGTACATATATAAAGTGTTCGTATAATAATTTAATAAAAATAAATAAATAATAGTAAAAGTTTTGGAGAGGATTTTGAAGAATTGAGAAGAATCCAAGAAGATACTGAAATGTTGTACGCTGTAAGACAGGTGAGTAAATAGTGATATTAATAAACCAGCGAATTAATATACAATGCGAAAATGGAAGGATGTAGGTACCGGGGAAGACCTAGGCTATCTTACCAGGACCAAATAGACCGGGTCTTATCTGAAGGACAAGTCAAGAGTCTCCGTAACCGGCGAGTGTGTATGAGACAAACTATGAGCCTCTGCCTACCCCGCAAGGGATCTGGCGTGATAGATAGAATAAACCAGCCTTTACTGTCCCATATCTGGGCAAAGGACTTGTCACACAAATCGAGGGGGAATATAGGTCATACTTTTGCCACAACGCGGACCTCCACCTGCTTCTATGCTCTCGGTCTACCTGCGTTTATATGCGATAATTAACGCACTAACAAAGACATAACACATACTTAGATGTCGACCACATTAATGCATTAATTGGACTATTAAGCGCAGTGGTTTAGAGCTAAAGCCGCTCCGCCCTCTGTGTCTAATCGCGCGTTTGATTCCTGCACGGGACAAATCTTTGGGTGATTCACATTTATTTGTTTCGGTCTGGGTATTTGTGTTTATGAATTTTTATGTTTGTGAACGCACCCACGACACAGGAGTAAATTCTAGTGCGGGGCTAGATTTTTTATAAAAACAAAAAAGAAAGAAAGAACTGAACCAACATATCACATTTCAACTACGTAGAATAAAAATAAATTTAATTCAGCTTGCAAGATTTGACCTAACTAACGAACATTTTGTTTTTTTTTTTGATATTATTCGTAGCCCCATACTTAGATTTATTCCTGTGTCGTGGGTGCGTTTATAAACAAACATGAAAATTTACGTACACAAATACCCAGACCGGAACAAATAATTGTGGATCACACAAAGATTTGTCCCGTGCGGGAATCGAACGCGCGATTAGACAGTGGGCGGAGCGGCTTAAGCTCTGCGCTAAATCGTCCGTCCATATTCAAATTACAATGCATTTTTATGGTAAGCGTGACCTAATTCCACGCCCATTGACTCCAGATGAAGGAACTCCTCAACGGCCAATAGCATAAATACGAATTTTTTTATCATCATCTTCATCACCCAAACGATATCCACTGCAGGATAATAACCTCCCCGAAAGATCGCCACAACGACCGGCTTTGTGCTGTACGCATCCAGCTTTTACCCGCGACCTTCACCGGGTTATCGGTCCACCTTGTGAGAGGCCTGCCCACTCCACGTTTTTCGGTACCAGGTCGCCACTCGAGAACCTTTCTGCCCCAACGGCCGTCAGTTCTACGAGCGATGTGCCCCGCCCACCGCCACTTCATCATCATCATCATCATCATTTCAGCCTATACTTGTCCACTGCTGAACATAGGCCTCCCCAATCGCTTTCCAGCGTAACCGGTCCGATGCCACCTGCATCCAACGATTTCCTGCGATTTTCACAAGATCGTCGGTCCATTTGGCAGGCGGTCGTCCTACGCTGCGCTTGCCAATACGTGGTCTCCACTCTAGAATCTTTCTGCCCCAACGCCCGTCCGATCTTCGCGCTATGTGGCCAGCCCATTGCCACTTCAGCATGCTAATCCTGAGGGCTATGTCGGTGACCTTGGTTCTTCTACGAATCTCCTCATTCCTGATTCGATCACGTAGAGAAACGCCGAGCATAGCTCTTTCCATAGCTCGCTGAGCAACTTTGAGCTTTTTTATGAGACCTATTGTAAGACACCACGTCTCTGATCCATATGTCATCACTGGCAACACACATTGACTAAAAACTTTAGTCTTTAGGCACTGAGGTATTTTGGACGAGAAGATGTTGCGTAGTTTCCCGAACGCTGCCCAGCCGAGTTGGATTCGTCGATTGACCTCTTTCTCAAAGTTGGACCTACCTAACCGGACTGCCTGTCCCAGGTAAATGTATTCGTCGACAACTTCAAGAGTAGAGTTCCCAACGGTGAGTGCGGTGGGTACGACATGGACATTAAACATTATTTTTGTTTTGTCCATATTCATTTTAAGACCCACTTGTTGGGATACTCTATTGAGGTCACCGAGCATTCGTCCTAGATCTTCCAGCGACTCCGCCATGACCACAATTTCGTCGGCAAATCGAAGGTGAGTGATGTATTCGCCATTGATGTTGATGCCAAGTCCTTGCCATTCCAAGAGCTTGACGGCGTCCTCTAAGGTGGCCGTAAACAGTTTCGGAGAAATGACGTCTCCCTGTCTTACTCCTCTTTTTATGGGGATCACCTTCGTGCACTGCCCCTGTACTCGAACTGACATGGTGGCGTTATTATACAAGCACTTCAACACTTCGATGTACCGATAGTCAATGCGGCATCGCTGGAGAGATCTAAGAACCGCCCAAGTCTCGATCGAATCAAAGGCTTTCTCATAGTCCACAAACGCCAAGCATAGTGGCCGATTATACTTCTCAGTCTTCTGTATAACCTGCCGCAGCGTATGTATGTGGTCTATGGTACTAAAACCGCCACTTAAGTTTGGCAATTCTGACAGCAACATCGGTGACTTTGGTTCTCCTGCGGATCTCCTCATTTCTGATTCGATCTCGCAGAGAAACTCCGAGCATAGCTCTTTCCATTGCCCTTTAGGTGATCCTGAGCCTTCTTATGAGGCCCATCGTGAGCGGCAAATTTAGTATCATCATCTCAGCCTATACTTGTCCACTGCTGAACATAGGCCTATCCAATCGCTTTCCAGCCTAACCGGTCCAATGTCACCTGCATCCAACGACTTCTTGCGATTTTCACAAGATCGTCGGTCCATCTGGCGGGCGGTCGTCCCACGCTGCGCTTGCCAATACGTGGTCTCCACTCTAGAATCTTTCTGCCTCAACGTCCGTACGATCTTCGCGCTATGTGGCCCACCCATTGCCACTTCAGCTTGCCAATCTTGAGGGCGATGTCGGTGACCTTGGTTCTTCTACGAAACGCCTCATAGCTCTTTCCATAGCTCGCTTAGCAACTTTGAGCTTTTTTATGAGACCTATTAAGAATTTTGTATACACTTTTAATTTTTATTGATTAACTCGTATATGTATAGTATTTTCTGAAGTTGTATTTTATATCGCAAGCCTGTGTTATTTGCTTAGTTTATCAACGTTCATACACTATGTTATTGTTTTCCGTGCGAGTTGCATTCAGGCGGGCACGACGCGTGTTTTTCCTAAAAAAACAAAACAATGAAACTCGATAAGTAAACACGAGCTGACTCAAACGTTACTTGGTTATGAGTTATAACAAACACTGCTTGCTTTCTTTGTGCTAACACGGAGGATATTATCGGGCTTAATGTATGGGAGGTTGGTCAGAGCAATTTTAATATATTTATATATCTATCTAATCTATATCATGACGCCAGACCCCTTACAGGGTACGGAGAGAGATCAGAGTAATCTGCGAGCGTGTATGAGACCAACTATGAGAGTGGAGAAAGCCAGAGAGGCCTGTAAGGAAAGAACCTGTTAAAAAACTGTACTTATTAAAATAATAAGAATACTGCTCCATTATCGATCGATTTTTAATGGTGCGGCTGAAGAACACGAGGTCCTAGGTTTGAATCCTCGGTCGGACAATGGTGAAAGTGAGTAAGGTAACCTCTATGTCAGAGAAAGCCTAGATTTTTTTCATGTACATTATGAATGTATATGTATTTAAAAGCAAATAAAACCAGCCTATACCTAATATGTCTTTTCTGAGAAAAGACCTCTCACAGATCGAGATGAGAAAAAATAGGTTACAATACACTACGCAGGAAGAGTCGAGTTCATCTGCTCAAAAACGGCTTATCACAGGGTTCGGTGCTTGCTGCCCTGTCTCCATTCCGTTCTCAGTTTCGAACCTATTTGCGACTTTATAAAAAGTAATCGCCGCCGACTACGAACCTAACTCCCCTCCTATTAGCCGCTACCACCGTCCGCGGCATGTTCACACCGACCCTACCGATGCCCTTACATCCCTTCTTTCGGATACAGATAGGTACCGAACATAGGATCAGACACCGACCTCGCCAGTGAGGTCGAAGAATCCCTTGCCCGGTCTCCACCACGGCGAGACACCTAGTATACGCCCTCCCCCATAGCGACTGCCAAAGCCCAGGCCGTTCCTCCTTGAGGTGCCCTTGGCAAGGGGGCAACTAGCTGCCCCCTTGCCCTTCTGGCTCGAGCATAGTGGTTGCAAGCTCGCCCTCTTATCCGGTGAAGCTGTAAAGGCCCTGCAGCCAACAGCGTAGATCATTCACACACAATGCTCTCCTGTTGTTTAATGTCTACACATGCGACATGCCGTGCACTCGGTCTGAAAAAAATATATATGCCGATGACCTGGCTCTAGCATACCAGGGGAGGACATTTAAGGAGGAAGAAATCACAATATCGCAAGATGTTCGAGAGATGAACGCGTACTATACCAATTGGTGGCTATGCCCTAACGCTTCCAAGACTGAGGTAAGCGCTTTTCATCTCTCAAGCAGTTTGGCTCAGAGAAAGTTCAATGTTACTTTCTGTAGAAAGAAGGTCAACTACAGATTTTGTCCTAAATACCTTACATGTAAAAAATAATTTTTTTTTATTTGTCTCCCCTGGTACTTTTATTTGCGCTGTAAAACTACAATCACACCTATAATATTTTTTACATAAGATGAGTAGTGAGTGGGCAAAGCGCATCGCTTTGTGATCACGAGGTCCTGGGTTCAAATCCTAGGTCGGACAAATGTAGTTTTTCTAACGAAAAATTCCCAGTATGAGTCCGGAGTCTGGAATTGTGCCCGATATATGGCAATAGGCTCGCCCCCTATTACATGGGACCTAACATCGTCGGCGAAACGTGGGTGTACTCGGTATACCTCTGCCACCCCCTCTGGGGAATATAGGCGTGACGGTGTATGAGTAGTGACAGTTCTAAGTGCCAAACGAAATTAATATTTCATGCAATGGTATTAAGGCATATAACCATTAGTATAGAATACGGGTCATGTCTCTTATTGCTATTGTAATAAAATATAATTTTCTTTAACACTTACAACTGTCACAGTAGGTATCATTATAGTATCTTACATGAAAGATACTATAATGTGTATCTACTTTACAGAATTTTTCACTAGACCTGGGTACGTACGGTGACGTTCTATCATATTCCATTTCACGCATATTGTATTCAAGAATATTTAAAATATGGAGTCCAAAAAATAAACATGAATATAAAAGATATTAAAAAATCTACTTTAATTTGCATTTATATCATATACTGTTTATAAATTTGTGTAATTATTTAAAATACTTAAAACTTTATGAATCTCTATAAATAAACAATGAAATCGCTATAATCGAAACATTGTTTTTAAAATGTACAAAATCGATTGCGATTTCTTTGCGAATATATTATTCTATGTATCCGACTGAAATACTTAGTGTACTCATGGTTAATAAATTAATAAATAAACGTGAATGCGCTCAGTTGACATATTAATATAGACAGTTTCATAGATTTTTAAATAACAGATTAGTCAGACGATTTTACTGACCCAATTATATAAATTATTGTGTTCCGTTCTGTTTTTATCTCTTAATTATTTTTTAATAATATCGATTTATTTTTCTTTATAAATTATACCGATATAGTACTCAATCGATTCTATTTCTTTCAATTTTATCGTCACCACATTTCTAGAAACGTTAAAATCCAAACCGTCACCGTACCATTGGCTCGTGAAAAGGGATATATTAGCGAAGAGTAAAAAGTGACGCTGAAAACTGACTTTACTTATTACAATTACTTTTGTATATTATTATTTCTTTTTGTGTGTGTGTGAATGATCTACGCTGTTGGCCGCGGGGCCTTTACAGCTTCACCGGACAAGTGGGCGAGCGTGCAACCACTACGCTCGAGCCGGAAGGCAAGGGGGCAGCTAGCTCAAGGGCGCCTCGAGGAGGAACGGCCTCAGCTTGGGCAGTCGCTATGGGGGAGGGCGAATACTAGGTGTCTCGCCGTGGTGCTCTGCACCGGCCGGCGGGAAAGGGATTCTTCGACCGCGCCGTTATTATTTCTTGTTGGTATACCCAATCTTCATTCTAATTAACTTATCATAATAGAGTACTGGACAAAAATGTAATATTCAATAATATATTAGCTTTTTAATATTTAAAAAAAAGGTAAAACTTCTTCAAAAACCAAAAAATAAATATTTGAAGTCGTTGCTGGTTAGTGCAGTCGATTACTTGTCCCTAACTTCAAATATTTATTTTTTGCTTTTTCAGTCAGTACCCTTTTTTTTAAATATTTATAAAAAAAGACACCATCATGCCTATATTCCCCAAGCGGGGGTGGCAGAGGTGTACTAAGTACACCCACGTTTCGCCGACGATGTTAGGTCCCATGTAATAGGGGGCGAGCCTATTACCATATACCGGGCACAGTTCCAGACTCCGGCCACATACTGGGAAATTTTCGTTAGAAAAACTAAATTTTCTGACCTAGTATTTGAACCCAGGACCTTGTGATCACAAAGCGATGTGCTTTGCCACTAGACCAACGAGGCAGTCAAATATTTATTTTACAATTTTAAGTGATGAGTGAATTAATTATTAATAGTTACATACCTATGTTATATTATTCTGCTTAGTTTTAGAGTAAAGATACAGAAGATTTAGAGTACATGATTGATATCATACCCATAATAACGGAATCTATACATACGTGCTGTTTGCCGTTAAGGAGTTTTCTGGTGTATCTTCAAAGTCCTAGGTTCAATAGTTCATCTCGAAGCTATACTAAACCCAACGCAAAAAGAATCATCAAAATCAGTTCATAAATAAAGACGTTATAAAAACACAAAGGAATTGTAAACCTCCTCCTTTTTTAAAGTCGGTTAATAATATGATTAGTTCTATGATAGGGTACCTATGGGATACTTTATCTATCTATCTATATCATCACGCCAGCTCCCTCGCGGGGTAGGCAGATAGTACAGAGTTCCAACAGGTTCTTTCCTTACATACCTCTCTGGCTTCCTCCACTCTCATAGTTCGTCTCATACACACTCGCCGGTTACGGAGACTCTTGACTTGCCCTTCAGCTAAGACACGGTCTATTTGGTCATGGTAAGATAGTCTAGGTCTTCCCCGGCACCTACATCCTTCCACTTTCGCATTGTATATCTATTTTGTCATTGTTTCTTCTGGCATTCTTTCTATATGCCCGAACCAACGGAGCATACCCTTTCTCAACTTTACACCGATACTATCTTTCATACCTACTCGCTTTCTTACTACGCTGTTGCGAATACGGTCGGTCAGCGTGACTCCGCACATCTTCCGCAGAGATCGCATTTCGACCGCATTTATCTTGCTTTCGTTCTCCTTCTTACATACCCAACTCTCACTGCCATATAACAGCGTTCGGACAAGCACTCCGTTATGCATGGCCAGCTGCGCCTTTTGGCTTAAGTGCCGGCTCCCAAGTAGCCTTCCCATCGCACCATTCACTCTATTACCTGCATTCACTCTTCTCTCTATATCAGCGGTGTATTTCCCATCCTTACTGAAGGCGCATCCAAGATATACAAAATCATTCACTTGCTCCAGCACATCGTTACCAACCACAATCCTTGCATTCGTTCTGGTTTCTTCCCGTTCAAAAACCATAATTTTGGTTTTCTTCACATTCAAATGTAAGCCATTGTTCATGCAGTCGTCTCTCATAACTGCTACTAGTGTTTGCAGATCAGTGGCTGTTGGCGCTATCAAAACCGCGTCATCTGCATATAATAGGTGGTTTATCACTAGATCACCCATTTTTACCCCTTCAGTCATCGCATTCAGTCTTTGAAGACAGTGGCTGTTGGCGATATCAAAACCGCGTCATCTGCATACAATAGGTGGTTTATCACTAGATCACCCATTTTTACCCCTTCAGTCATCGCATTCAGTCTTTGAAGACTTTTATCCAGATACACTATAAACAGTCTAGCGGACAACACGCAACCCTGCTTGACACCGATTTTAACGTCAAACCAAGGTGACATGTTACCACCCACCCGTACGCATGCCTTGCTGTCCACGTAGGTGGACTGGACGGCTCGCAACAGGGTGCCGTTTATACCATACTCTGGCAAAATGTCCCAAAGTTTCTTTCGCACGACTCTATCAAACGCCTTCTCCAGGTCCACAAAACCGCAGAAAACCTTCCGGCCTACTGCCAGATGCTTTTCTACGATGTTGCGGAGGGAGAAAACTTGATCCGAACATCCTCTTCCAGACCTGAAACCTCCCTGTGCCTCACACAACACTCCATCGGACTTCTCGCGCATTCTCCGTTCAATAATTTGACCATACACCTTAGCTGCCAAGCTGATCAAACTGATGGCCCTGTAATTGGCGCAGTCATATTGTGAGCCCTTGCCTTTATACAAGGGTACTATGACTGCGCGGCGCCAATCTGTAGGGACTCTACCGGTCTTCCAGCAAAGATTTGCGAGGACCCAAAAAGCGTCCCGGACGCAAGTTCCACCATATTTTATCATCTCGGCAGATATCATGTCTATTCCCGCAGCTTTACCATTTTTTATACTTCGTATCGCCCATTCAACTTCTTCCATAGTGATGTCCTCTGTGGATTCTGGTGCCGCAAACTCGCCTCTGGGCTCGTCTGTGGCACCAGCATCCGGGGCATTCTCATACATTTTTCCAAAGTATTCACTCCACCGGTTTAGCACAGCTTGTGTGTCTGCAAGAATGTCACCATCCTTAGATTTTATCTTTTCCATTCTGGAGCCTGACGAATCACCTCGAGCCTTTCTCACCTTGCTCCAAAAGAGTTTAGTGTTATTCTCGAAGTTCTTCGTCAGCCTCTCCTTCTCAATCACACTAGCTCTTTCACGCTTTTCTTTAACTAAGGTTTTGGTGGCATTCTTGCATTGCCGGTATATTTCTTTCTTCATCTCCGTCATACTGTCATTTAAATTCAAAGAAGAGACATAGTCCTGCCACGCTTTCTTCTTACTTTCAACAGAGCTTTTTAACTCTGTGTCCCACCATGCATCCCCTTTTGCTGTGCTATGCTTCTTTGAGCAGCCACATACTTCTTTCGCTGATTCTACCAAACTCTCTTTCAGACAATTCCAGCATTCATCTATGTTTGAGTCCGAAGAACCAGCTGTCAAAAGCTTGTCCCGGACTCTGTCTTCTGTATCATGTCTCGTTCTCCACACGCTCTCATCTTGCAACTTTTCAACCTTGATTCTTTTAAGGCCTCCGAAGGGGATACGCTCTCGCCAGTGCCTCCACTTCCTGAACAAACCACTAAACCGCGCAATTACGAGATAGTGGTCCGATTCAAGAGTGGGGCCTCGATACGCACGGGTATCTTGAAGTTTACTTCGGAGACGGTTATCTACCAGGATCAAATCTATCATGCTTTTCTGTTCATTTCTTCTCCACGTATACATATGAATATCCTTGTGTTGGAATATTGTATTGGACACAAGGAGACCTCTTTCCAAACACACATCTACAATAAGCTTACCTGCATCATTCACTCTCTTATCACCATAAGGACCCAGAGCAGCGTCGCAAGTTTGCCGCCTGGTTCCCACCCATCCGTTCAGGTCGCCACACAAAATCACCTTTTCATTCGCATCAGCCAGATCCAGAACTTCCCTGACATTATCCCAAAACTTCTCAAGGTCCGGGGGTGTCGACGAGTTTACAGGAGCGTAGGCTCCAACCAAAAACACTCTAGTGACACCCAGGTTCAAGCGGACCCAGAGAAGTCTCGCATCGTGCAGGCCATAATCTCTCACTCCAGAGGCCAGGCGACCGGACAACAAGATACCCACCCCCATGCTGGCACGATCGCTTTGTGGCACTCCAGACCACAGAGCCATCATGCCGTCAGGGAGATCACAGACTTCACTGCCCCTGCGCTTAGTCTCTGTTGCACACAGAGCATCCAGGCGTCTCTCTTTCATTACATCAATCACCTCATGCATCTTATCTTTTATACCACCTCTTACATTCCAGGTGCCTATTCGGCACTCTGCACCCCACGACTCGCCAGTTCGGGCCCGGCGTGATGGGTGGCGGCCCCCATCGCCGCTTCTGCCTATGTTCGTACCGACGGGGGCGGACCGGTACGCGTCGCCTCGGGGGGACGCCCTAGCCCGCACTGCGGTACTTGCTCGGTCCAAGATTGCAGCCGTAGCGGCTGGCAGGGGTCGCGACGAGCACGCTCTTGGACAGACCCCCTAATGGGAAACTTTATAATGACTCAATCTACAGATTTCTATTATTTGTCCTTAAGGAGTTCCCTGGTATATCTTCAAAGTGTGTGTGTGTGTGTGAGTGATGTACGCTGTTGGCCGCGAGGCCTTTACAGCTTCACCGGACTTAAGGCCGAGCGTGCAACCACTACGCTCGGTATCTAAGTTCAAGGTCCAATACGGATGAAATTAAAATGGGACCATCTTGGAGCTAAACTGAACCCAATGCAAAAATAGTCATCAAAATCGGTTTATAATTGACTGAAATATCGGTGAACATAAATAAAAAAGCATACATACAGACAAACATAGAACCTCCTCCTTTTTAAAGTCGGTTAAAAATGGTAAATCATAGCGCACAATAATAACTGTGTATTCTCACCGATACTCCCCGATGCTCTGACATCGCTTCTTTCCGCTCCGGATTCGGACGTCGACGACTAAGTCGTAGATCCCCTCCCCCCGTAGCGACTGTCCAAACTCGAGGCGCCCTCGAGTATGTCGCCCCCTTGCCCTTCTGGCTCGAGCGCAGTGGTTGCACGCTCGCCCTTAAGTCCGGTGAAGCTGTAAAGGCCTCACGGCCAACAGCGTATATCACTCAAACACACACATTAATAATTGTAAGATCTGTATTTTATGTTGAACCTACATAAATATGTTTTAAAAGATAAACAGGTTTGATTTGACGCTCCTTAGCAATAGCTCTTCTATATCATCACGCCAGATCCCTTGCGGGGTAGGCAGAGAGTACAGAGTGCCAACAGGTTCTTTCCTTACATACCTCTCTGGCTTCCTCCACTCAATAGCGCTTAGCTGTTAAAAATCATTGCCTTTGAAATGACATATGACTGAAATCACCTTAAAATTTCATGCAAGGAGTCATCCGCAACTAAGTTAGGGAGTCACAATATCTGAAATTTTTTGAAGTTGTGTAATTTTAATATAATAATTTAACATTGAAAATTGTGTGACGTCACTCCCGGGACTCACACAAATGTGAACATCTGTGAAAAGGATGGGGGTGGGTTCCGAAAATCATGTAACTCTTGTGACATAATTTATGAATTAGCTATATACAAGCAGTGTCGTAAATAACGCAGCACCCTCAGTCACCCTAATTAGATTATTGCTTTACGAATTCAATGATGACATTTTAACTTCCAATTTTAAGGAGTTTTGGACTATGGCTTAAGCCCTCTCAGTTTCAGAGGAGGTGCGTGCCCAACGGTGGGGTTTCTTAACATGGCTGATATTATGTATATCGAGGTGTGTGTAATAGAAATGCATTTAAAATAGCTATACTGCTTTGAATAATGATTTAATTTTGTGTATACAGGGAAATGAATTAGTAGCGGTATTTTTTGATAACCAAAAAAAATATTACATACTTTAAAAATAGTTGGAATCGATTCAGTTGTCGATTTAGAACAAACTACTTTCAGGTCTTCAATCAATCAATCAATCAGCCTATCGCAGTCCACTGCTGGACATAGGCCTCTCCTAACACGCGCCATTGCACACGGTCCTCCGCCTTCCACATCCAGTCTGTCCCAGCGACCTTTTAGAGGTCGTCGGTCCATCTAACTGGGGGCCGTCCTACCTTACGCTTACCAAGTCGCGGTCTCCACTCTAGGACACATTTGCTCCATCGGCCATCGGTCCTTCTGCAGATGTGACCAGCCCATTGCCACTTTAGCTTACTGAGTTTGCGAGCTATGTCGGTACTTTCAGGTCTTGCGTTCATTATAATAATAAAAATATACTTTATTGCACACAAAAATAATAAAAAAGACAAAAAAAGTATGGTGCATAGTTGTTGGTACAGTAAGGCGGCCTTATCGCTCAAAGCGATTTCTTTCAGGCAACCTTTAGGTAGAGGATAGCGCTGGCTACTTTAAAAATTGACAAAGCAACAATTTATGTTACACATTGTATAGTAGAGTAGTTACGACTGATAAATATAAGATTTTATTATTACATAATTATTGACGTAGGTTCCGAGAAGTTTGTTTGTGTGTTTATACATCGAAACGTACAGATAAGGCTCGGTGTTATGCGCAAACGTGATTTATGAGTAAATAATTACACAGCAGTTTTTTTGTTATTGTTTAATTTGTTAGCATTTGATTTTATTGCACGTACCTAGTTAAATTATTGTGATGGTGATGAGCATTTTTTCGAGAATAATCAACGTATCTACCCCAGAAGAAAGGTAATGATATTCCAGTAAGTATACAGGCTAATTCTTAATTGGGGTATCATGCCGAAACTTATAGCGCTTTATAAGTAAGTCTAAGGGCCTCTTTCACCACCCCCGAGTAAAGTGTTGGTTAGGTACTTCTCCCTGAGCGTTACTTGTAAATTAAATAGGCTAGTTAAATCGTCGGGTACTCAGAGAAGGTGGAATTCGTACATAGATTTATTTGCAACTTTGATGGTGAAAGGCCCTTGATAACTTACGAGTATGTTTTTCAACGTTTTGCGCAGAGTTTCTTTTTTCACTGTCTCATACAAGTTTACTTGAACAGCTGATCAATTTGTATTGAAAACGAAAATTCGCGAACAATAAAACGTTTTAAAACGAAATTTGTTAAGACTGATATATGATTTTTAATTGCTACGAGCTATTGCTAAGCACCGTCAAGTCAAATCTACCCCTTTCGGCATGATACCTCTCATTTTTAAGTCTCCTTGAATCGTCATCATCATGTCAGTCCGTAGTCATTCTGTATACAAAGTGTATAAATATCCGGTAGCCCCCCACTTATCAGCCGTTCGCGACATATTCTCATCGATCCTCCCGATGCCCTCCCTCCTTTCGGGTATAGATACCGCACATAGGATTAGACACCGACCTCGCCAGCAAGGTCGAAGAATCCCTTGACCACCGGCCGCCAGAGTACCACGGCCAGACCACCACATATGCCCTCCCGATAGCCACAGCCCAATACAATGGCCGAGGCCCTGCGGCGCCCTTGAGCTAATTGCCCCCCTTGCCCTTTTCTGCTGGAGAGTAGTTGTTACACGCTCGCCCTTTTGCCCGGTTGAGCTAAAAGGCCCCTCGATCAGTAGCGTAGATCATTCACACACACAAAGAATATCTGGTAGTGGCACTCGAAGCGCTGTGCGACCATGGTGTTCTTAGCTTTTACCAAGGTTAAGCACCGTTTGGCTCGGTCAGTTGAGATGGGTGACCATTTCTGGCAATTTCAATTATGATCGACTCTGTGCTTCGGAAGCCACGTTGAGCTGTTGATCTTAGTTACCACTTGAGTATCATTTATCTATTTATATCATCACGCCAGTTGCCTTAGTTTAGTTTTACTGAGTGGCATAGGGTATAATATTTAAATATTTCTCGTATATATAATACGTCTGCGAACCAAATGAGGGAGAAAGCATTAAAAAACTTATTATAACATTTGACAAACTATGATAGTGAAGGAACCCAGAGAGATAACCGGCGAGCGTGTATGAGACGAACTATGAGAGTGGAGGAAGTCAGAGAGGTCTGTAAGGTAAGAACCTGTTGGAACTATGTACTCTCTGCCTACCCCGCGAGGGAGCTTGCGTGATAGATAGATAGAATAATTATGGTATAGGTCATGTTTGTTGGTTCTGGGGCCATTCTCGACGATGTCCTTGGAAAGTTGGTTTTCGTATTGCAGTTATGAGGTCTTGCGTTATTTACGATACACTTTGTAAATATAGGTGTAAAAAGTACCTCTTGATCACCCTCACCTTGGAAAAGTGTCTTATGACTTTTGTTTCAATTAAACCATAACGAAAGTATATCTATCTAAACATCTCCATTCAAACTAGTCAGCATAATGTTATTGTTAGTGACTGCTAACTGCTATCGGCCAAAGCGCAAACATATTTACATTATGAGGTCACCCTCCGCCCGTTGGCTCTTGTTTTCATAACCAACCATATTATAAGCATGAAACATGACATATTGTAAACTAAGATACAATTTTTCAATAACATCCTTTACATAGAAAATAATATGGGATCTAGAAGGCATCATCCAGTGAATACAAGATGTTATTTTTTTATCCTCGCGAAATTATATTGAACAGAAATTCGTAAAAAAAAACCAAACTTTTATAGCAATATTTATCTTATCTTAGTGTTGGCTTACCGGACCGAGGAAACCTCTGGCACACTACGACCCGATGGGATCTTTTGTGATGTCCTTGCCCTAATGCTCTTACGTACCTGCCGTGTCCAATACTCTCTGTATCAGGTTGTAAATCCCAGCTGGTGGGCAGAGCTGTAGTTCTTCTGGATTTGGATAGGCCAATCCTAGTAGCTTCATTCGCCGCGCGGCCAGAGCGTCGCAATAACAGAGGACATGCTTCATGGTTTCAGTGTCTGTACGGCAGCTCCTACATACCACGTCGCCGCATAGGTTCATCTTGTGTAGATGTTCTTTCGTGCCATAGTGGCCTGTAAATGTAATATACACTAATGTTATAAATTCGAAAGTGACTCAGTCTGTCTGTTTGTCTGTTACTTAAGGGTGAAAATAAATAGGGTGTGAAATACACTCCTGAAATAACCCGAACGCACTTGCACCTTCGCGCGGTATATAGTAATAAAATTAAGAATTTGACAATTTTGTTGCTTTGTTTTTGTTGTTGTACACTAATTCCAATCCTAATTTTGATGATTTATTTTTATATCACCCAAAAATTTAGGAACTCGACTTTGAGTTAGAGATGCTGAGATTAGCCTTTGTATAATAATTTATTTAGTAATTTAATTATTTTTAATTGTGCGTGAAATACAGAATTAAGAATAAATACCGCTCTAACTATATTTCTCAATCGGAAAAGTGCATTGCCAACTAGGTGATTAATATAGTTGAGGGCATTGTTTCTTAAAAAAAACTACTTTGCCTTATTCCTGTGTCGTGGGTATGTTTAACACATGACATTTACATACATAAACAACTAGCCCGATATAAAATATAGTGGGTTATTGAAGGAATTGTATCGTGCGGGGATTAACCTGAGACCTAGACGTGATTTCATCTTCGCATGGGAAAAATTTTTGAGTGACCCATAATTATTTGTTTAGATCTGGTTGTATATACAAATCTGTGATATAAAAAAATCCTATTTATAATAAATACCCTATGTAGCTGCATTAAAAGACTATAATATTTGGAGGTTTTTATTCATTTTTTTGTTTGTCTGCAGGGTCCGGAGTCGGCACTGAACTCAAACCCGGGTGGCGCCGCGAAGCCGCCGCTCATCAACGCATTCGAGCTGGACCGGTGTCTGGACCGGTCAGTATTCTAGTATATTAACTAATCCTGGGTTCATACCAACAGGATGTTACTAGGCCTGACTTACAGCTCAGGGCTCTATTTCTAACATAAGCCTTTGAAGTAGAGCAAATGTGAACAGGACGGAAATAGTACGTCCTTCGTCCCGTTGCAATTCAGGCCAGTGTGCGTCACGGGTGAAGATTTAAATGAAAAGCCAAACAAATCTTGATACACCCACAAGTTGTGACCCTCTTCAAACACACACACACATTTTTTAGGGTTACAACTAGCGGGATTTGCAGTGAGCTTTATTGTGCTTGTAAACCAATCATACAGTACAATTATTTGTCTCTATCTAAGTTTACACTCTTCTATCTTATCTTATCCAGAACGAATGTAAGGATTTTGGTTGGTAGCGATGAGCTGGAACAAGTGAATGAGTTTGTATATCTTGGATGTGCCTTCAGTAAGGATGGAAAATACACCGCTGACATAGAGAAAAGAGTGAGTGCAGGGAACAGAGTGAATGGTGCGATGGGAAGGCTACTTGGGAGCCGGCACTTAAGCCATAAGGCGCAGCTGGCCGTACATAACGGAGTTCTTGTCCCAACGCTGTTATATGGTAGCGAGAGCTGGGTATGAAAGAAGGAGATTGAAAGTAGGATAAATGCGGTACAAATGCGAGCTCTGCGGCAGATGTGCGGAGTGAAGCTGACCGACCGCATTAGCGACAGCGTAGTAAGAAAGCGAGTAGGTATGAAAGATAGTATCGGTGTAAAGATGAGAAAGGGCATGATCCGTTGGTTCGAGCATATAGAAATAATGCCAGATGAAAGAATGACAAAACAGATATACAATGTGAAAGTGGAAGGATACAGGTACCGGGGAAGACTATCTTACCACGACCAAATAAACCGAGTCTTATCTGAAGGAAAAGTCAAGAGTCTCCGTAACCGGCGAGCGTGTATGAGACGAACTGTGAAAGTGGAGGAAGCCAGAGAGGTATGTAAGGATCTTTCCTTACCTGTTGGAACTCTGTACTCTCTGCCTACCCCAAGGTAAGGTATCTGGCGTGATGATATAGATAGATAGATATCTTATCTATCCCTTTCTAGGATCACACTCTTCTATATATTTACTTATGTATTTATCTATTACATGATTCTTATGTGCTATGAACTTAATCTGTTACATGTATATTCTAAACTTAATCTAGTACATATGCTTATCTACAATATGAAGGCGTCGTCCCGAACAATATCTATCTGAAATATTTTTTTTGATACGGCATATGTATAGGCTCATCGAATTTCCAACTTGTGCCATGTGGCGAAACGATGTTGCGAATTAAATGTTTCCTAGAGCAAACGAGGCTTGCATTGTCCTTATGTAACCCTGGTCATCAACGCATTCAAGCTAGACCGGTGTCTGGACTGGCCAGTAACCTAGTGTACTAACTGATTCTGGTGTTATATAACCAGGATATTACCAGGGCATGCCTTTTAGCTCCCGGCTCCTTACTATTGAGGATATTTCTAACATCCTGTAATTTACTTCAACCTATATTGAGCTCATTTCTTTTTGTTCATATTTTACTTTAGGGTGCATCGAGTTCAGTAATTTCTATAGACATCCAGACGTTAGAATAATGCGTGTATAAAGATTTTCAAGTGGTTCTGACGATTTTTCTGATATGAGCATTTAAAGATCTATACTTAATGATTTGGTAGCTTATACCACTTGTTGAATTATTCATCTTGATCTGTTGATAGTTGTCCCTTCAAAAGTCCGTCAGCACAACTGATGCATAAATAATTTTCATTGTAATGGCCTCGTTCTCAAAATTCTGTAGAGCTTTCAATTTGGCTAGAGTGTATGGTAGGTCTTGTTCGCGCTAGAGCCTAAATCGTCATACATGTTTCGCGATTTGAATCGGACACATGTATCTGAAACATTTTTACATAATATAGCATAGGTGTAATATGTATTGGGTCATCGAATCATGTCCCAAAACCATGTTGCGAAAGTATCCAAGCGCAAACGAGACTTGTAAGCACCCCTAGAAAAATGGGCAGAACAAAAAACTTTTGGGATTGGCTGATTGCTTTAATTCCATTAAAACGTGTGTTTGTATTATAGCATCAAATTTTAAATTTGTTTCAGGGAGGAGTCCGGCAGGTGGGGCGGCGAGGCGGCGCGGCGGCGCCGGCGCAGCTCGCCCCCGCGCCGCGCTTCGCCCCCCCGCGACCATGAGCCTCTCGCTCTCGCAAGGGTAATCACGACTTTCCCTCTTAACCTATAGGTCTTTATTCTTCTTTTTTAATTGGAGAGAAAAATGTTCAGGATCATTGAAGAGGAAACTTTTAAATAGGTCCCAAGTTTAACAGACGATCGTCTCATGAAAAATTCTTTAGCAAGCTTGAAGGGTAATTTTCGGGCCTTTTTTGCGTTGGTCTTTATGCTGTAATTTCAAAATATTGATATATTCGTAGGAGTTTAAAATATTGAATACAATCGCACCTTCACATGCATAGTGTCACAACTCAAAATACTATATTTTTGTTACGTTTGTCATGTTTTCGATTTAGGACCCGGATAGTGGAAAACAGGTTTAGAATTTATGAACATTGAGTGGAGACCACGATTGGCAAGCGCAGCGTAGGACAACCGCCTGCCAGATGGACCGACTATCTTGTGAAAATCGCAGGAAGTCGTTGGATGCAGGTGGCATCGGACCGATTACGCTGGAAAGCGATTGGGGAGGCCTTTGTTCAGCAGTGGACAAGTGTAGGCTGCGATGATGATGATGATAAACATTCTGTTATTAGAATGGCTTAGGGGTTGTCCATTAATCACGTGATGTTTTTAGCAACTTTTTAACACCCCAACACTGGTGATATGTGGTGAGGCTTTAGACTAACAAAATAAAATCAGGTGTATTTTTTGGTACAAAGTATCTTAAAAAATAAATGGCGAGTGAAGGATACGCGCCGCTTTTCTGTTTGCAAATTGCGCGTTTAACGAAAAATAAATACACGTGCTAAGATATTTCGTGATTTTTTTGAGACCCTTTCCCCCCGGATGTGTGTGAGTGTGAATGATCTACGCTGTGGGCCGCGGGGCCTTTACGGCTTCATCGGACAAGAGGGTGAGTGTGCAACCACTACGCTCGAGCCAGAAAGGCAAGGGGGCAACTAGCTCAAGGGCGCCTCAAGGAGGAACGACTTCGGCTTGGGCACTCGCTATGGGGGAGGGCGTAAACTAGGTGTCTCGCCGTTATGCTCAGCACCGGCCGGCGGGCAAGGGATTCTTTGACCTCGCCGGCGAGGTCGGTGTCTGATCTTGTGTGCGAAAGAAGGGATGTAAGGGCATCGAAAGGGTTGGTGGGAACATGCCGCGGACGGCGGTAGCGGCTGATAGGAGGGGAGTTAGGTTCGTAGTCGGGGGCGGCTACGATTAGCGGATTACTATGATTGGACGCGTTCGCAAAATATCGGGTTGTCGCCTTTTTAATAAAGGCGCGAATAGTTTCGAGACCGAGATCTGAATGGAGACCCTTCCCCCCGATTTCGAGTCTCACGTTATTAATGGACGATCCCTTATGAAAGCCTTTTCTTTCCAAGTTACTTAGTTTGACTTACAACTATATAGTTTGTATATAGTTTACTATATAGATATAGCTTATAATAACAACAGAGTTGATGCAGTCACTGTGGTCGAAATCTGTCTGGAACACATCATCATAGCTTATAGTCAAGAAATGGGAAAAACATGCAATGTACCTTATGGCATATCTCTTCAAGTTCTTACCTATATCTCTTCCTATTCAAGGCTTCCGCCCCAACTTCCCCCACCGGTGGTTCAGCGCACTCGAGCCCCCCACCTGTGTCCCCCGCGGGCAGTGGCGGGGGCGCAGGAGGCGCACGCTCGCCCCTTCCCCTTGTGGCTCCCGACTTGCTCGCCATGCAGCTCCTGGATCAGCATTCGCAGCTGCAAGCTCTGATGAAGCAGCGTCTGTTCCATCAGCATCATATGCAGAAGCAGGTAAGCATGCTATAACCTCCCATTGGTGACAGTAGGAAAGTAGATTGAACCACAGAAATCATAATAATGAGACACTACAATTTGAATAACCGTGTGAACTTTTCGCCACATATGCGAGAACATTTATTATACAATATATTTATTTATCGACGACCGAGTCTTATCTGAAGGACAAGTCAAGAGTCTTCGTAACCGGCGAGCGTGTATGAGACTAACTATGAGAGTGCAAGAAGCCAGAGAGGTATGTAAGGAAAGAACCTGTTGGAACTCTATACTCTCTGCCTACCCCGCAAAGGATCTGGCGTGATGATATAGGTAGATAGATATTTATTTATTTATTCTTTATGCACCTATATACGTAGGCGACCGTAATGCCTGAGGCATTTTCTGCCAGTCTTCCTTAAGGTGGTGTAAAAAAAACTATGGTAAAGGTCTTTTGAAATTTCTTGTTACTGTATTTGTAAAGTATTACAATTCAGCGAAAAGTATTTTTAACAGCAATGATGTATATTTCTAAGTGTTTCAAACTGTGCATGTATGGTACAATGGCGTCAGTGGTGTCGAACGAAATCGTGCACTATTTCACTTCTATGCTTTATTACGATTACTGTGCACTGAACGGAACTCATTGAGGCTAAGAGCACTTTTTGTCGTAAGACCGACTCTATTGCGGTGGTGAGATGTCGACCTAGTCACCTCATGCCCTTCAAGGTATTGAGGCGATCACAATTTAATATTTCACTTGTTTTTTTATTCTTCTTCTTGTTCTCCTTCAGCCAAAAGACGTCTATTGCATGACAGCGGGCTCCACAAAAACCGCCCTGACGACGGGTTTGGTGTTGTGCGCATCCACTCCTAGTTTTGTTTACTTCAATAAATTCACGATGATTGACGTAACGGGCTTTATCTATTTGGAAGTATTTATAATAAAGCATGTATTTTATGTATGAAAGAGAATATCGGTGTAAAGATGAGAAAGGGTATGCTCCGTTGGTTCGGGCATATAGAAAGAATGTCCGAAGAAAGAATGACAAAACTGATATACAACGCGAAAGTGGAAGGATGTAGGTACCGGGGAAGACCTAGACTATCTTACCATGACCAAATAGACCGGGTCTTATCTGAAGGACAAGTCAGGAGTCTCCGTAACCGGCGAGCGTGTATGAGACGAATTATGAGAGTAGAGGAAGCCAGAGAGGTATGTAAGGAAAGAGCCTGTTGGAACTCTGTACTCTCTGCCTACCCCGTAAGGGATCTGGCGTGATGATATAGATAGATAGATAGATGTATTTTATAAAAATAAATAATTAAAACACCGTCACGCATATTCCCCAAGCAGATGTAGTAGAGGTGTACCGAGTACACCCACTTCTCGTCGACGATGTTAGGTCCCATGTAATAGGGTTAGACTCTGGAGTCATATTGGGAATTATTCGTTAGAAAAACTGCATTTGTCCGACCTAGGATTTGAACCCAGAACCTCGTGATCACAAAGTGATTTGCCACTAGACCAACGAGACAGTGCAAGTATTTTATTATCACAATATACTAGGTACCTATAAGGGCTATGAATGAGTCTTAGTTTTGAACTTCGACGAGTCTTTACGACGCAAAATTTTCATAACTGAAACTTACATTGGATGCGTACAGAAAAAGACCAGCTGTTGAGACAATCTTTACGGACACCATTTGTCTTGCAGTGGACGTGGAGTTGATGAAGATGATAATTAAGTACCTATCACAAAACTTGCTAAGACTTAATTGTTTTCTGAAGCATATGACTTCGGAGGCAGCGAAGCGACAACTGGAGCAATCCAGGCTCCAGGACCAGATCAACCTGAATCTGCTGTCACAGTCTCATCTGCCTCCACCTGACACCTCGCCTGGTAAGAACTGCTTATAGAATAATACAGTTTGTATCTTGACTGCTTCTAATCATGATCTGAGTAGGAATGTTGTTATGATTTCGCTTAACGTGTAGGTTGCTGAAACATGCGAAATAGCTTCCAATCATAGTGATTAAGTGTTAGAGATGTTAAAAAGAAACTTTAAAATTTATGTCATTTAGTGATTCCATGATAAGTGAGATACGATCCTACCCACATATAGGTAGGATATGATAATAAAGAATATGCTATTTTCAGATGTATATCACCCGAAAATCAAACCACATCTTGAGCGGTTTTAAAACTGACGATTCTTTTATGCATTCGTGACTGGAAGTTTCAGTTAATGAAAACTATATCGACATCAGAGACGTAACACTAGAGAAAGACAGAATCTAATACTAAAAATTTAGTGAGTAATCAACTCTACTATTATACGAAATGACTCTGTGTTACACAGGTTCGTTGCAGCAACAACTGGGAGCGCAGCAGCAACAGCTAGTGCAACAGTTGCAAGCTGTTCAGCGTCAGTACCTGATGCATGGTCCACTTTCCGTGCCTCCGAATGCACCTCCAGGTTAGTTGATAAATTCAAATCCTTTAAAGGCAAGAGATATCAGATATTATCAATCTTTGATCCTATCTTTTGATGCTTTACTAGACATAAATTTCAATTTAAGGGAACTTATTATATCTCAAGTAGATATCTTAAGGAAATATTGAGTTGCTGTTGAACTCTAAGCTTCATTCAGCAATGGGGTTTTTAAGTTTTCTATTGGATTGATGTCTTGACCATCTTCAATACTAATACTTCCATGCAATAGATTGAAAGAGTAACTATAGAAATTTCACCAAGGCCTTCCATTGCTGGTATAGTTACCGATATAGTCAAGATAATTAATTATTCTTGTCTTCTTAACAGGGTTGATGCTATGGGGGAGCGAGATGGAAGAGCACCCCCTATTTGGGCGTGGAGTCTGCAAGTGGCCTGGCTGCGATGCCCTCGCTGAAGATTATCAGGCATTTCTCAAGTAAGTAAGAAGACTTAGACATCTTTGTGGTCCTTGCTTAAGGAGAATAGGCATGATGGAGTTACTCTTTTTTATTTTTACACACACCGTCACGCCTATATTCCCCAGAGGGGGTGGCAGAGGTGTACTGAGTACACCCACGTTTCGCCGACGATGTTAGGTCCCATGTAATAGGGGGCGAGCCTATTGCCATATACCGGGCACAATTCCAAACTCCGGACTCATTCTAGGAATTTTTCGTTAGAAAAACTACATTTGTCCGACCTAGGATTTTTTATTTTTCTGTATTGAAAATCCTCCCTAGTATTTCTGTCCAGAAAGAGTTACTCCGAATCAATGAAATTCAATGCTTCGGAGCTAAGATCTCTTGCTGGCAGAATTAGCGGCCGTTGGGGCAAAAAGGTTTTCGAATGACGACCACGTACCAAAATACAAACATTATGTAGGCCTACCATGAGGTAGACGCGGGTAAAATCGGAATGCGTCAAGCATAAAACCAGTGATCATAGCGTTGTTTGGAGAGGTCTTTTACCTGTAGTAGATCTTTCGACCGATAGTGAAAAATTCTTCAACCTCAAGTAACTGCTATCTGACAGTGATGATAGCGGGCAAAACCTGGCTGGGTATAGCACAAAACAGATCGTCGTAATAATCTTTGGTGTATACTTTTAACCTAACTGGACGTCTTTCTCCCAACCATAAAGATTTTTTTTTGAGACTAAGCTTGCCACACCTTCCTACTTTTTTAATAATAATAATATTATAATAATAACAGCCTATTCTGTCCTATACACTAATCGAGGTGAGAGAGATTAGGTCATACTCCACCACGCGAAACCAATGCGGATTGACGGAGGCAGGTTTTGTGGCCACTTGCTGTTGGAACTTATCAAGCCGCCTATAAGGCTTCCAAGTTAGCTTAACGACTACCACATTACGAGGTCACTGGGACCAACGGCTTAATGTGCCTTCTGAAGCACGGACGCTCTAGACGCTTTAGTATGAAAATGCCACAAACGGTCACCCATCTTAAGCCGACCACGTCGAACGCTGCCTAACCTTGATGATTGCTAAGAACACTGCGGTCGCACAATGCTACGAGCGCCTACCACTGTAATTCCTATAAAAGCCGACGGTCATAGCGATCTTTGGGGTAGGCCTTTAACCTGCAGGAATTGTCTTTCGGCAAGCGATGAGGATTTTTGGGACACATTCCTACCATTGCAACTTCTATAATCCAGGATCAAGTCACGTAGAATCTCAAAGCTAGTGTTACCTGGCAGGCACCTGGAGGCAGCACACACGCTGGACGACCGATCAGCCGCGCAGGCGCGCGTGCAGATGCAGGTGGTGGCCCAGCTGGAGCTGCAGCTGCGTCGCGAGCGCGACCGCCTGGCCGCCATGATGCGCCACCTGCACGCCGCCCGGGACACCACGCACCACGCCAAGCACCCACACGGTCAGTAGTTCAAATTTCTGCGGGCGCGATGTTAGCGTGACGCTGCCTTGCGGAGGTGTATTGTACTGAAATGTACGTGAAACGCCACACAGCTTCGCCACGCTCGGCGCCACGGTAAACATTACGACCCGCCGCTATCGTGCCACCGGTGATACTAAACGAAGCACAGCAAGAGCGAGATGCCGTTTCACGTGCGAGCGGGGTGCTTATTGTTTGAATATTAGACGTTGATAGCTACAGGACGGCGACGGTACCATCGGCTTCGCACCAACCGCTAAACAACACACAGCTACGAGCAATAACTAAACTAAATACGAGCACCTCGCCTAACACCCATACGATCAGTAGTTTAGTAAGCTGCAGCTGCGAGCAACACCACGCACCCCGCCAAGCACCCACACGGTCAGTAGTTTAGTTAGCTCCAGCTGCCAGCAACACCACGCACCACGCCAAGCACCCATACGGTCAGTAGTTTAGTTAGCTGCAGCTGCGAGCAACATCACGCACCACGCCAAGCACCCATACGGTCAGTAGTTTAGTTAGCTGTAGCTGCGAGCAACACCACGCACCACGCCAAGCACCCATACGGTCAGTAGTTTAGTTAGCTGCAGCTGCGAGCAACATCACGCACCACGCCAAGCACCCATACGGTCAGTAGTTTAGTTAGCTGTAGCTGCGAGCAACACCACGCACCACGCCAAGCACCCATACGGTCAGTAGTTTAGTTAGCTGCAGCTGCGAGCAACACCACGCACCACGCCAAGCACCCATACGCTCAGTAGTTTAGTAAGCTGCAGCTGCGAGCAACACCACGCACCACGCCAAGCACCCATACGCTCAGTAGTTTAGTAAGCTGCAGCTGCGAGCAATACTACGCGCCACGCCAAGCACCCATACGCTCAGTAGTTTAGTAAGCTGCAGCTGCGAGCAATACTACGCGCCACGCCAAGCACCCATACGCTCAGTAGTTTAGTAAGCTGCAGCTGCGAGCAATATTACGCGCCACGCCAAGCACCCATACGCTCAGTAGTTTAGTAAGCTGCAGCTGCGAGCAACACCACGCACCACGCCAAGCACCCATACGCTCAGTAGTTTAGTAAGCTGCAGCTGCGAGCAATACTACGCGCCACGCCAAGCACCCATACGCTCAGTAGTTTAGTAAGCTGCAGCTGCGAGCAATACTACGCGCCACGCCAAGCACCCATACGCTCAGTAGTTTAGTAAGCTGCAGCTGCGAGCAATACTACGCGCCACGCCAAGCACCCATACGGTCAGTAGTTTAGTAAGCTGCAGCTGCGAGCAACACCACGCACCACGCCAAGCACCCATACGCTCAGTAGTTTAGTAAGCTGCAGCTGCGAGCAATACTACGCGCCACGCCAAGCACCCATACGCTCAGTAGTTTAGTAAGCTGCAGCTGCGAGCAATACTACGCGCCACGCCAAGCACCCATACGCTCAGTAGTTTAGTAAGCTGCAGCTGCGAGCAATACTACGCGCCACGCCAAGCACCCATACGCTCAGTAGTTTAGTAAGCTGCAGCTGCGAGCAATACTACGCGCCACGCCAAGCACCCATACGCTCAGTAGTTTAGTAAGCTGCAGCTGCGAGCAATACTACGCGCCACGCCAAGCACCCATACGCTCAGTAGTTTAGTAAGCTGCAGCTGCGAGCAATACTACGCGCCACGCCAAGCACCCATACGCTCAGTAGTTTAGTAAGCTGCAGCTGCGAGCAATACTACGCGCCACGCCAAGCACCCATACGCTCAGTAGTTTAGTAAGCTGCAGCTGCGAGCAATACTACGCGCCACGCCAAGCACCCATACGCTCAGTAGTTTAGTAAGCTGCAGCTGCGAGCAACACCACGCGCCACGCCAAGCACTACACGGTCAGTAGTTTAGTAAGCTGCAGCTGTGAGCAACACCACGCATCTAGTGTTGTAAAAACGCTTGAGTCGGCGCTTAAACGCTTGAGTCAACGCTCAAAATGTTGCTTAGCGCTGGAGTCCAGAGTCGAGTTGGTTTCAGAGCGTCGTTTTATTTAAAACGCTCACTGGAGTGTCGTGAGCGCAACGCTCCAGTTTTATGGATAATTTTAAGTCATGTTCATACATTAATATTTACTGCGTGGAGTACCTATTTTTTTTTTAATTAACTTGCTCTTTTCGTATGTCTGTCTGTCTTTCCGACTCAAAGTTATCGTTAGTTCAAAGGTAGTTTGTGGTCTACTTTTCAAACACTTGCGGTTCTCCGATTGACCTGAAATTTGGCATACGTATATAAGTTTAGAAAGACGATTTAACGCAGTAGTTAAGAGCTGAAGCCGCTCCGCCTACTGTATCTTATTGTCGCGGGTTCGATTCCCGCACGGGACAAATCTATGTGTGATTCACAATTATTTGTTCCGGTCTGGGTATTCTTGTACGTGAATTTTCATGTTTGTAAACGCACCCACGACACAGGAATAAATCCTAGTGCGGAGTTACGTGTTTTTTAATAAAAAAAAGAAAATTTCGGTAACGACCGTTCTATATCTTTTATATAGTACCATGGACCTGGTTTGATAATGGTAGATGGCCAACTGAACAACCCAACTACTTCACATAATCGCACTGATTTTAGGCTCGTTGGTTTAGTGTTGACAAGTACTGTCTCCTTAAGTACTTACTCAAGTATATAATATCAGCCCATACTGCCCGCTGCTGGGCAAAGGCCTTATCTGACAAATCGAGGTGCGAGAGATTAGGTCATGCTTAACCACGCGGACCCAGTGCGCATTGGTGAAGGCAGGTGTGTGGCCACCTGCTGTTGGAACCTATCAAACCGCCTATAAGGCTTCCAACTCGGTTTAACGACTACCACATTAAGTGGTAACCGGGACCAAGGGCTTAACGTGCCTTCCCAAGTATGGAAACGATCGAATATGAAAATATCACAAACGGTCACCCATCTCAGGCCGACCAAGTCGAACGCTGCTTAACCTTGGTGATCGATAAGAACACCGCGGTCGCACAGCGCTACGAGCGCCTCAACGTGCCTTACTCAAGTACTTCACAATAGCTCTAGGTAGTGCCCAGTGTTCCATGATGAAACTGGAACGTGGCTATAAGTACTATTTAAATGAAACAAGATAGCACCATCGTATTTGGCCTCTTTGGATTTTCTTTGACAAATGTAATAGACCTAGATGATAAGCAGGATCTGATGATGAAGCCAGAAAGATACCATATAAACTCCAAGAATGAAAAAACTATCTATCATCACGCCAGATCCCTTGCGGGGTACCGTGTTACCCCGCAAAATACTTATTTAATAACAAGAACAAATATTCATTGACCATGACCATCAAATCAGTGCGTTTTAGTTGGCTATCCGTGTGTGTGTGTGAATGATGTACGCTGTTAGCCGCGAGGCTTTTACAGCTTCACCGGACTTAAAGGCGAGCGTGCAACTACTACGTTCTAGCCAGCCAGAAGGGCAAGAGGCGCCCTCGGTTGGGACAGTCGCTGTAGGGGGACGGGTGCACTACTAAGTGCACCGGTCAACCGCCGGCTATGGGAGGGGATCTACTACTACGTCGTCGTCGTCGCCCGTATTCAGAGCGGAAAGAAGGGATGACAAAGCATCGGGGGGGTCGGTGAGAACATGTCGCGGCCGGCGGTGGCGGCAGGAGTTGGCTATCCTTTGACCAATGCCGTAATAGCAAGCACACCTAGAATCACAAAATTAAATTTTAATTTGTGCCGCAAAATTAAGGATTTGTTTACACTAACGTTTCCTCAAAAATAATACGGAATGGTTCGGTGGAAGATGACTCATATTTGAGTTAAGCTGGCCTTTTTGTTTACTGCCTAAATGTAAACTTTTTTCCCTTCTGTATACAATAAAGAATAAATGAATAAATAAAGAATGAAATCGAAAAGTGGTGTATAGTATAACTATATTCCCTCGACCTCATACATAAGAATATAGGCGTAAAGGTATGTGTGAGTAGTCATTAAATAAAAAAAACCGTTTATTTCATAGTAGGTATCGCGCATCCCCATACCCTGAGTCTACGAAAATTCGTATTTTTTGATATCTATCACCGGAAAGACATTTTCTATTGATATTAGGTTTCCCCTAACAAGTTCTAAATATATATATGAAATATGATTACATACTTAATGGTACCTATGATACGATACAAGGAGTACACTGTGTACACAGCCCATACACATAGTCGGCCCGTTCAAAGGACTTTTTTTCCCATTTTATTTATAATTTCATTTTCGGCTTGTCTTTTAACCTCTCTACTCTTTCGGCAAATAACATCCCTCCCCCCGCGACCGCTCTGCCCCGCGGCGCCTTTACTTTACACAGACAAATAACTACAACTTGCATAAGTACGAAGGGCCCGCGCCTACATTTTTGTTATATTTAGGTTTAATATAAACCGTGTGACAGCGTCGTTGGTCTAGTGGCAAAGCGTATCGTCTAGGGTTCAAATCCTAGGTTGGACAAATGAAGTTTTTCTAACGAGAACTTCCCAGTATGAGTCCGGAGTCTGGAATTGTGCTTGGCATATGGCAATAGGCTCGCGCCCTATTACATGGGACCTAACATCGTCGGCAAAAGTGGGTATTTGGTTATACACAGCACACCTCTGCCACCCCCGTTGGGGGAATATAGGCGTGACGGTGTGTAAACACCCTCTGTCCAGAAGCTTGCCATTAGCATATTACTGCACTTGTACTTGCCACAAGAGCTGCCCTTGGAAAAATCAGGCATTCATGCAAATACTAGCTTCGTGTTGGTCATTTTAAAATAACACATTTTTTTTCATTTATCAAAATTGATCCAAAAATCTTAGTTAACGGTGTTGGGTACGCCTCTGTATACAGTTGTTTCGACACTATAAATTAATTTCGATTTTCGAGGATCAAAGCAAAAGAAATTATAACGCTATAACACTTGAGCACGCAACTCGAGCGTTATAGTTCAAGTTTTCAACGTTCCGTGAGCCTTTAACGCTCGAGCGTTCAACGCTTGAGTGTTAAACGCTCGAGCGTCGACTCAGCGCTGAACGCTCGGCGCTCGGCGCTCATTTTTACAACCCTACACACATCACGCCAAGCACCCACACGGTCAGTAGTTTAGTAAGCTGTAGCTGCGAGCAACACCACGCACCACGCCAAGAACTCACACGATCAGTAGTTTAGTAAGCTGCAGCTACGAGCAACACCACGCCAAGCACTCACACGGTCAGTAGTTTAGTTAGCTGAAGCTGCTGCATTTCGAAAGAAGTCGGTATTTTACCCAACTTCCCCAAAAGAAACGGTAAGGTTTTTCGAGTTGTTGACATCCTTTGTAGCCAAGCGGCTCGATGGATTTTAACATATGAGGTGTTATTAGATTTGTCTGAGTTTTGGCCATGACATATACCCCAGTATATTTGAATATGGCATCTGCAATTAAAAAGGTATAAAATATAATTAGCTTATGAATATGTTAAGTATCAATAAAGTAACTAATTTTAGTAGCTGGTTTTGTACGGATACTTCTGTAAATTATGCATTGCACAAATCAGCGTTTTGTATAAATGTAGAAAAAAGTAAGACAGGTGTTATTTCTGCAGTATCATTATATTTATATTGGTCTAATAAATTATTACTAATGTTACCTACTCATACAAGGTGGTAATCAAAATCTAATTATGAAATAACTTATTAGCAGGTGCAGCGGCAGAAGGAGCATCTCCTGGGCCAGTCAGACGTCGTGTATCCGACAAATCGGGCGTCGCCATTGCTGGAGGTAACCTAACCTCTTACCTCTAAACTAACTTAGCTATCCTAGCCTCTAATACTGACTGGCAGATAACACATAGCTTAAACCAGTGGGTCTAAAACGATGAAATTTTGCACAGGAGCTCTTTTTCTGAAGTAGGCCATGACGTTAAATAAGGGGTAAAAATAACCGATGAGAAATCTCATTGGGCGTGCGTGGGTAACATATTTTTGACAAATTTACGTACACTCACATTTCACCGACAATCTTAAATCCCAATGTAATAAGGGGCTAGCCGATAAAGATAATGAGATAGAAGATCGTATTTGCATCAAGAGTTAACTTTTTTTCTATTCTGAGAAATAAAACTTGTGCCAAAAATGGCTGCTTATAAAAGATACATTCATATTTATATGAATGTTGCGTCAAATGTAAACATAACCCTGGATAACATTCAGCCCACACGCATGTTAGTGAACAGAAACATGACATTGGCCAACGCAAGAATATAACGTAAAGGAACATGAAACTAGTCAGCGTGAGAATGTAAAGAGCTGTTATGAGCGCTACATGGACATTGAAATGAATAAAGTGGTTATTTAAAATTTACATGCCCAAAATGCTAATTTTTCTACCCACTTCCCTACTCACTAACTCGCGAATGAGCTGAATGTAAATCAGGGGTAGGTAATGATACAAATAGGGGTAAAATTCATTGAGAATGTTCTTTCCCAAAGGTCTTCCATACATGCTCGAAAGAGCTGGATTAGATGTTCAACAAGGTAAAACTAAAGTTAATATATATATAATGCAAAGAGGATAATTATCTTTTTTTTTTGTTGTTATATTAAACATAGTAATTGAGACTTGTCAAATATTGTAAACCATGGCTTGATTGTGTTATCTCATTTTCAGAGATCCAACGTAATCGAGAGTTTTACAAGTCGGCTGATGTACGACCGCCGTTTACTTATGCGTCGCTCATTCGACAGGTTTGTTTTTTTTTTTTATGTGTTCATGCCCATATATTTTAGGGTGGTCAAGCCTCTCCAGAAGGCGGACTGATAACCTAGTGAAGGCCTTGGGCAAAGCTGGAGATTTTTAGCACAAAACCGGTCATCATGTCCGTCTTGGGGTGGGCATATGACCTGGAATGGATGACTTTCGGTTAATGATGATCATGATATATTTTAAAGATTATTTTAATAACTGATTAATATAAAATTATTCAATTGATTTACCTTTAACATTTCAGCCAACAAGCCTTAAATATTTGTATTACTTACTTCAATATTTAATAGACCAATAATTAATTTTATATTGTGATAAGGCTTTTGACACGGCGCACGTTAAGTTTTATTTAAAAATAATATATAATGAGAATATGAAATTAACTATTTTTGTATTTATACGTATTTACGATTAAAATTTCGAAGACTATTTTAAAAGTGGACATGCTTACGCATTCATAAATGCGTTTTTTCATATTATTAATGGTGTTCCTTAGGGATGAGTGTTAGGTCCTTTTCAATATTGCTGTGTGTTAATTTTGAATTTTACATACCTTGTTGAATGTTACATGAAAAACAGGTAGAAACTATCTCCTATAGTTGTTTTTTTTTATGAAACATGGGTACGGTGACGTTTGATCAGATCCCATTTCACGCATATTGTATTTAAAAGTATTTTAAATAAGGAATTCAGAAAAATAAAAAGGATATAAAGATAAACGAAGAATCTATTTTAATTTATATTTTAATCATATACAGTTTGTAAATTTGCGTAATTATCTTAAAAACTTTAAATTTTATTACTCAATTATGTAAATTGGAACGGTTTGCGATTTAGGGACTGACACAATGAAATCGTTATAATCAATAAATTATTTTTAAAATGTACAATATCCATTGCCGATTCCTTTATGAATATTATACTATGTATCCGACCAAATCGTCATATTAAAAAATTGATTTTTTTCGTAAATTTTTAAATAATAATTTACGTGAGCGACGAATACAGCGATTGGTCAGAAAAATCTTCTGACATATCGCTTAGTGTGTAAAAGAATAATGAAATGATTGTATATTGTTTTCTTTTTGTTACTTAATTATTGTTATTAAAATCGATTCGTTCTTCGTTATAAATTATCTCGATACGATTCTATTCTATTCCATCGATCGATTCTATTCCATTCAATTTAGTCATGACTACATTTCTAGAAATGTCAAATCCTAAACGTCCCAGTACAAATGGCTCGTGAAAAAGACTATACAAGAAAATTACTGCTTCTTTAACCATTTCAAGGATAGACTTTAGAATAGGAGAGGGTACTTTCCTAGACGTATCTTTATTGCAAGTCTAGAAACCGCTATTATAACCGTATATTTGACACGATTTCAGGCCATAATCGAATCTCCGGACAAACAGCTGACGCTGAACGAGATTTACAACTGGTTCCAATCCACGTTCTGCTATTTTAGACGCAACGCTGCGACATGGAAGGTATGTTGAAGTTACATAATATCTTCATTCATTCATAAAGTAAAAATAACTTAATAAAAAAAAATATTTTCAAGCTTGGCTAGAAATATATAATGTGATTTAATGTAAAATTAATCAAAATAACAGTGAAACAAAATTTTTCTAGAAAGTTTTTAAAGTTTGTATGTCATATATTTCTGGTAGGTTTTTTGATTTGAAATGCAAATAGAAAGAGATATTTTATAAATTCAATGTGTAAAGTTAATCTAATGTTTTCTTTTAAAACAAAACTTGTTGTTTGAGAAAGCCAAGATACAAGGTAATTGCCAGTATTATTATATTTATGTATATCTCTATCAGTTTTAATTGGACTATCTTCATTTGAAACAAAAGGATTTAGTTTGAGTTCTTTTAAATTTAAAGTAAGATTCTTATCAGAAGAACATTCGTCTAAAACCTTTACTTCATTTTTCAATAGTTATTATTCCATTTCATTTGAAGATAGTACGGTACTAGCTCTACTTTTAAGATATTTATTAGACTTAAGATTTAAATTGTTTTATACTGTCTTGTGAACTATTGTGTAATGGTAATGACGATGCTCTATGTCTTTTGCGGTTAAAGTCACAGTAAAAAATAATTGATTTGTATAGGCCAATGAAAAACCACTTACAAACGTCAATTTTTTTATTTTTTTACTTCCACTTTAATAGTTTTATGTGTATTTTCATTTTAAACATTTCTCTCTCACATCCAATACTTTGATTTCTCCACTTTTAACCTGTGCATATCAATATGGATATAAATATTTAAGAAACTTCCTTTTAATGACCTCTATATATCTACCTGTTATTTCCCGCGGTTTGTTTGTAATTTGCCTATTTATTATCACAATTGGTTACGCATAGTACCCAGGAATAATGCAGGTTTTTGACAGTGAACGACTTCTCAGAATCGGAACAATAGTTCCAGTGATTACCACCTACAATCATACTTTACCTCTTTATAATATACTAGCAGTTTACCGGGACTTCGTACCCGGTCGACAACAGCGCCACCTACCGGGTCTATGTTATATAGCATATGTTACTTTTTTCTGGATAAGGTAGTTTTCTAATGGTCGAAGAATTTATTAAATCGGTTCATAGTTTTTGAGTTTATTCGTTACAAACATACAAAAATACAAATCCTTCCTTTTTATAATGTTAGTATAGAAGTATAGATATCAAAATTAAAATCATTCAAATGTATATTACTAACATAAGGGCATAGAGCATCGTCCTAGCTTAATGAACAAATAAAGACGAGAGGGTACGCGAACAGAACGCGGTGCGTCACAACCTGTCGCTCCACAAATGCTTCATGAGGGTCGAGAACGTGAAGGGAGCGGTGTGGACTGTCGACGAGGTGGAGTTCTACAAGCGCCGGCCGCAGCGCGCCGCGCATGCGCACCCGCCGCCGCTGCACGCGGGGTACGACCCGCCCGATCGCCATGCAGACCGATTCTGTTTTACATTTTACACTTCACTGTCCACATTACACTTTACTTCAATACTAGCTGTATAAATGTCATTATTACCGATTTTACTCTGCATAAGCGAGAGAGAGAGTTTACACTTAACTACACTTACACTTTACTCTTAACACTTACTGTATAAAGGTCATTCTTACTGATTTAACGCTGCATACAGGAGTCTACATTAATTACATTGTCTACATTAATTATACTTTACTTTAACACTTACTGTATAACTCACTTCATTGATAACATTTACATATACGCTTCCTTTACACTTTTGAATATGTATGTTGATATACCAACATAAACACATTAACACTTCACTGCATGTCACATTTTGTCGCAATAACATACATATACGACGAATTGAATGTACGTTTCACTTTACTCATTCTTTTACACTTTACACACTTTTTTAAAAGCATACTACACATCAAACTCTTTACACATATTTAAACAATTACACAAATTCATATAACACGTCGAACACCGTGCTGTACATATGTACACTATACATTTAAGAAATATGTACATAACATTACTTTAATTACTGGACATGAAAGTATACAAATAAAAAAACATCCTATCATGATACAGAACGAGCACCATCACATCAATTTATCATTTAATCTCACCTCATAAATATCATAGCTACATAAAATAACTGTTTTAGACACTTTAGACACACTGTTACACTTACCTTCGAACTAAACAATATCAAAGTAATACAAACTTACTTTACTAATTTACACTGTTCGCCATACTGAGTCACTTTTTCATTGTACACAGAATTACTGAAGAAAAACCTTACATACATACAATTTTACACTTTCAATCCAACATAATTACAATATAAATAATTTTCATATCGTACGCCAAATTAACACTTTTCATTGACACTAGCTACTTAACAATTTTTTATGAGAAGAGAATGACTTCTCTAATTAAAAATTGCGCGTAATTTATTTAATGACCCATATAAATGCGTTGCCAATAATTTGACACTTAATTTAAACCAAATTTAAATATCACATGAAATTATTGACAACATCTTTAAATTAAATCATCTATCTATCTATATCATCACGCCAGCTCCCTCGCGGGGTAGGCAGAGAGTACAGAGTTCCAACAGGTTCTTTCCTTACATACCTCTCTGGCTTCCTCCACTCTCATAGTTCGTCTCATACACACTCGCCGGTTACGGAGACTCTTGACTTGCCCTTCAGCTAAGACACGGTCTATTTGGTCATGGTAAGATAGTCTAGGTCTTCCCCGGCACCTACATCCTTCCACTTTCGCATTGTATATCTGTTTTGTCATTCTTTCTTCTGGCATTCTTTCTATATGCCCGAACCAACGGAGCATACCCTTTCTCATCTTTACACCGATACTTTCTTTCATACCTACTCGCTTTCTTACTACGCTGTTGCGAATACGGTCGTTCAGCGTGACTCCGCACATCTTCCGCAGAGATCGCATTTCGACCGCATTTATCCTGCTTTCGTTCTCCTTCTTACATACCCAACTCTCACTGCCATATAACAGCATTGGGACAAGCACTCCGTTATGCATGGCCAGCTGCGCCTTTTGGCTTAAGTGCCGGCTCCCAAGTAGCCTTCCCATCGTACCATTCACTCTATTACCTGCATTCACTCTTCTCTCTATATCAGCGGTGTATTTCCCATCCTTACTGAAGGCGCATCCAAGATATACAAACTCATTCATTTGCTCCAGCACATCGTTACCAACCACAATCCTTGCATTCGTTCTAGTTTCTTCCCTGAATTTAATAATCATGACATAAAAATAATCATGACATAATTGCGACTATATTTTTAATACAGAATTAGTGCAACACATATGCCTTTAATCTGATACTGCTACGCTTTGTGAAGTATTTACAAAAGCGTTTATTAAATCGCTTTGCAGAATTGACGAATAGTTTATTTAAAATACAAAAAAATATACTTTTACACTTTAAAACACTTTACAAATACAGAATACTAAACAGATTTTCGATACATTTTGGTCTTCTCTTAAATATTTTCTCTCTAACCTAGCAATGTATCTAACTCTTTATCGTGTAAATAAACGTTTTCATCTCGTTTCAGATTTGAATATGTAATTATTTGTGTAGTGGTCTCTTGAATTATTGTGAGTGACGTCATAATGCAAGTTATGGCGCCACAAATATTGTGAGGTCATGTACTTTTTCCGTATTTAGGTTAAATGTGTGTGTTCGTGGGTTTTCGGCGCAACGGTGAATAACGTTTTTCGCTTGCCAATTAATCACCCATCCTGTCCATCCTTGGGTTTCTGGGGCTGTCATATCCTGCATGGTACAATGTTCCGTTCCACGACGATCTAATTGTGCCTTCATTGTCTATAAATCGTTTTTAAATTCATTAGCATCAGAAACAATGAGAGCACAAGTTAATTTAAGATAAACTGCAACTTCACAGATGTCTGGATAATTTAACTATTGTGTTAACGGAGATGCAATTATAGAACGCTATCCGGACGAACCTGTCTCTGCACAAATGTTTCGTGCGGTACGAGGATGACTTCGGCTCATTCTGGATGGTGGACGATGCGGAATTCGTGAAGCGAAGGCACCTGAGCCGCGGCAGGCCCAGGAAGTATGAGCCGCCGCCGCCGGGACAGCACGCACCGCCTCCACAGTAAGGCGCCGCGCATCACACGTATGAGCGACCGTCCAACGAATCCCTGCTTAGTTACTGCTTTTTTCCCTGATGTTCATAATTGAATCCCTATTGTGGTTTCTTTCAAAATTAACCATCTTTAAGATACTAGAATATACATTTGAATGATATCAATTTCTCATAGACTACATTTTAATGGCATCACATTTAGCTGGATTTACAAAATCATAATCACTTACAAATATTTGCTTGCCTGTAACTGGTAAGCGATTGGACCATACACTAAAATTTGAATTGAAAATTATGAACATCATACATTTTAGGGGGAAAAGCTGACTAAGAATTAAAATAATATGCTAAGGTGTATTAGGATTATTCCAGCTGCTGTAAATTTACATGTCAAAGTGATTTGATTCGCTTAATTTAATTCCAAAATAAATTGTAATTAAAAATATATAAAAGAGAGTCGTTGGACGATCGCGTCCAGAAATAGCGTTACTTGTATGTGAGCCGATAAAAACTGAAAATTATCGAAATAGATGTATCAAAAATGATAATTTTCGGTGTAATCATACTAGATTTTGATGTTTCTGACCATTATTGTAAAGTGTATCACCGTGTAAGCTTAGATTAATTCAATATGTCATGTTAGTCTGTAACTAGACACGTGATTGTTTATAAAAATAGAGAATTATGATAATTGTGTGTGATTAAATATCTTAATACAGAAAAGTAGAACTTTAATATGATTTAAATTACAGATAAAAAACTTTTAGCAATCAATATACCATGATATCATCTACATATACAAGAAATTTAAATACACACAAGTAATAGACTCCTAGAGTGCAAAGCTATAACTAATTGTTTTGCGATAGTTTTTAACATCATATACAATGAATAACTTGTTCAATAAATTAGCTTAATTCATATGTTGCTAATGTAATTACATGGAATATAATTTAATTGATATCTGATGAAACGCCGGACTTAAGTCTATGAAAGATATGTTTATTTCTATAATGGATTGCATGTACCAAACTGCATCTAATACTGAATTATTGTAAAGGATCGTCGTTGGATACCCAAGTAAGATTAAATATACTTTAATCTTTTATTCCCAGTCTTATGTAGTCGCATGATTTCTCCTCAGGTAAGTGTTCGCTTCTTAAGCTTTGCTTGTGCATTATCGTCGCATGATAGTTTAGTCTTTTTTCTAACATTTTTTCAAAAAGCTTGCCTTTTTTCTATTTTTCTATTTTTATTCTATTTTCTTTCTCTTTAAACACATACACACACACACACCACTACCACATAGAAATTGGACTTTAATTCAAAATTCTACACTACACATTAAGTACACAATACGTGAGTCACTATAAATAACATTAATAAGTTACACTTTGGAAGAGGTCTGAAATGGCCAGGGTATGATTGTTTTTATTAATTTTATTTTTTAGTAAATAATCATATTCATAATAAAAGTTAAATCATTCAGAAATTAAATATATAATTGAAACTTTTGCAATGAGATTCTATTAAACTATATTGCGGTAAGTATAACTGTTATTTATTTCAACAGATTTATGGGCGCTCAAAGTCCTCCAATGATGACCAGTCCTCATGGCTATAGCGAGGCGCTGAAAAGAAACTTGCAAGTGAGTTATCATACTTAACGTGTCTCATTTAATATTGTAACCTTAAATATATTTATATTAATTAATTAATGTTGATGTATAGGGCATGATGGAAGACTGCAATCTGTCTTACATGTCTGGTGATGACCACATGATGCAGACAGAAGATTACCCATCTTCTCACGATGACTACAGGTATTTTCTGACTTTTATACAGATTTGGTACCATGTTGTGTGTTACTTCTTTAATAAGTAACTTCCACGGCACGAAAGAGTACTTTATTTTACTGCCTATCCACTAATCAGACGAGAATCTACCAAGGAATCTACAGTCTGATACTTTATAAAATATATGAATTTTCGTAATTACAATGTCAAATTTCTCTGTGATTAATTATTATAACCTCCCTTTATTACTACTCGCAGCCGGCCCTCAATGATGAATGGCTACGGCAGCAGCAGTTCCTCACACGAGGTGAAGGCAGAGGATCTGAGTGCCAACGACGCACAGGACATCAAGCCTAACATTTATGCGCTGAAGAATGAGATGCAGGCATCTGATTATTCTAACAAAGGTAAGGAAAACAAAACTGCATAAAATATTAATTTCTGTACTATATTTGACATTTTGTACTCTATAGATTTGAATTTAGGAGTTTATAAGTGAATTTAAACCGATCACATTGTTCTTCAATAGTCTCTGAGTGTAAACCACTTGTCATGTTTTCTGTAGTCTGCTTGTGTTGGATTTCATGGGATGGTATTTATAATTCATGGGTCTGGTAATTTAACTCTTATTTTATGTTTAGGCGATTACTCAAACTCCAACAAGGAAACGTCAAGCAATCGTTCCGGAGAGACTAGCCCCTACGATGACTACCCTCGCGCAGAAGACAGATATCGCCCTTCGATATCCCACATCAAGGACGAGGCCGAAAACCTCTCCCTCAACGAGCAGAGATCTGATAAATAAACGTACACGCCACCCCCAAGTGTACCCCGTACACAAGTGTTAAACAGTGTAAAGTGTACGCAAGTGTTATGTGGAAATCCAAGTGTTATTTAACACAAACACTCCAGTGTTTGTTCGTTTATTATCACAGTATATAATACTATATTAATTACGGGTGTAGATCTATTTCAAGTTATTAGAAACGGTGTTCTAGAAAGTGTAATGTGTTCACTGTTGGAAGTTTTTGATAAAAAAAATAATGTAAAATGGACGATCTCGAAATGAGGAATTGTACGTTAGATTTAACCAAATATTGTTTTGCTCTAGTTTATTAATTTTTAAATTAACCCGGTTTTAACGGGGTTTCGAAGTATTATAGGTTTTATGACTTTTTCTAAAATTTAGTTTTATTTTATGATTTTTAGATTTGGTAGCTGACGTAGATTCTATCTGTTAGTAATATTATAGCGTGTAAGTGTTAGAATTGATTTTAGATTGGAACGAATTGCGCAAGTAATCATAAAATTCAACGATAAACTAACCTTAAAAGGTCCATATCAATATTTAAAGAAAAAATATTTAATCATTATTTGTATTATACAAATAATAAGAACAATAAGTAGTACTATTGGTATGCTAAAAATAAGTTTTAAAAAATATTATACGCCAAGCGTTTCGGTTATTCTTATTTTTTATGGGTACAAAAATACAAAAGAAAAGATCTCAGTTGCACATTATCTCCGTAAAAGAAAATAAAGCTGTTTTATTTTTACATATTTTTTTGTGATTGTCGATCTGATTGTATAAAATAAATAAAAGATACATTTTATTTTTATTTCAAAATGGCGTGCCATGGTTTTTTAATGGTACCTACCATTTTTTATGGAAATTATTTCTTTAAAAATTCCAAGGAATTGTTTTTAGCGTAAGTTTAGAATGTAAATATTTATCGAAATTGTATAAAAATCTTTTTTGAAAAAAAAATATGGTAAAAACTTAGACGAGTGTAAACTTTCACTTACTATTGCATATTAAATCGTTCATGTTGTAGAGAAAAAAAAGTTAGCAAAAATAAATAACTTTGTAGATTAAAAAATTTTCACTGTATTCTGAACATTCGATTTTATTTTCGTCCATTAAAAAATAATATTTGATAGGTTTTCGTGCATTTTTCAATTCTGCATTTATTGATAAATGTTATAATTTTTTACTTTCGTTTACTTTTGGAGTGTTAATTTTTGTGTTATGTAAAATTCGGAAAGGGTGAAAATAACCATATCACAATATCGTATGTATACTTAAATGTAACGTAGAACTGTAAAGTGAATGAGTATGTAAAATGTATATCCGATACCGCAATAACTTGACACTATCGTATACATCGCTGTCAATGTCAAAATGCTTGTATGCTTCGTTAGCAAAATAGTTTGAAAACCCACAAAACGGGCTATGATGGATTTATCATAATTTTCTTAAAAAGACGTTTTATTAACCAGTTATATCCGCCTATAGACATTTATAATATTTTTAATAACATTCATATTTACCGCCTATGAAGAGATGAAACATTTGTGTTTGTTTTAACTTTCATATTTTTTCATCATAGCCTGACAATTAAATGTTTACAGTAGTTTTGTACACGTATGCCAAAAATAAATCATTAAGTTTAATCATTGGTAGAAAATATTTATTGGTAAGTTATCAGCAATAATATTAATGATTTTCTTTTTATATTGGATACGTCATTATGCTACTGCCTCCTGCGCTGTGATGCGCTAATTATCACGCTAACAAGGCATTATACAGATGTATGGAATGTTTAATGCGTTAATTAAGGTGTGGCAACTTGGCCTTGTTTAAATCTCATTTAGACGCAGGTGTAGCAGGTGTCAACACTGACGCTAACACAGACAGTGCAGGAGAATTACACAGGCATACGCGTTACGTTACAGAATATAGGGATTTCAATTTGATACTGACAAAAAAATAGAATAACATTGTGACACCATCATTCAGAAAAGAGTTTTTTTTTAAGAGATGGTATGCGTGTTAATATATCGAAAATAATTTAAGTACAATTTCAATTACAAATAAATAGCACCGATTGTATTTTATATTTTTTAAATTAACGATTATGCACGAAAAGATGATTTGATTATTTTAAATTTTGGAATTGATAAACAATAAATACAATACAATTTAAATGTATCTAAACAATTTATTGCAAATTTTTGAGGCGAATTACATTTTCCAGAGATTTACACTGCATCGAAACCGAAACATTATACATTTTTTACATTAAAATAGGACAATGTATACGTGTTTACATTATAATCAAGACGTGTATACGTTTTTGTAAAGTTTGATACAATGCGTTTCGTTTTCGGGCGGTTTAGTGTAAATCTGAGAGGCTAGCTTCGAAAAGCAGGTTATGTTCATGATTATAAATATGTAGCATAAACGAAATAGCATGTAATCCTGCTATTTTTACGTTACACGCTTGTTTCACTGCTTAAAGTACTGTGGTGTCAATACATCATGAAACGAAACGTTCTATTATATTTTTTATAATTGTTTTTTTTTTCTTTTTATAGCAAAGAGCTATTGTGTTATGCCAGTTTAGCACGGATACTTGATCATTGTAAATTATACTTACTTAGTGTTGTATTAAACGAAATCATTACAATTAAATATTTTTTTGTTTTATTTATAATATTTGACTGCCTAATTGGTCTGGTGGCAAAGCGCATCGCTTTGTGATCACGAGGTCCTGGGTTCAAATCCTAGGTCGGACAAATGTAGTTTTTCTAACGAACAATTTCCAGTATGAGTCCGGAGGCTGGAATTGTGCCCGATATATGGCAATAGGCTCGCCCCCTATTACATGGGACCTAACATCGTCGGCGAAATGTGGGTGTACTCAGTACACCTCTGCCACCCCCTCTGGGGAATATAGGCGTGACGGTGTGTGTGTGATTTATAATATTATTAAATAAATGACGATAATTTTGACCATTTGTGACCTAACGAGGCGCTCGTAGGGCTGTGCGACCGCGGTGTACTCGTATTAGTGATAGCCTAGTGGTTAGACCGTTGGCTACCGACTAGGCACGAACCTCTGTCTTTTCAAAGCATGTGCGTATAAAAAATTAACTATCACTTGCTTTAACGGTAAAGGAAAATATTGTGAGGAAACCTGCATGCCTGAGAGTTTCTCGAAGGTGTGTAAAGTTCGCCAACCCGCACTGGGCCAGCGTGGTGGACTATGGCCTAAATTCTCTTAGTCTGGGAGGAGGCCCGTGCCTAACGGTGGGACAGTTTTTTAACAGGGATGATATTATTATTATAAGGTTAAGCAGCGTTCGGCTCGGTCGGTCTGAGATGGGTGACCGTTTGTGGTATTTTCAAATCCGGACAGCTGCTTCGGAAGGCACTTTACCTCTTTGGTTCCGGTTACTACATAATGTGGTAGTCGTTAAGCATGGCTTGATAAGTTCTAACTGCAGATGCCCACAAACCACCCAACCACCGCACTTCACTGGGTCCGCGTGGTGGAGTATGACCTAATCTTTCTCACCTCGATTAGTGAGAGTAGGCCCCTATCCTATCTACATAGAAAAGTAATTAATTAGATCCCAAATCAAAATTGCAGGCACAAACTCAATATTGTTAGGCACTTGGTAATATATAAATAAATACGAAGACTAATTTTAATTTAAATAGAAGATAAAGACCAAATAGACCGAGTCTTAACTGAAGGACTAGTCAAGAGTCTTCGTAACCGGCGAGCGTGTATGAGACGAACTATGAGAGTGGAGGAAGCCAGAGAGGTATGGAAGGAAAGAACCTGTTGGAACTCTGTACTCTCTGCCTACCCCCCAGGGGATCTGGCGTGATGATATAGATAGAAATAGAAGATCTTTTTAAAACAATATTTTATAGCAAAAGTATGATGGAGAGACCCTGGACACCATCCGGGTCTATAGTACTAGTCAAGACAAATTCAACAAATCCAAACACAGCGGAGTTATGTTGAGTAACTGGGTGGTTCAATTTTTTTTAAAAAAACGTAGCCCCACACTAGGATTTATTCCTGTGTCGTGGGTGCGTTTACAAACATGAAAATTCACAAACACAAATACCCAGACCGGAACAAATAATTGTGGATCACACAAAGATTTGTCCCGTGCGGGGATCGAACCCGCGACTATTAGACACAGTGGGTGGAGCAGCTCAAGCTCTTAACAACTGCGCTAAATCGTCGTCAAAATTAGCTACCTTTTGGCTTGATCATCAGACCCTGAAGGCCATCTGGTTGTATAGTAACTACTATACATGCCTTGTTGGATTAGTATTGATAAGTAACTACTTGTCTATACTAATTCAATAAGGCGAGACACGAGGGGGTTATGTTGTGTATTTGCCGTGTACCTATAGCTTTCTTCCGACTCCATAATCAGACTAGCTTCATGGTATAATTGTCTTGCTTTGTCAATGAACTTATATAGGTAAATTACATGCATCTAATACTGAATTATTGTAAAGGATCGTCGTTGGATACCCAAGTAAGATTAAATATACTTTAATCTTTTATTCCCAGCCTTATGTAGTCGCATGATTTCTCCTCAGTTAAGTGTTCGCTTCTTAAGCTTTGCTTGTGCATTATCGTCGCATGATAGTTTAGTCTTTTTTCTAACATTTTTTCAAAAAGCTTGCCTTTTTTCTATTTTTCTATTTTTATTCTATTTACTTTCTCTTTAAACACATACACACACACACACCACTACCACATAGAAATTGGACTTTAATTCAAAATTCTACACTACACATTAAGTACACAATACGTGAGTCACTATAAATAACATTAATGAGTTAAACTTTGGAAGAGGTCTGAAATGGCCAGGGTATGATTGTTTTTATTAATTTTATTTTTTAGTAAATAATCATTTTCATAATAAAAGTTAAATCATTCAGAAATTAAATATATAATTGAAACTTTTGCAATGAGATTCTATTTAACTATATTGCGGTAAGTATAACTGTTATTTATTTCAACAGATTTATGGGCGCTCAAAGTCCTCCAATGATGACCAGTCCTCATGGCTATAGCGAGGCGCTGAAAAGAAACTTGCAAGTGAGTTATCATACTTAACGTGTCTTATTTAATATTGTAACCTTAAATATATTTATATTAATTAATTAATGTTGACGTATAGGGCATGATGGAAGACTGCAATCTGTCTTACATGTCTGGTGATGACCACATGATGCAGACAGAAGATTACCCATCTTCTCACGATGACTACAGGTATTTTCTGACTTTTATACAGATTTTGTACCATGTTGTGTGTTACTTCTTGAATAAGTAACTTCCACGGCACGAAAGAGTACTTTATTTTACTGCCTATCCACTAATCAGACGAGAATCTACCAAGGAATCTACAGTCTGATACTTTATAAATTATATGAATTTTCGTAATTACAATGTCAAATTTCTCTGTGATTAATTATTATAACCTCCCTTTATTACTACTCGCAGCCGGCCCTCAATGATGAATGGCTACGGCAGCAGCAGTTCCTCACACGAGGTGAAGGCAGAGGATCTGAGTGCCAACGACGCACAGGACATCAAGCCTAACATTTATGCGCTGAAGAATGAGATGCAGGCATCTGATTATTCTAACAAAGGTAAGGAAAACAAAACTGCATAAAATATTAATTTCTGTACTATATTTGACATTTTGTACTCTATAGATTTGAATTTAGGAGTTTATAAGTGAATTTAAACCGATCACATTGTTCTTCAATAGTCTTTGAGTGTAAACCACTTGTCATGTTTTCTGTAGTCTGCTTGTGTTGGATTTCATGGGATGGTATTTATAATTCATGGGTCTGGTAATTTAACTCTTATTTTATGTTTAGGCGATTACTCAAACTCCAACAAGGAAACGTCAAGCAATCGTTCCGGAGAGACTAGCCCCTACGATGACTACCCTCGCGCAGAAGACAGATATCGCCCTTCGATATCCCACATCAAGGACGAGGCCGAAAACCTCTCCCTCAACGAGCAGAGATCTGATAAATAAACGTACACGCCACCCCCAAGTGTACCCCGTACACAAGTGTTAAACAGTGTAAAGTGTACGCAAGTGTTATGTGGAAATCCAAGTGTTATTTAACACAAACACTCCAGTGTTTGTTCGTTTATTATCACAGTATATAATACTATATTAATTACGGGTGTAGATCTATTTCAAGTTATTAGAAACGGTGTTCTAGAAAGTGTAATGTGTTCACTGTTGGAAGTTTTTGATAAAAAAAATAATGTAAAATGGACGATCTCGAAATGAGGAATTGTACGTTAGATTTAACCAAATATTGTTTTGCTCTAGTTTATTAATTTTTAAATTAACCCGGTTTTAACGGGGTTTCGAAGTATTATAGGCTTTATGACTTTTTCTAAAATTTAGATTTAATTTATGATTTTTAGGTTTGGTAGCTGACGTAGATTCTATCTGTTAGTAATATTATAGCGTGTAAGTGTTAGAATTGATTTTAGATTGGAACGAATTGCGCAAGTAATCATAAAATTCAACGATAAACTAACCTTAAAAGGTCCATATCAATATTTAAAGAAAAAATATTTAATCATTATTTGTATTATACAAATAATAAGAACAATAAGTAGTACTATTGGTATGCTAAAAATAAGTTTTAAAAAATATTATACGCCAAGCGTTTCGGTTATTCTTATTTTTTATGGGTACAAAAATACAAAAGAAAAGATCTCAGTTGCACATTATCTCCGTAAAAGAAAATAAAGCTGTTTTATTTTTACATATTTTTTTGTGATTGTCGATCTGATTGTATAAAATAAATAAAAGATACATTTTATTTTTATTTCAAAATGGCGTGCCATGGTTTTTTAATGGTACCTACCATTTTTTATGGAAATTATTTCTTTAAAAATTCCAAGGAATTGTTTTTAGCGTAAGTTTAGAATGTAAATATTTATCGAAATTGTATAAAAAGCAAAGTATGTCCTATGACACTTACAGAGACAACATATACTTCAGACGCAATATCAGTATGTTATGGAGTTCCACAAGGAAGTGTTCTCGGACCACTGTTATTTTTAATATATATTAATGACCTTCCTAATGTTACTAACTATGACATGACATTATTTGCTGACGATAGCACTATTTTATTTATTAAAGATAATTCGGACAATTTAAATGATGAAATAATTAATACTTTGACTTGCATTAAAAACTGGTTGACATTGAACAACTTAAAAATAAATTTGACAAAAACACATATAATGGACTTCAAACAGCAACGTAAAACGGAAAAACTGGACATTCAATTTTCAAATAAAGAAATCGTAGAAATCGAGTCAACGCGTTTCTTAGGTTTGACCATCGATCGTCAACTAAAATGGAAACTTCATATCCAAAATATATGCAAAAGACTGTACCAATTCTCATTTGCGTTATATAAACTATCTAGGGTAGTTAATTTATCAGCGGTAATGACGGCCTATCATGGACATGTAGCTTCTATACTGAGATACGGTATAATTTTTTGGGGTAACTCAACCGATAAGATGCAGGTATTTAAAGCTCAAAAAAGGTGTGTGCGTGGGATAACTGGTCTAGGAATGAGAGAATCATGTAAAGGAAAATTTAAAGGTTTAAGGATACTAACGGTACCCTCTCTTTACATCTGCGAGGTTGCAGCTTTTGTAAAAAGTAATATGCATATATACAATACATATCCTATAGGAAGCCGTCGGGAACATACCATACACCCAATACCTTGTAAGACACATCTTATGCATAAAAGCATAGTCTGTATGGGGCCTACTATTTATAATAAAATACCCCTACACATAAGGAAAATTAGTAGTGCTAATATTTTTAAAAATATGTTAAGTAATTTTTTAATAGACAAAGAGTACTATTCCATTGACGACTTCTTAGAGGGAAAATAGCATTATATAGTTTTTTTTTAATACTAATAATAAGATCATTAATATAAATTTTAAATTAATTTAATAATAATATGACATTATATATTTCATATTACTTTATAATTTTGTACGCCTGATGCATGGCAGGATATAGTAGAACTTATGACTATATACATGTAACATCCTATCTAACCTATTATCCACAAATAAATGATTTGAATTTGAATTTGAATTTGAAAAATCTTTTTTGAAAAAAAAATATGGTAAAAACTTAGACGAGTGTAAACTTTCACTTACTATTGCATATTAAATCGTTCATGTTGTAGAGAAAAAAAAGTTAGCAAAAATAAATAACTTTGTAGATTAAAAAATTTTCACTGTATTCTGAACATTCGATTTTATTTTCGTCCATTAAAAAATAATATTTGATAGGTTTTCGTGCATTTTCCAATTCTGCATTTATTGATAAATGTTATAATTTTTTACTTTCGTTTACTTTTGGAGTGTTAATTTTTGTGTTATGTAAAATTCGGAAAGGGTGAAAATAACCATATCACAATATCGTATGTATACTTAAATGTAACGTAGAACTGTAAAGTGAATGAGTATGTAAAATGTATATCCGATACCGCAATAACTTGACACTATCGTATACATCGCTGTCAATGTCAAAATGCTTGTATGCTTCGTTAGCAAAATAGTTTGAAAACCCACAAAACGGGCTATGATGGATTTATCATAATTTTCTTAAAAAGACGTTTTATTAACCAGTTATATCCGCCTATAGACATTTATAATATTTTTAATAACATTCATATTTACCGCCTATGAAGAGATGAAACATTTGTGTTTGTTTTAACTTTCATATTTTTTCATCATAGCCTGACAATTAAATGTTTACAGTAGTTTTGTACACGTATGCCAAAAATAAATCATTAAGTTTAATCATTGGTAGAAAATATTTATTGGTAAGTTATCAGCAATAATATTAATGATTTTCTTTTTATATTGGATACGTCATTATGCTACTGCCTCCTGCGCTGTGATGCGCTAATTATCACGCTAACAAGGCATTATACAGATGTATGGAATGTTTAATGCGTTAATTAAGGTGTGGCAACTTGGCCTTGTTTAAATCTCATTTAGACGCAGGTGTAGCAGGTGTCAACACTGACGCTAACACAGACAGTGCAGGAGAATTACACAGGCATACGCGTTACGTTACAGAATATAGGGATTTCAATTTGATACTGACAAAAAAATAGAATAACATTGTGACACCATCATTCAGAAAAGAGTTTTTTTTTAAGAGATGGTATGCGTGTTAATATATCGAAAATAATTTAAGTACAATTTCAATTACAAATAAATAGCACCGATTGTATTTTATATTTTTTAAATTAACGATTATGCACGAAAAGATGATTTGATTATTTTAAATTTTGGAATTGATAAACAATAAATACAATACAATTTAAATGTATCTAAACAATTTATTGCAAATTTTTGAGGCGAATTACATTTTCCAGAGATTTACACTGCATCGAAACCGAAACATTATACATTTTTTACATTAAAATAGGACAATGTATACGTGTTTACATTATAATCAAGACGTGTATACGTTTTTGTAAAGTTTGATACAATGCGTTTCGTTTTCGGGCGGTTTAGTGTAAATCTGAGAGGCTAGCTTCGAAAAGCAGGTTATGTTCATGATTATAAATATGTAGCATAAACGAAATAGCATGTAATCCTGCTATTTTTACGTTACACGCTTGTTTCACTGCTTAAAGTACTGTGGTGTCAATACATCATGAAACGAAACGTTCTATTATATTTTTTATAATTGTTTTTTTTTTTCTTTTTATAGCAAAGAGCGATTGTGTTATGCCAGTTTAGCACGGATACTTGATCATTGTAAATTATACTTACTTAGTGTTGTATTAAACGAAATCATTACAATTAAATATTTTTTTGTTTTATTTATAATATTTGACTGCCTAATTGGTCTGGTGGCAAAGCGCATCGCTTTGTGATCACGAGGTCCTGGGTTCAAATCCTAGGTCGGACAAATGTAGTTTTTCTAACGAACAATTTCCAGTATGAGTCCGGAGGCTGGAATTGTGCCCGATATATGGCAATAGGCTCGCCCCCTATTACATGGGACCTAACATCGTCGGCGAAATGTGGGTGTACTCAGTACACCTCTGCCACCCCCTCTGGGGAATATAGGCGTGACGGTGTGTGTGTGATTTATAATATTATTAAATAAATGACGAAAATTTTGACCATTTGTGACCTAACGAGGCGCTCGTAGGGCTGTGCGACCGCGGTGTACTCGTATTAGTGATAGCCTAGTGGTTAGACCGTTGGCTACCGACTAGGCACGCACCTCTGTCTTTTCAAAGCATATGCGTATAAAAAATTAACTATCACTTGCTTTAACGGTAAAGGAAAATATCTTGAGGAAACCTGCATGCCTGAGAGTTTCTCGAAGGTGTGTAAAGTTCGCCAAACCGCACTGGGCCAGCGTGGTGGACTATGACCTAAACTCTCTTAGTCTGGGAGCCTAACGGTGGGGCAGTTTTTTAACAGGGATGATATTATTGTTATAAGGTTAAGCAGCGTTCGGCTCGGTCGGTCTGAGATGGGTGACCGTTTGTGGTATTTTCAAATCCAGACAGTTGCTTCGGAAGGCACTTAACGTTTCGGTACTTTGGTTCCGGTTCCACATAATGTGGTCGTTAAGCCAGGGTAGGATGCCTATAGATGGCTTGATAAGTTCTAACTGCAGATGCCTACAAACCACCCAACCACCGCACTTCACTGGGTCCGCGTGGTGGAGTATGACCTAATCTTTCTCACCTCGATTAGTGAGAGTAGGCCCCTATCCTATCTACATAGAAAAGTAATTAATTAGATCCCAAATCAAAATTGCAGGCACAAACTCAATATTGTTAGGCACTTGGTAATATATAAATAAATACGAAGACTAATTTTAATTTAAATAGAAGATTAAGACCAAATAGACCGAGTCTTAACTGAAGGACTAGTCAAGAGTCTTCGTAACCGGCGAGCGTGTATGAGACGAACTATGAGAGTGGAGGAAGCCAGAGAGGTATGGAAGGAAAGAACCTGTTGGAACTCTGTACTCTCTGCCTACCCCGCAGGGGATCTGGCGTGATGATATAGATAGAAATAGAAGATCTTTTTAAAACAATATTTTATAGCAAAAGTATGATGGAGAGACCCTGGATACCATCCGGGTCTACAGTACTAGTCAAGACCAATTTAACAAATCCAAACACAGCGGAGTTATGTTGAGTAATTGGGTGGTTCAATTAGCTACCTTTTGGCTTGATCATCAGACCCTGAAGGCCATCTGGTTGTATAGTAACTACTATACATGCCTTGTTGGATTAGTATTGATAAGTAACTACTTGTCTATACTAATTCAATAAGGCGAGACACGAGGGGGTTATGTTGTGTATTTGCCGTGTACCTATAGCTTTCTTCCGACTCCATAATCAGACTAGCTTCATGGTATCATTGTCTTGCTTTGTCAATGAACTTATATAGGTAAATTAGGACCAAATTTCAGCTAATCGGATTCTCGAAAGAGCTTGAAAAATTGTTCACTAAATAAGAACTGGAAAGTGTGCGAAAACTATGCAAGCTTTCACCATACTGTCATCCATCACTGAGCTATGTTTAAAGTTTCAAGCTTCTAGAGCTCATCGGAAGGAGTATAAATCGATTACTAAATTTGTACTTAACAGACTAACAGACAGACAAGAACGCGAGCTAATAAAAACTTAGTAATAATAAAAAAAAGCAAACAAAATGATTCGTGATCATCTTGATTCCCGAATTGAACCCCACTCAACCGTCAGTCAACGGAAGCGTGCATAGTTTCTTTTTATGTAATAAATTTATATGACCGATTGTGCGTATGCGCAACAAATGTGGCCGTTAACGCTGACTCATTACAATGCAGTTCCAGGAGACGGTTAATTTTATAAATAAATACCTCCGACTTCTGTTATTACTTAAGAAGGGAGCAGAGGTGTTCAAAGTGCAACAACATTTCGTCAAGATATTTTTAGTTAAAGTATAGGTATATAAAGGGGAGAGCCTATTTCGTTAAAAGTCTGATTAAATACTATTTTTAAAATAACCATCATCTATTAATGAAAATAACATCATACTATGAGAAAGGGTATGCTCCGTTGGTTCGGGCATATAGAAAGAAAGGCAGTAAAAAGAATGACAAAACAGATACACAGTGCGAAAGTTGAAGGATGTAGGTACCAGGGACGACCTGGACTATCTTACAATGATTGACGATCTGAAGGACAAGTCACGAGTCTCCGTAAGCGGCGAGCGTGTATGAGACGAAATATGAGAGTGGAGGAAGCCAGAGGTATGTAAGGAAACAACCTGTTGGAACTCTGTACTCTCTACCTACCCCGCAAAGGGTCTGGCGTAATGATATAGATACATAGATAGACATCATACGAGAATCGAATGTACGATCACCCAGCTTTAAGATAGCATATAAGAAAACTCGTCATAGAAGTAAAAATGACAATTTGAGCTTATCGCCAGGACAAGTCAAGAGTCTTCGTAAGCGGCGAGCGTGTATGAGACGAACTATGAGAGTGGGGGAAGCCTGAGAGGTCTGTAAGGTCTGTGTAAAGAACCTGTTGAAATCTTGTACTCTCTATTATCCCGCAGGACATCAGGTGTGATTTTATAGATAGACAGTGTTACGTTTGAAAACTACGCGTCAATTTTCAGGCAAATAAATAATTTCTATAGTTCAATCGTGAAGGCACAGGTTGAATAGATAAAATAGAACAGAACTATAATGGAAATGTGGTGTGTAATATAATCGATACGCCACCGCCAGGCGCGCGCGCATGATTTATGATATGAAGCAAGTGCATTAGCGATGTGACTTGTTAAAGGATATCGATACATTTTTAATATCTTTATTTATTCTAGCGAGCGTATATGAGACGAACTTTGAGAGTGGAGGAAGCCAGAGAGGTCTGTAAGGAAAGACTCACCTGATGACCAACCTAAATTGTTATCCAAAACCCACAACAAATAGTAGATGAAAAAGTTAGTAAATTTTTATTTTAAAAGAGTAACTGTGGAGTTTCACCACAGGTATGATTTTCTGAAGTGGTGGTTGAGTCTTTTTTATTTTCTGACGATTCAAAAATACTGTAATGAATAAAAAATATTCTGATTCTGATGCTGAACCTGTTGGAATTCTCTAGTCTACGCCTACCTTGCAAGAGATCTGGCGTGATGATATAGATAGATTAAATTAGTTACTGAATTGAGTGATAACTATAAAGAAAGTAATTAAAATATTTATAGTTTTATCGCATAGACACCTAGTATTACAAGTTTAAAATCATAATTTTAAGCTAGTTACATAATTGTAGTTAAGTACATTGAACAAGAACAAAGAATTGAGCTTAACCATAAGAAACCTGGTCTGCAACCATCAAACATAAATTTTACTAAACATATCAATAACTTTTATTAAATCATCTATAGGAAAGTATTTGCGAAGGAATCTTTATAATTGTCAAAGAGTAAGTACGGAGTTGCGAAAGTTTTGAACCCACCAGTAGAATATCGGCAGCTTTATCGAATGGACTGTTTCGTTGGTCTAGTGGCAAAGCGCATCACTTGGTGATCACGAGGTCCTGGGTTCAAGTCCTAGGGCGGTCAAATTAAGTTTCTCTAACGAAAACTTCCCAGTATGAGTCTGGAGTCGTGAATTGTGCCCGGTGTATATTGCAATAGACTCACGCCCTATTACATGGGTTCTAACATCATCGGCGAAAAGTGGGTGTACTCAGTACACCTCTGCCGAACCCGCTTGGGGGAATATAGGCGTAACGTTGTTTTTTTATTGTTAAATAGAAACTGTTGGAACTCTGTACTCTCTGCCTACCCCGCAAGGGATCTGGCGTGAGGTTATAGATAGATAGATAGATAGAAATAGAAAAGTATTTGCTACGAAATCTATCTATTTATATCATCACGTCAGATTCACTGCAGGCAAGACAGAAAGTACAGAGTTGAGAAAGAATCATCTCTATAAAAAAATATCCAATCATTAACAATACGAACATAGAATATCGACAGCTCTATCGACTCTATCCCATCCCTACAAACGCTGACATGTGGCTCTTAATTATAACTCAACTTGTTCACTACAAAACCGCTGAACCGACAAAAAAATCTAAAATAACTGTAGTTTTAATCCTGATCTGGTTACTGAACTTTACTGAAAAAAACAGAACACTTTTTTTCAATAGACACATGTTTACGAATGGGTTAAGAGACTTTTTATTTATACTTTTTTTTATAAAAAGAGCCATTCCGATTCGAAATGGTGAGTTTAGATGTTAATTTAGTATTTTTGAGGGTTTTTAGTTCGTATAGTATTTTTTTTTTGGTAAAGGCATGAGTAATGAGTAGACATGTGGCAATGATTTCGTGTTGTCATTCGAAACACGTGAGAAATGTTTTTTTGTGGATGACGTTTGTGGATATCCTAGAATAGATGCCTTTCGTGGTGTAGGGATACCTAAAGTTGTAAAATCAAGATTTTCATTGAAATATATATCGTCACTTATATATTTATCAGGGTACAGAGGTGTACTGTGTACACCTACATAACGCTGATTGTTAGATGCCAATGTAATAGGGGGCGAAACTATTGCAATGATACCGGTCACAATTCCAAACTCTGTATTGAGAAATCGAAAGAAAAACGATAGTATCGGTGTAAAGATGAGCAAGGGTTGGTTGGTTGGTTGGTTGATTGGTTCTGGCATATTGAAAAAATGTCAGAAGAAAGAATGACAAATTAGATATATAATGCAAAAGTGGAAGGATGTAGGTACCGGAAAAGACATAGACTATCTTACCATGACCAAATAGACCGAGTCTTATCTGCCTATATTCCCCAAGCGGGGGTGGCAGAGGTATACTGAGTACACCCATGTTTCACCGTCGATGTGAGGTCCCATGTAATAGGGGGCGAGCCTGTTGCCATATACCGGGCACAATCCCAGACTCCGGACTAGTAGTGGGAAGTTTTCGTTAAAAAAACTACACTTGTCTGACCTAGGATTTGAACCCAGGACCTCGTGATCACAAAGCGATGCGCTTTGCCTCTAGACCAACGAGGCAGAAAGAAAGTGAATCATAAAAAAAATACTTAGATACAAATTATTGAGTGATTTTTTTAATTATATAAATTTTGCAAGTGATAAAGTTATAGAACACCGTCACGCCTATATTCCCCAAGCGAGGGTGGCAGAGGTGTACTGAGTACACCCACGTTTCGCCGACGATGTTAGGTCCCATATAATAGGGGGCGAGCCTATTGTAATAGGGTGCGAGCCTATTTTATTTACCATTAAATAATTATCTTAAGATTAACATTATGTTAAGTTACATTATTAATTTGATTCAGGACAAGGTCTTTAAACTGACCCAGCTTATTACTAATGATAGCTATATATTTGGAGTCACGGAATATTTCATTAAAAGCGTGGGTTAATCTGGCTATTGGTAAATTTTTGCCCAGATTTGTTCGCTGACGGGGAGCCACTAGTAGTTGAGAGGGATAACGTACCCTAGAAGGGACATTGATGCCTATCATGCTAAGTAAGTCCGGGGAGTCAATCTCTTTGTTAACTAGCTTAAATAGAAATAATAAATCGGGTATAGTGCGTCGATTTTTAAAGAACCTTGAAATGGCCAAGCCTAGCTTCATAAGACCTTACAGTTCTTGAAATTCCTACTCGGTACGCTAGATGTAGATACCAAACTAATCGCCTTGTACTCCTTCTATTCGTGATATATGAACCGCGAATGCTGGGTTCCAAACAGTGCTACAGTATTCAAGTTTCCACATTTATTCACTAAAAACATGCCAAAAACGGAAAATTTTACGGGAAAGACATTTTGCAAGGAAATTTCATGTAGTTCTGACCACGTGACAAGGCGCTGTCAGGTGCGTAAAGAGCTGTCATAAAATTTCTTGAATTTATTTAATTATTTTTAATTTAACTTTAATGTTTGTAAACGCATCTACAACACAGGAATCATTACTAGTCTGGGGCTACGTTTTTTTGTCTTTTTAAATACTAAAATATATATCTATCTATCTATATCATTACGCCAGATCCCCAGGCCGAGAGTACAGGTTTCCAACAGGTTCTTTCCTTACAGATCTCTCTGGCTTCCTCCACTCGGATAGTATGCCTCATACACGCTCGCCGGTTACAGAGACTATTGACTTGTCAGATAAAACACGATCTACTAAAATATCATTAAAATAAAACAAAATCCAATACTAAATTGTTACATTACACAAGCATTTTTGCAGTATTCGCCTCAATTATGGTTTACTCGCTATTTATATAGTAGAACATTTTCAAGTCACATTTAAGGTGTTTTAAAATCAGTGATAGCCTAGTGGTTAGACCGTTGGACTGCAAAGTCAGAGATCTCGGGTTTAAACCTAGGCACGCACTTCTGTCTTTTCGAAAGCATATGCGTATTCAAAATTAACTATCACTTGTTTTCATCATCATCACCATCTCAGTCTATACTTGTCTACTGCTGAATGCACCGGTCCGACGCCACCTGCATCCAACGACTTCCTGCGATTTTCACAAGATCGTCGGTCCATCTGGCAGGCGGGCGTCCTACACTACGCTTGCCAATACGTAGTCTCCATTCTAGAATCTCTCTGCTCTAACGCCCGTTCGACCTTCCCGCTATGTGGCCCGGGTTCTTTAGGATTTAATCCTACAAATATTATTTATCTGAAACTTTGTATGTTTATTACTCAATCGCGCAAAAACGGCTGAACGGATATAGATGGAATTTAGCACACAGTTTATTACCTTAATTAACATATAGGATACTTTTTATCCCGAAAAATTAGGTTCCTGTCTAAAGTCAACGCGGACGAGCTTGCGATGAGAAACTAGTTGTGTAATGATTATAATTCAAAGAGATCACTTTGTGATGCACGATCAAGATCAAAAAGAGGGGTTAAATACCACAAAAAAATTTAATACTACCCAGATCCCTGCAATCCCTCATATGCCATTAATTAAAATTATCTACGAAGATCGTATAAACAAAAACTCACCGTATCTATCCAGACGGTTTCAAAGAAAGTTTATTTATACGTATAAAAAATGGTAGTGTTGTCTTTTTGTCCATATGCCGAAACAGGCGTGTGGCACAATTACTAACTAACATTATATTGTATTTATTTCTGTATTGTCCACATGTGCGCGTGCTTACTGTTGTACCTATCGGTGTGGGTTCAACTACCGGGCCGCATTGAAAAAATATTCAACTTTAAAACCAATATCCGAAATGTTTATATCTGAAGAGCAAGTCAAGGGTCTCCGTAACCGGCGGGCGTTCCTGAGACGAACTATTTTATTTTTATTTATGTATATGAGAATGGAGGAAGCGATAGAGGTCTGTAAGGAAGGAACCTGATGGAACTCTGTACTCTCTACCTACGCCGCAGGGAATCTAGCATAATCATAGGTAGATAAAGAAAAAGACAGTATATCTGAAGGGCAAGTCAATAGTTTCTACAGCTGGTGAGCGTGTATGAGAGTGAAGGAAGCAAAAGAGGTCTGTAAAGAATGAACGTGTTGAAACTGTACTCACTATCCACCCCGCAAGGTATCTGATATCTTTAAAGAGACAAAGAGAGAGCGAGATAGAATATATATCTGATGGGCAAGTCAGCAGTCGCAGTACCAGCGAGCATGCATGAGACGATTTTTTAGAGTGGAGGAAGCCAAAGAGGTATATAAGGAAAGAACGAAAAGTAAATAACTGTGTCTACTCCAATATATCTGGTGTGAAGATACAGAGAAAGAAAGATTTTTATCTGATGGGCAAGTGAGTCTTCATCTCCACGGTGTTTATATTTCTATTACTAAAAAAAGTGAAATTAGCTTATCTGAACTAAACAGTGAGGTGGATTAGAGTCTAAAGTTTTTTCATTTGAGTGCAAATTAAAATATCCCAAAAGAAAACCCAATTCCATCCAAATTAGGAATTTCATTTCAATTAACTGAAATAATAGCGGGCCGCAGTTGAGCAGCCACGCTGCGCACGAGTGTGTTAATTTGGTGTACCACCGCGACGATCAGCGGCGCTCAAACTTTTCATTCAGCTTTCACTGCAGCCCATAACGACTAATTGGGTAAAAATATATCACACCTAATAGACTTGCCTTCATTGTTCTTCCACACGCAAAATGTAGTTGCAAAAATTTTTTATTTTTTATTTTAAAAGAGTTTCATGCTCGTATTCTATACAGAAATAATAGCCAGAAGTGGTAGTCTGTTACTTTTTAGACAATTCTAAATAATATTGAAATACAGGTTTAAAGTAATCACTGTTCTATTATCCTAGTATGGCACCCTTCAAAAATATTTAAGTGGTGTATAAATTATCCTTTTTATTTTAAATCAATAGTAGAGTCGACTTTCGTTAATTTGAAACTCGAGGGACTCTTAAATTATTACGAATTATCGAGTGTTTGAAATATCAAATGGTTCAAAATTTTTGAGAGAAAAGAAATAAAGCTTTGAATTATTGAGTGCTGGTAATCAATTATGTATTATTTATTAACTTCTGTTCTTTAACAAAGACAAAAAATGACAAAAGTTAAGAGGTACATAGTGTACATATTAATAATATGAAAAAAAAAACCGTCACGCCTATATTCCCCAGAGGGGGGGGGGGGGCAGAGGTGTACTGAGTACACTCACGTTTCGCCGACTATGTAAGGTCCCATGTTATAGGGGGTGAGCCTATTGCCATATACCGGGGACAATTCCAGACTCCGGACTCGTACTGGGAATTTTTCGTTAGAAAAATTCCCAGTACGAGTACGATCCTAGGTCGGACAAATGTAGTTTACATTTGTCCGACCTAGGATGTGAACCCAGGACCTCGTGATCACAATTTGCCTAATAATTATGTATAATATTGATGTATCATATGTAGGTATATGTTTTAAATTATTATGTTTGTTTACACCTTTCCTTTTTGTTTTTTTTTTTAATTTTCATATTCTGGCACCTACCACAATTGATTCTCCACCACCCCAAGGTAGACTGGCAGAAAATGCCTCAGGCATTAAGTCCGCCTATGTACATAAGTGCATAAAGAATAAAATAAATAAATAAATAAAACATTGCTGCTGCTCAGACATACTCAACTCGATGGATTACTCGGGCTTGTTTATAAGAGGATCTGATCCTTTACGAATTATCGAGTGTTTGACGACGATGAGTTCGAATGAACGCGTCGTTTTGAGACGTAGCGATAATTTTTTTGTTCGAGTTACCAAGTGTATAAAAATAAATTGATTTAGTTCGAAATATAAAGAGATTTTCTGGGGAACTCGTTCGAATTATCGCAGGTTTAAATTAACGAGAGGCGACTGTATATACAGTTCATACATATGCAACATGCATTAAAAATAAAATAATACCGAACAGGTTGTAGCTATGGATCTCACTTATTTTTATGATTCTATTTAAAAAAAAAAAAAACGCATGTCCCCACAATAGGATTTATTCCTGTGTCGTGGGTGCGTTTACAAACATGAAAATTCACAGACACAAATACCCAGACCGGAACAAATAATATTTTTTTTTAAAAAGAAACGTGGCCCAACACTAGGATTTATTCCTGTGTCGTGGGTGCGTTTACAAACATGAACATTTACACACACAAATACTCAGACCGAAACAAATAATTGTGGGTCACACAAAGATTTGTCCCGTGCGGGAATCGAACCCGCGACTATTAGACACAGTAGGCGTAGCGGCCTAAGCTCTTAACCACTGCGCTAAATCGTCCGTCGATTTAAATCGATCGTCGAGATTTTAATCCAAATAACATCGTTATTAGAATCTTGAGTTCTCGTACGTACGCGAGGTTCCTTTCGGTTCGTTAAATTCACCGTCACGCCTATATTCCCCAAGTGGTGGTGGCAGAGGTGTACTGTGTACACCCATTTTCGGCGACGATGTTAGGTCTCATGTAATAGGAGGCGAGCACATTGCCATATAGCGGACACAATTCTAGAACTCGGACGGATACTGGGAATTTTCGATAGAAAAACTACACTTGTTCGACGTAAGATTTGAGCCCACTCGTCGGCCACTAGTCCAACGAGGCAGTCATTAAATTCGTTAGACAATAAATACAATTTAAACTAAAATAGATTTAAACTTTGAGAACCGTTGGCGCGCAACAAGTGTAAGCATTTCTCGTTCAATTCTCGTCCTAGATAATGTCTGCCAGAACGTTAAGCTATAAACACACATTAATCATAATAACGTTGAAAAAACCTTCATTACACCAGTACAGGGTAACTCGAGTGATTAGCAATTAGGTCATGGACTGAGCAAATAATAATAATTTAAGGACTAAATATACAGCTTCTTTGGTCTAACAGTGCATGATTCATCTTGAAGTACTTACTGGCTTCAAACCTTAATGCGAACAAGAGTTTTCTATCGAATCTATCTGGAAATTGTGTCCTGTAATACCTATACCTTATGAGGAGGCTTTGGCTGAAATCAGGCGTTGGGGGAGCCTTTGTTCCCCTCCAACACATGCTGAGCCCAATGCCTTTCGGCACAGCTCACACCGAGGCAAACGTCACAAGTAGCAGTAGCAGTTTATATGTCTTTTTTCGTTTTTCTCTTTTTTTTGCAATTGTTCATATATTTGCTGAGGTTCATATGTGTGCTGTGCTGAATAAGTATTTTTCCTTTCTTTTTCTATACCGGGCACAATACCAGATTGGATGCTACTTGACTTATTATCTTCAGATTATATTATCCCCTCGTATTTGGGCGCATTGGATTTGTCATGATAAGTTCTAATGACTATCTATCTATAGAGCTGGCGTGACGATATAGATAGATAGATAGTACTAATGACGTGGTAGGCAGGGTCTGATGATGAAACTGGAAGGCCACGAAATTTCCTGCACTGACTTTTCTAGTACTCCAACTTCAGTTGGTCTTGTTGGTAGAGGTTTTTGAACCTTATAAGTAACAGGAAAGCAACGATTCGCAACAAAAAAGTTTTTGTGTTAACTGCCCATTTTCGTACTTACTCTAGATACAGATTTTGAAAAAAAGGTTTTTCAAAATCTGTAAATGCAGTGGTTTCTTACAATAGGTCTTATAAAAAAGCTCGGAGTTGTTCAGCGAGCTATGGAGAGCTATGCTCGGCGTTTCTCTACGTGATCGAATCAGGAATGAGGAGATTTGTAGAAGAACCAAGGTCACCGACATAGCTCTCAGGATTAGCAAGCTGAAGTGGCAATGGGCGGGCCACATAGCGCGAAGATCGGACGGGCGTTGGGGCAGAAAGATTCTAGAGTGGAGACCATGTATTGGCAAGCGCGGCGTAGGACGACCGCTTGCCAGATGGACTGATGATCTTGTGGAAATAGCAAGAAGTCGTTGGATGCAGGTGGGATAGGACCAAGCGGTCCTAGTATAAGCATACTGGAAAGCGATTAGGGAGGCATATGTTCAGCAGTGGACAAATATATGCTGAGATGATGATGTAAAATGCAGTTCAAAATCCCTCAAAAAGTTAATCATAATCATTTATTCTGCAAGTGTAGGTAGGTACAATTAGGTCTTATATTATAAAATAGAACTCCACACTTTGCCACAAAGCATGCAAAATTTGGCAGACTTACTAAGTATTAAAATTTAACTTTACAATATAATACGATTTTAGGCATTAACACTTACATTTCTCATTGAATCATAATAATAGTAAATAATAGTCTCCTAAGAATAGTTTCCCAAGATAGTCACCGAATTCGCCCCAGCGTGCAGGTTTCTAATAAATCTCGCGGAGGAGGAGGAACCAACAAAAATAAGCGTAGTAATTGCCAATTTTTTTACTGACTGTACTTTTTATTCCAAATCTGTAAACGCAGCTCAAAATCTTAAAAAAGTTAAGAATAGTCTTCTGTGACCATTTTTTAGTAGCCACAACGGTTGAGGAGGCTGCCTTTACTACCCTGTCTCAAAAATACACCATATACGTTTTACATCTTCGAAATTATAGAAACAAATCAAATAATGTGAGGCGACGGCACACGTGTCCCGCAAGTGCCTCCAAAGAGACGTGAGGATGCGCGCGCGCATACGTGTGCATTACGATACACGCCGCTATTACAGATACTTCACTCCGTACTTACAATGGCAGTAGAACCAAATTCCGCGTATAAAGCCATCAGCCTGCATCAGTCCACAGCTGAACATAGGCCACACTAAAAACATGGCTCAGGGGAACCCGGTCTTCCTAATTGTCATATGCGGCCTACTCAGTTGTATATTTTTCTTTGACATCAGTCGACTCAGCTGTCGTTAAAAGCCATTTACGTCTGCAGAGTGAAGTTTCTGCTTCCTCCCGATGCCCTTACCTATCAGATACAGATATTGTACACAGGATCAGAACACCGACCTTGCCGGCAAGCTCGAAGAATCCATTAGCCATTGGCTGGTACAGAGCACCACGGCGAGACACCTTGTATACGCCCAATCCCGCAGTGACAGCCAAGTTGCCCCCTTGCCGTTGTCTTCTTACTCGCCCTTTTTTAAATTGGTTAATTTAACTACCAACCACCTTATAGACTAGCCTATATTGGTCTTCCATATTTTACAGCAAAATGTAGATGGAAAAACTGTAAAAATACTATTCTAAAAGAGCAACCGTGGAGTTTCTTGCCCTTCTTATCCAAAGGAACGATATTCCGAAGTTGTGGTAGAGCTTTGCTACTTTTCTCACAATTTATAAATACTATAATCTTACCATGATCAAATAGACCGTGTCTTAGCTGAAGGGCAAGTCAAGAGTCTCCGTAACCGGCGAGTGTGTATGAGACGAACTATGAGAGTGGAGGAAGCCAGAGAGGTATGTAAGGAAAGAACCTGTTGGAGCTCTGTACTCTCTGCCTACCCCACGAGGGAGCTGGCGTGATGATATAGATAGATAGATATAAATACTATAATGATTCACATGATACACATTCCGATTATGATTTTCAAACTGTCAAGACGTCTCGGCCAATAGCGTAGATCATTCACACACAAAATGAAGTTTCTGCTCTATTTATTCTGTGGCCACACTGAGACCTATGAATGCGTCGGCGCATTGAGTGTGCTTTACGATCCACGCCGCTGTAAAACAGTAGTGTTATTACTATTACGGATGATAAAACCATTAGGTTATTTTTATTGTGATGAAATGAAAAAAGTTGTTTATTATTTAAACCATTATTTAAAGATAAAACCCGCAGGGGTTGTGGCGTGGTCATACATAAAGAGTCTTATGATCTATCGATTAAGCTAGCGGGCCTCTGTAGAAGGCGACAACTCGATATTTCGCGAATGCGTCTAATCATCGGAACCCCCTAATCGTAGCCGCTGCCGACTACGACCCTAACTCCTCTCCTATCGATGCCGGGCATCGAGAGGGTCGGCGAAAACATGCCGCGGACGGCGGTAGTGGCTGATAGGAGAGAAGTTAGGTGGGGGATGCCTTACGGCATTGAGAGGGTCGGTGAAAACATGCCGCGCTTCCCTTCTTTCGGATACAGATACCGCACACAGGATCAGACACCGACCTCGCCGGCGAGGTCGAAGAATCCCTTGCCCGCCGGCCGGTGCAGAGCACCACTGCGAGACACCTAGTATACGCCCTCCCCCATAGCGACTGCCCAAGCCGAGGCCGTTCCTCCTTGAGGCGCCCTAGTTGCCCCCTTGCCCTTCTGGCTCGAGCGTAGTGGTTGCATGCTTGCCCTCTTACCCGGAGAAGCTGTAAAGGCCCCGCGGCCAACAGCGTAGGTCATTCACACACCACACAAAAGATATACATAAATAAGTAAACACAGTAATGTAGGCGTTCCTATGCTCTCTGCCACTCTTGCTCGGAAAATTTAGATATTTTCCAAGTGGGAGTGGCAGAGGTGTACTATGTACACCGACATATATATGTAATATAATGTAATAGTGGGCCAGCGTATAGCACCTTCCTGGCCTAAGATTCGAATCTAGGACCGCATGGTCACCAGTCGCTTTATAGTTGTACTAGACCAACGAGACAGTCAGATATAGGTAAATAGAAATTACACTACACTTGACGTTCGAAAATAAAAATTTCACAAACGTTCACCATTTCAGACTGACTGAGGAAACGCTACTTAACCTTGGTGTTTGGTAAGAACACCGTGATCGCGCAGCACTACAAGAGCTAATTACAATATCAGCCTATACTGCCCAGTGCTGGGCAAAGGCCTTCTCTCACAAATCGAGATGAGAGAGATCAGGTCATACTCCACCACACGGACCCAGTGCGGATTGGTGGAGGCCGGTTTGTGGCAACCTGCTCTTGGAACTTATCAAGCCGCCTATAAGGCTTCCAACTCGGCTTAATGACTACCACATTAAGTGGTAACCGGGACCAACGGCTTAACGTGTCTTCCGAAGTACGGAGACGCTCGAATATGAAAATGTCACAACGGTCACCCATCTCAGGCCGACCGAGAACACCACGGTCGCACAGCGCTACGAGCGCCTCTACAAGAGCTTTTTACAAGCTTTTTTTAACTTTCAATGTTCGCATGTTTGTCTGTCTGTCTGTCCGGATCAAATCTTGTGATCCATTTTTCAAGCACCCGGAGGTATCCGATTAAGCTAAAATTTGGCATACGTATGTATAGTCGGTGGCAATAACAATAATATGGTATCATGGAGCTGGGCTAATGATGGAGTCGGAAGGTGGCCATAGGGACATGTGAATTATACAACGTAACCCTCTCGTATTTAGGCTTGTTAGATTGGTATTGACAAGTACTATACAACCAGATAGTGTTCACGGTTCAGAGTAACCGTGGAGATTCTTGCCCTTCTTCTCCACAGGAATGACATTACGAAGTAGTGGTAGAGGTAGAGTCTTTGTTACTTTTCTAACGATTCATAAATACTATAATGGTTTACATGAATAAAAAATATTCTGATTCTGATGAAGCCGAAAGGTGGCCAATGGAACCACCTAACTACTTAATAACCTTGCCGTGTTTGGGCTCGTTGGACTTGTCTTGACGAGTACTTTAATACTCAGATGGTATCCAGGGTTTCATGATGGAGCCGGAAGGAAGCCATAGAAACTCCTCATCTAAATAAGATATCTTCGTTGTGTTTCTGACATAAAAGCTTGTTTTGGAAAAGGTATTTTTTATTTATTACTTAAAATAATAAATAAGTCTGTACTATGCCACTGTTGGGCAAAGCCCTCTCACACATCGAGGTGAGCGAGATTAGGTCATACTACACCACAACCAGCGCGAATTGGTGGAGGCGAGTTTGTGGCCACCTGCTGTTGGAACTTATCAAGCCGCCTATTAGGCTTCCAATCTGGCTTAACGACTATTTAGTTTAAACAATCTAACCTTCTCTCGTCTCGATTGCAACATTGTAGTTAAGTTAGGGTTAAAATCCTATTAATTGCATAAATAAGTAGATAAATGGAACACGTGTGTATATTCATCGTTATATTGATTGGTCAGTAGGTCAATATTAATTTACTTTGTGTCCGCAAATGATAAATAAATACCTACACCACGATAGATTCAGTGTTGGTATGCTGGTTAAATCTGAAATTATTATTCAGAATAAATATCGGGACGGAAAATTCGGGACTTGTTATAAAAACTTTTTTATTTAGCCGTAAGCCGTTCCGCCCACTGGATCGAGTAGTCGCAGGTTCGAGTCCGCGTGGGACAAATCTTTGATTCGGTTGGTTATATGTGGATGTGAATTTAATGTTTGTAAACGTCTCTTTATCACAGGAATTTGTAGCCCACATTTAAAAAAAGAGAGGGGTCCCCAGAGGGGGTGGCAGAGGTGTACTGAGTACACCCACGTTTCGCCGACGATGTTAGGTCCCACGTAATAGGGGGCGAGCCTATTGCCATATACCGGGCACAATTCTAGACTCCGGACTCGTACTGGGAATTTTTCGTTAGAAAATCTACATTTGTCCGACCTAGGATTTGAAGCCAAGACCTCGTGATCACAAAGCGATGCGCTTTGCCACCAGAACAACAAGGCAGTCTTTTAAATAAAAAAAATATAAAACTATATACTTATTTACTTATATCATCACGATACCAGATTCCTTGAGGACGAGGGTGCAGAATTCCAACAGGTTCTTTCTGACCTCTCTCGTTTTCTCGACTCCGATAGCTTGTCTCGTGCACGCTCATTGGTTACGTTTATATACAAGGTGTACGATAATTGACTGCCTCGGTGGTCTAGTGGCAAGGCTCATCGCTTTGTGATCACGAAGTCCTGGGTTCAAATCCTACGTCGGGACAAATGTAGTTGTTCTAGCGAAAACTTCCCAGTACGAGTCCGGAGTCTGGAATTGACCTAACATCGTCGGCGAAACGTGGGCGTACTCAGTCTACCTCTGCCCACTCCGTTGGGAAATATAGGCGTGACGGTGTGACTAAATCGGTAACTGAATTGATTTCAACAATTGTTAAAGGTATCTTAGATATATGCAAAAAATGCTATTACTGCGTCACGGTGCTATAACAATACGAAGATTTCAAATGCATTTCCCAGACGTATTTCTCAATGCACGTACAAGTTTCATTGTTAATTGGGGTATAAAAGTGCTTAAAAAAGGGTAAGAAAACGTTAAATCTGGAAATTAGATTTTCGTATTGAATTTTTGAAGCAATTATCTAACAGGGGTGGTCTTGGGTTATTTACGATCACTGATATATATATATATATTTTACGATAAACCTTGTATATACTCTTGACTTGCCCAATATATAAGACCCGGTCTATTTACGGTTTCAGACATTTATTTCTCAAAAAGAATACAATTCACTAATAACATGAGAAATACAAGTTGATCTTAAATATTAAATATAGAAGGACGGTAGGTACCCATAAATAAATCACAATCTTTTAAGTGTTGTGGGTAAGAAGAAAAACATGTCGTTTCTTGAAGGCAAGTGTATATAGTGCAAGGCAAGTGCAATATGTATGTGTGTGGCGCACAGATAGTCTATTACCTAGCGGAAAAATGTAAGGCCAAGCTAACATAGTTTATCTAGATCTTCCCCCACCGACGTTAAGGCCCGTATTACAGGACGAAAATCAGTTGTGAATCGAGTTTTAAAACGAACGTTTCAGTACAAAAATCAGCTTTAAAAACGAGATTCACTACTGATTTACGTTCTGTAATACAGGCCTTAGCCTCAATGCAAAAGAGAGCAAGCCTATTGCCATAATACTAGACAGTTCTTGACTTCAAAAAATTTCCGACAAAAACCTAAACGTTGTAGTTTCGAACTCAGGAACTCGTGTTCACCTTATTCCACTAGACCAATGAGACTGATATATTTAGTATTATTATAAAATCGTACTCCTTTTTAAGTATGGTAACACATAAAAAAATAACGACAAAAACGTGACGAGAGCCGTCGTTATGTCTTCGACAGCTTTTTAAACCGTTCACGAGTCATTTGTGTTAATTTTACACGAGTTATACTTTTTTGGTACAGCCGTCTGTTTTGATTCTTTTATATTATGTGTGGAGCTTTCGTTTTTTCAGTTTTTGTTATTTATAGCGTTGTTGTGTGGTGAAAATTTTGTTTTTATGGTGCTGCTCGTAGCGCTGTGTGACCGCGGTGTTCTTACCGATCACCAAGGTTAAGCAGCGTTCGACTCGGTTGGCTTGAGATGGGTGACCGTTTTTGGCATTTTAATATTCGAGCGTCTCCGTGCTTTGGAAGGCACGTTAAGCCGTTGGTCCCGGTTACCACTTAATGTGGTAGTCGTTAAGCCAAGTTGGAAGCCTTAAGGCGGCTTGATAAGTTCCAACAGCAGGTGGCCACAAACCTGCCTCCACCAATCCGCACTGGGTCCGCCTGGTGGAGTATGACCTAATCTCTCTCACCTCGATTTGTGAGAGAAGGCCTTTGCCCAGCAGTGGGCAGTAAAGGCTGATATTATTATGCATTAAAACTTTCTTCTTTATTTTTTTGATAAAGGCCAACGTTTTTTTACGTCTATCAACTTATATATCTATATATATCATCACGCCAGATCCCTTACGGGGTCGGCAAACCAGACTCCAACAAGTTTTTTCCTTACAGACCTCTCTGGCTTCCTTTACTCTCATAGTTCGTTTCACTCGCCGGTTGCGAAAACTCTTGAATTGCCCTTCAGATAAGAGACAGTGTATTTTGTCATGTTTGCTAGTTACGAGAAGATTAATAAGTTTTATGAGCATGATTATCAGCATATGGTAATGTATTTCCAGTAGGTAATTTGATTCACGAACAAGTTTTTATGTCAGAGAGGAGGTGCCGTTGCTTAGCCAGCTGGTGTAATCCCTCGAATCCACCGCTGAATTTCCTAGTGGGGCTAGTGGTTTTCTTCACGATATGCTGGATAGTCTGCACTGAGTCTCTATACTCACAACAATGAGTATACCATATTGTTTATTATTAATTAATTTATTTAAATAATGATTTAATTCAAAAATGATGATTTTACCCCACTAGTTATATTTTTAAGACCAATTATGCAGATGATCTTGGAGGAATATGAAAAGTTATATTACACTCAGTTACCATTTTATACGTGTGCAAACCGCTTTTTAACCGACTTTAATAAGCAGGAGGTTCTATGTTCGTGGACTTTGAACATACACCAGGGAACTCCTTAACAACAAACAATACGAATGCGTAGATTGAGATATTATTGGTATTACGTCAATCCTATAGGTACTCTACTATAGAACTAAGTAAAATTGTGTGAAGTGTAAAGTTTTGTGGCAAATCGAAGAGGCACGTTAAATCACTTTCTTACAATTACTAAAAACTCTTATGCAGCATGCATTCTTTTACTACTGCCATTACATGAATACATAAAAAATATTTTTTTAGCCAATTAAGGAATTCTAATTTCACAGTAACCATTATGAATATTTTAAAGATGACAAATGAATCAATAAAGAGTTACTTGGCGCCAAAAGGCACTAAACTTCCAAACAAATTTATTTTAAAACACCTAGAAAATAACATGCAATTAAATTTGAACCTTATGCTAAGGAATTAGTGGGATTAATTAATAGTTTTGGTAAAAATAAACGGCACGTTAAATTGACAACGTGAAAAGCACATGTTGTAATATTGATATATAGATGCTGGATGGTGCAGATTTTTTATAAATTTGTAATAACTTTTTATTTTGAATTAATAGAACGAATGAGACAACAAAAACCCGGTAAATTAAAAAAAAACAACAAACAAATAATAAGACTACTGAATTAAGTACTTAAAATTTCTTTATCCGTGTTAAATTATAATTTCAAATGAAGATTTACAGTTGACGTCTAACTAAAATACTATATTACCATGTATTCAATACGTACAACACTGATGAAAAAAGAACTCTTCAATTTAGACCGCCTTTTATAAGAAGCTCCTATCCTATCTAATATTAAAATAAATGTCATGTTTAAATGTAAAATGTAGGTGAAGGTGAACACACATATTTCGCAGAGGTTTTTAATATCCCTGTGATATGAACATATGATTTTGTTATCTTCTCTCGGACATACGGATTACGAGGACTATGAGACCTCGGATTCTCGGATTATGAGACCTACATTTCAAAAACCCATTTATATAAACCAGCCTATACGGTCCCACTGTTTTAAAAATTCCTAAATCTTATTGCCTTAATTGGCAGTCTCATCCAGTAAACATTTGGTATGTAGATATCATGGCATCCCATAGTTTCATCTTAAGGAGTTTTTTCACGATCCCGTTAGCTACTGTTATTCCCGTCCGTATCCCGGTGAAGTGTGGTCGTGTGCTTGTACGCATCCACTTTAAAAAGTTAGGTTATATGTCAAAGTGACAGTTCGCGCCTTTTTTGTGAAAAAGTTTTACTTGCACGGAACATAGTGTTTTTATTTTGGGCTTCATATTTAATGTGAGTATGTTTGCTAAACTTATATTTTATTTTATTTATAATTGGAATTTTTGATAAAAATGTTAATGAAATAATTTTTTTTTTTTTTTAAACGTAGCCCCACACTGGGATTTATTCCTGTGTCGTGGGTGCGTTTACAAACATGAAAATTCACACACAAATACCCAGACCGGAACAAATAATTGTGGATCACACAAAGATTTGTCCCGTGCGGGAATCGAACCCGCGACTATTAAACACAGTAGGTGGAGCGACCTAAGCTCTTAACCACTGCGCTAAATCGTCCGTCAAATTTCGAAATATATTCAAGTAGCAATCTATATGTATCACGAAAACCGTTAATTTTGAATTATTTGTTGAAACTAGAGTAGTTAATGGCCATTTTCAAAAAAGGGGCAATGTTTTAATTGCCGACGGGAAACCGTGAGGAGATGTATGAATGAAGATAAAGTGAAACAAGTGTTACAGATCCGTTGCATGTAAACGAGTCTGCTCTCCCTGTGCAACATAGGGGTTAGTGTGTATATATCTTTATTTATATAGTCCAGTGTATGATCATACACGTTAGCACTAAAATGTTTAGAATACCTAATAATAAAATGATTTTTGCTAATCTTAAGAGTATTAGAAATAAGTACTTATAACGGTTCTTTTAACATAAATTTAAGATAGATAATAAAAATAACATTTATTTTTAAACTTTATTTAAATTGATTGTAAATAAATATTTTAGCTTTTGACTAACATTTAGAAAAAAAAACCAGAAAGTTACTTAAATGTTTTTTATTGTATTTTTCTAAACACAAATATTTCTAATGTTAGTGCATTCCACATTTAATAAGATTAAAATTATTTATAAATGAACACAAATATTATTAAAAAAATAAATAGTCCCGCTGGATCTTTTCGTAGATCTCTTGTTGGTGGTAGATTAGTCTAGTAGTAATCAACTTAGATTAGAAAAAAATATGTTTGACAAATTGCAATTGCATCATTCCATGCAAATATCATCGTAGGGTTTATAGCACGAACTAGCATTTCCTGCGCGGTTTATACAGAATAAAAGAGCTTCAATTACATTAATCGATTTTAAAACATCTCCAGTTATTTGCATCTAGTAAAAAATATATATGTAAGAGTTTATGTATTATACTCAACATTAAGTAAAAAAATCAAAACTCCGGTCAACCAATTCAAGCCATCATTCATCAAATTACAATAACATCTAAAAAGATTACAGACAACGAAAATCGTCTCCACATTATTCACATAAAAATAACCATGATTCAAATCACAAAGCATGCCAAACTTCCTAACTAGACGTCGAAAAAAATAATAATAGGAAATAAGTCAGCCCAACACAACACGTGTTTCAGACAAAATAATAATTCTAAAGAGACGATTAAATTTATAATCCACAGATGCCCAAGCCACGCGTGACGACATGCAGAGAAAGTTTATTTTTATAATAATAGCAAAACCATATGCGCGAATCGAAGAGTAAACACCACATGTCATTAGCAACCACCTCTATATAGAGATTACTGAACTTTTGTAGGTAAATGAACCTATAAAGATGGCACAATATGATATCATACCTTGTTACGATGATGAAGATATGTTTCAAGACAGAAACGATAACGTAACAGATCTACATGCTTATTACATGTCACAGTTTAACTTGGAGTTGGAAAATAGCAATAAAAATAAAAGTAAGATTGATAGTTTCAAATACGGAGTTGAAGAGAGCTTTGATTTTGAAGTTCTTGACAATTGGAATGGTGCTACTAATAATGAAACGGATTTCGAAATTATAGATGAGGTTATTGATAGCAATATCAATGAACAGAATATTAAAGAAGTATTATTTGATTTGGACAGTATAGACTTTGAAGAAAAAGGTTATAAAAATGATACTGGTAAGCAACAAGAAACTAAATTGTATGAAGCTAATGATTATATAGATGATGAGTCATTGATTGACGAGCTGTGCAGAGAAGATGGCGAATCATGTCGTTTGACGCCAGATTTTAACGAAGAATATTTGAATACTAAAGCGACGGAGAAGAATATATTACCATCTATAGATACTGTATTTTCTAAGCGATATTCAAATTGCAATGTAGAAGATAATCAAACGCAAAATGATTTCATTGATATATCTGAAATCCCTACTAATGTTGCTCCGATAAATAGTTTAGAGCATTATAGTTATCCGAATAACATTCTGTATAACTTAGAGGAAAAGAAATACATCTTACCAGATACCCCGACGAGTTGCAATGAATTTTGTTTTGACAGAAGTGAGAGAAAGATTTCTGTGTCAGAATCTATTGAGAGCGATGTCCACAGTTCGAGTTATTACGATGAGAATTCAGAAACAGCGTTTGATGAAGATGATCTATTCGTTAATCTAGATGATTTTGGACTGACATTGGAGACTGACAATGTTAATACTGATGATAATAATGCAAAACACACTCAAAAACGAGGCGAAAAGGACAAAAATCAAGGTTGGTAATAATAATCTAAGTCTTTGAATTTTCCACAAATTATTAATTTCAGGTTTTATAAATTTGGCTCCAATATTTAGCGTGAGTTGAAAACATAACTTCAAATTGAATATTTATTATATATATTACAAGAAAAAACAGGAAGTATTATAAATTTGGATCTAATATAGCAAGGTCACAAAGGGATTATAAGGTCCTGGTTAAAAATTAGATCGGGCAAAATGTCTCGCGTTTGGAATTGAACCTCATATACTGGCAGTAGGTTAGCCTGGGACCTCACAACATCGGCAATTTGTGCGTGTACATAACAACTTGGAGATATAGGTGATGGTATTTATTTATTAATTTTATGAATATTTTCAGGTGAAAGAGCATGCTTATGGGAACATTGTTACGAAAAGTATCCAAATCAAAATCTCCTGGTTGAACACATTGAGAGAGCTCACGTCAACACGTATAAAGGTAGGACTAAACTAATTCAAATATTTATTTGCGAACTAAGTGCACAATAATATGAGATCTTAATATTATCAAGTGCTTATGATTTAGTGGAGCTCAGGCTAGGTGGAGCGATGACCTTCGTAGGGCGGCTGGCAGAAACTGGATGCGAGTAGCCGAGGATCGTACCCAGTGGCGTGCACTTGGAGAGGCCTATGTCCAGCAGTGGACTGCTATAGGCTGATGATGATGATGATGATGATGATGATTTAGTGGCCGTTCACAGGCATTACAAATACAGTTGTAATAAACATGTTTAGTAGGCATAACACAAATTAAATGAAATAATATAATTAGGTTATTATAATAGTTCACAGGGTATTGCGATCGTCATGTTAAACCTACTAATGTTATAATTGTAAAAGTGAAGTGATATTTGTTACTTAATCACGTAATAATTGATTTGGATTAAATTTGGCACACAGATCATTTATTAACTGAATTAACACATAAGATACTTTTATCCGGGAAATGTATGTATGTGAGTTCCTATCTAAAGTTACGGGCAGAAACTAGTATTAATATATGTAGGTAGTATTATGTAATTGTACGCTGATAGAATGTTATTGTGGTACTTATAAATATTCTGATAGTGAATATAAACAGTTTTCAATGAAGTAAGATTTAAGTCGCCTATTAAAGGATGTTAATATAGTTTCAGTTTTGATGTATTGCGATGTATAATTTTCGTATTGTCCTAAATAATACTGATACTTCAATATTCTATGGTACTGTTAACATCTGTAAGCCCCGTGTTGAATTGCTGATTCCCTATTTCTTCATCTATTATATTTAACCTTTAGATCAATGTTAAATCACTCGCGTAGCAGTGTGCAGAGACGTAGACTAGGAAATGAGTGGAGCGTGTTTCAATCCTGGGTTATATTCTCGCGCTAACCAGTTTCATGTCCATTCTCTCGCTCATTAATGTGGTTTACATTCTCGCACTGGTCTGTTTTGTGTTCACTTTTCTGTTCTCTACCGTGCAAATGAGCTGAATATAAACGAAGGATAATGCCAAGCAGAAATAATATAGCTTTGCAAACTCCGACGTTTAACCATCGGCTAGTTATAGTTGGTGCTTAGTTGAAATGCTGCCAGCTGGATAAATAATAGAACTCAAATACCAAAGTCCGAAATTAGTAAAGACCTAAAAACATTTCAAAAGACATGTGAAATTATGAGAAAAGAATGACAAAAGACTCATTTCCGGCGGGGGCCAAATACGACTAGGAAATGTCGTCGTACAATGTATACCTTTGCACTGGGAATGTAAATTACGTTTTCATCACCAGGTGACGAATTCAGCTGTCTATGGCGTGATTGCGCCAGAGATCGCCGTCCTTTCAACGCCAGATACAAGCTTCTAATCCACATGCGAGTGCATTCAGGACACAAGCCAAATAGATGTCATGTAAGTGTTTTGTGTGAAGTGAAATATCTCCACAAATAGACCAACCAATAAAGTGAAGGTCGTAGGTAAAATCCCCATTTTGCGAAATCCTCTTTATGAGGAGTTTCCATTTTGAGAATTCTCCATAGTTGTTCTAAAGAAGCTGAATGTGGACAGTACACATTGTGTTTGCCTTATTCAGAAACCTTGGGCACGCCACTGGCATAAAGCCGGTCGAAGAAGCCGATGAAGTGATGTCTAATTTAGAAGTAAAACAGTTCGACTTTCTGCCAATTACGAGGAACGAGGGTTCAACTTCTAGTTCGGCCAAAGTGCTGGTGTGGTTATCCTATCGAAACTATCTCCGTTATAGTTTGGAGTAAATTGTGCGCAGTATGATGGCAATAGCTTTCCCTTCTATTATGTATATTGGTACCTAAAATCAACGGTGCAATGTGGATGTAAATAGTGCAGCTCTACCACCCCTACTTGAGGTATACAAAGTGTTACATACTATAAGCAAGATTTAAAAGTAGTTTGAACTCAATCGATAACTGAATTTATTCCAACAATTTTTAATGAATTTATTCCAACAATTTTTAACATTTTGTGTGTATATTAAATTTATTCTTGATTTAAGGCAATACCGAGATTTCAAATGCATTTCTAAAACGTATTTCTCAATTCGCACACATACACAAACAAGTTTCATTGTTAATTGGGGTACAAAATACGTAAAAAAGGGGTTAAAGATTTTATATTTGGAAAATCTATCTATCTATCTTACCACGACCAAATAAACCGAGTCTTATCTGATGGAAAAGTCAAGAGTCTCCGTAACCGGCGAGCGTGTATGAGACGAACTATGAGAGTCGAGGAAGCCAGAGAGGTATGTAAGGAAAGAACCTGTTGGAACGCTGTACTCTCTGCCTACCCCGCAAGAGATCTGGCGTGAGGTTATAGATAGATAGATAGATATTTGGAAAATTGGTTTTCGTATGAAATTTGTGAAGCAATTATCTAATCGGGGTGTCTGAGGTCCTGCGTTATTTATGATACACCTTGTTAATGCGCCTATCTATCACTGCTGGTCTATTTCAAAAGTAACATATACGCTTAGCAGTCTTTATTTACCTATTTTTTTCTATTTTCTAGCATCCTGGTTGTGGCAAAGCTTTTTCTCGCCTGGAGAACCTTAAAATCCACGTGAGATCCCACACAGGGGAGCGTCCGTATGCTTGTCCAGCTCCTCATTGCAGGAAGGCGTTCTCCAACTCTTCAGACCGAGCTAAACATCAGAGGACCCATTTCAATGCTGTAAGTATTAGCAAAAGATTGAACATCTAGTTATCTTAGAGTGAAAAACTTGGAAGTGTGAAGGAGGAATAAAAACCACTTATGCAATTCTTTGTCTTTTATCGTGCAATTAAGATGCTGAAAGCGCATCATGCTGAATGCATGCGAGACAAATGTAATAAATAGAGTTTATATTATGCCTCTGGTACTGTCCAGTACCGGTGTTATTCCGAAACACAGCCTTCAATCCCTGCCATATTAGCTTGCTATTTAAAAACATAATTATCAAGATAAGTTTCAAATTATCCCAAGCATGTTAGAACATCCCCAGTAAAACTTAGTCCGACCTAGGATTTGACCCCAGAATTAACAAGGTTCTATGATCATTCTTTGTGAAAAATAGACAAAAAAGAATTGACGCTTGCGACGACGTTTGCAATGTCAGATTTTTTAACCTAAATCATTTTTCAACAGAGGCCCTACGCATGCGGCGCAATCGGTTGTGGCAAACGATACACTGACCCATCCTCCTTGAGGAAGCACGTGAAGACTCACCCTCACATTACCAGTGTCCCCAGAACCTGCATCCCTCCCCCAAGACCCCTAAGGAAGCCAGATCAGGAGCAGACAGTGCCAAGCTCACCAGCTAAGTTGACCACTTTGAGATGTATCAGGGATAAGTTGACTGTACCAAGGTTGCAAAGATTGTAGGCCCAAGATTGGTTGAAAGAGTTAGTGCTGGAGTTTGATGTAGTAGTAGATAGTAGGCTTGAGAAGATCGGAAAGAAGATCAAATTAACTGATAACGTGGGAACGCTTATCACAACTAAGTAATATAATTTTATGTCAATTTACATGTAACAGTGACGATGAAAGATGTAATTGATGGAAAAATAGAAGAAATGCTATGTCTATGACACAAGCGGTGTGGGTAGAAAAGAACGAATCTAGATTTAAGTTAATTAAGCAAATTAAAGCTCAAACAAAGACTGAAGCAATCTTTGGCTCAATGTGAATTGGCTCAATTTTTAAACACTTAGTTAATAAGTAACATTATTTTAGTTGTAAACGAATATTTCGGTGTTGAAAACACAAGTTGCAATTATGTATTAATTTCTAAGTTAAATGCCAAAAATGTGTAAAAGCAATTTTTAAATGGTATTTGGACAGACCTAGAAAAAGATGGGACGATGAATTCGACAACTTTGCGGATACTTCATGACGCGATATAGCAAAGGAGCAATAGTTTTGGAAATATAAAGAAGAAGCTTTTGCCCAAAAGAGGATCAGTAAAGCAAGCTAATAAAAAATGATTTCTTGCGGTAACTGATGAGTTTATACTTTGAAGGATAGGTGCAAACTTTTACATCCTGGTGGTGGTCACAAGAATTAAGCCAAATTAAAGACCTTTGGGGGTGTATGATGCCTATAAACTCAGCCAGAGACCGGTATTATACTGGTATACCACTACCAGTATACTTGACCAATTTAAATTTGTGTGTGACAAAACTGAAGATATTTGACATGCAATGTGAATAATAAAGATTTCATAGTTCTACATTTTGTAACGGCTATTAGAGAGGAAAGATTTTTCTTTCCTCTCTTCTTCTTCTTCATTAAGTTATGGCTTCACACTAATTTTAAGTGTATTTTGACTGTGTCCAGTGAGATATGTAATGTTTGTTTGAATTAATTCGACTCCCCAATGAACTTGATGATAACGATGATAATGAAATTAATGAAGTGCCCCACCCTGGATAGTAAAGCGGTGGACACTTTACATACCAATTGCGGCGGCCGTTCTGAGGGAAGTCGAAAAGGCACGTTTTATCACTTTGTTACAATTACCTTCACTTGAGCACATATAAGAACACATAATGGTTAATATTCCACCGACAGTACACATTATTAGTCGAAATAACATAAGTTTTGGAAATTAAAACAAATTGACAAAATCACTCTTCGACTTCCCGCCAAAAAACCCCTCTTTCCTCTTTTATGGCCGGTATAGATTTGCTTACTGTCAGTAGAATTTTGAAAGATTTTTATTCATATAAAATATGTTAAAATTTTATCCGTAGTAGGCAAATTTACCCTTGAGACAAATATCGAAACCGGCCGTTAGTAGATATTGTAATCAGAACAGACAAGTTACACTAATCTCTTACTCTACCAAAGTATGATTTCGATCATGAAGTGCCAATACTTTCTAAGTAACATCTTAACTACATTTAACTTTATAATTTAATAGTACTTAAAATAAAATTGATTTTCACACAACCGTCTCCATGAACTTAGGATCCATTGGTAAATAATTCAGAGAAATTGTAAGAAAGGCGTACACTATTGTACAAACTTCTCCTATGAGTAGAAATAGTTGAATCTTTGTATTTACTTAGAAAATAATTGTTTAATAAGTATACCTATTTACATTTTATCAATGTTGTACTTTTTAAGTTAAATTGTGTATAACACAGATCTCCTTAAAAAGACCGTAATAAATCTTAATAAATTTAAATTCCATGTAGATTCTTTTAGATAGTAAGATGTTCTTCCAATTGCACCTATATTTGCTCAATTACTGTAAGTTATTGTGAATTAGCATTAGATGGGTTGTTGTCTGTAAATAGAAATTTTGTATCATCGTGCCTAAAACATAATAATAAATAATATTAGCCCTGTTAAGAAACTGTCCCACCGTTGGGCACGGGGCTTCTTTCAAACTAAGAGGGTTTAGGCCATAATCCACCATGCTGGCCCAGTGCGGGTTGGCGAACTTCACACACCTTCAAGAAACTCTAGGCATGCAGGTTTCCTCACGATGTGTTCCTTCACCAGTAAAGCAGGTGATAGTTAATTTTTTATACGCACATGTTTTCAAAAAGACAGAGGTGCGTGCCTGGGTTTGAACCTGAGACCTCTGACTTTGCAGTCCAATGGTCTAACCACTAGGCTATTACAGCTTGTGTGCCTAAAATAACAATAAAATTATAACAATAGTAGTTTTCTTAAATGCACTAGCAAAACATTGAATTGTTTAAGTTACAAAACCTTTGAGAAAGATCGATTTGAAAGATTCACGAGCTCTCACTAACGTATCTGAGATTTGATTTTCTTGTGTTCGTAATTTTCTCTAGTTTTCTTTATATCGAAATCAATCTCAATATTTGTTTATGTATACTTATTCGTAATACTAGCAACAAAATTTAAACTATTTTTCGAATTTAATAGCGGTTTATTTTTGGTTTTATATTCCTGAGAGTGTTTTACAACACTAATAAACAGGGGAAGGACTGAGGTATTTGATGTTAATATCGCCCGTTTCTGAGTGAACCTCGTAAACACATTTTTTTTCGAATTTCTCTTTTTATCTCAGTCTTCAATATGTCACTGTTATTTTATGCAGTTACGCTAAAATCTAATGACTAGTTCATTTATTGATGACAACACATCTCTTTAACACTATTATTATTTTTAAGAGTAATCCTACGATGTACAAATGCGTGCTTTCCAAAGAATCTCGTTTTAGGATAATAGAAACTTATTTTCCATATTGAGATCTCTTTATTTGCTCACTTTAATGTTAGTCTCGTGAGGTGTCTTGACATCTCGTTAGTGACAGCTACTGTCGTTAATTTTAATGGGCATTCATAAAATATAATTACTATGAATTTGGGCTTTTGTTTTATTTAAGTTTCCCATTTTATTGATTTTTGGAAAACCCTGAACGAATGAACCCTCCATGAAGAACTAGATTCCCTCCGCATTCCCATTTATATCCAGATTTTTTATTAGTCAACATAATAACGGTACATAGTCGCCGGTACGATAAATAAATATCGCCCCTGATACAAACTTGACGATCTGAAAAAAACTGTCACGGCAATAATAAACATAGAATTGCCATCGCTCAGTTTGATATTTGAATTAAATCAAGTTTTTTCTTTGGATATTATTGAAAAATACAGATCAAGTGTGAACGTGTTTCGGAACAAAAAGGAATACGTACTGAAAGATTTTGGTCTTGACTGCCTTTTTAGTTATATCGACCTTTCCAGGGCAGTGACAGTCCGGACTTTAAAAAACGTATTTTAAAAAATCGGTCGAATGGCAGCCCTTATCGAATAACTGTAACTCACCATTTTATGTAAGCTGTTTCACTATTATTACGGACAAATGATACGTCCATTTCCGTAAGTAGAATTTCCGTAAAAAGCTTTCGCTATCTTTTTTTTACATTATTAATAAATTCAAAATCTACATCTTGGTCTTTTCTAGTTTCTTTAAGTGAAAGATTCTGATATTTATTTACTTATCTATTTGTAATTAATTCGAAACATTGCACATGTATTATAGATGTTAGAGTGTGTACTTCGTATTATGGTTTTCATTGAGGTGTCATAATATAAGCATATGATTTATGCTAACGATGGTCGATGGACAAAGGCCGCAGCCCAACACGTTGGTCTGACGAGATTCGCACCACTGTGGATACTATAGTCTACAACGCGGTGCTTGTCCCTAAAGACAGGAGAAAATGGCAAAACATCACAAAAGCAAGACTCCTTAGAGGTGGAGGTCACGCCCCTCAGGCATGAGGAATACGACTCGAGGAGGAGGATTGCAGGATATTTGCGTAAAGTGTGTATCTTTCCTTAAGGTAACATAAGTAAATCGAAATCATAGTGAAATCACGATCCTCATATGGATTTCGTAAAACCTCGAAGATGCGATGGTTGGTTCAAAAAAGCGTTCGGTCTTAGATGCATAAGATGTTTTACATAACAATTTTTAAGATTCGCCGAGAAATTGAAGTGTATGGTATAAGTACCATACAGCCAAGACCGTGTGATGATTTTTTGATGATGCGGCTGGCAATCTCATGGTTCGAATCGAATTCTAGTTTGGACAAAATCATATAAGAATGTGACAGTGTCTGATATACAGTAGTAGGCCCACCCCGTATGAGAACCCAACATGGGTAGCGATTTATATTTTTACCATAATAACTGAGTTCCAAAAAGATTTTATACCTTTATTCAACTTTTTATGAGATCGGCAAGGATTGCTACTATTTGACTGTATATATGAGGAATAGATTATATTTATAACAGTTCTCGAAACGCTACACAGGAATTTACAAACTGATGAAAGATTAAAGAAAGAAAAAATTTAGTCATAGAAGAAAACTTGACCCAAAATCCAGCAACATTCAGTGCCAAAGTCCAGTTTACAATAGAACATTAATAGATAATACATAATCAGCAAAATCGGAACAAATATCTACATTGTTGCTATCTAGGGGCGTAAGGTCGGGGTGGTGTGGGCCACGTGCGGGCACCAGTATATAAGCCAAGAGCGGGGCTTCGACAACAGAAGTGCACTTCTCGGAGGAACAACAACAGACTGCACTCCTGAAGGTTTCACAAAATGAAGCTGTTAATATTGACGGCGATTATCGGTGAGTTGCCTTCTATCTATATATCTGTATCATCACGCTAAATCTTTTGCGGCGTAGGCAGAGAGTATAGCGTTCCAATAGATATTTACCTTGTTTTTGGTCGGCTTGATCCACGCCGGGTCAGCATGGTTGAGTACATCCTAGTCTCCCTCACTTCTATTTGTGAGAGAAAGAATACCCAGCAGTAGTTTCATGGGGCACTGTGTTAGATTTTATAACAAAATTCCAATTGACGTCACTAAACTTAGTGAAAATAAGTTCAAAGCTTGTGTAAAACGAACACTTTGTAAGCAAGCTTATTATTCAATAAAAGATTATTTAAAAGATAAAAATGCTTGGATAGATGCTATTCCAGCTCCACTTGAATCATGACAACCTATTCAACTGTTGTTAGTTAACATTTCCTCTCTTCCTTCTATTAATTTAACATAATGTTATTTTTTTGTGTACTTTTTTTGTAGATGAGGGAACCATGTAGCCATTCTCATAAATAATATTATTCGCTTTTTTAACTTAGACTCACCTGATAACCAACCTACATTGTTATCCCATACCCCACAGCAGAATGTAGAAGTTTGTAATTTTTTATTTTAAAAGAGTAATAGTGGAGTTTCTTGCCCTTCTTCTCTACACGAATGACATTCCGAAGTGGAGGTAGAGTCTTTGTTACTTTTCTGACGATTCATAAATACTGTAATGGTTTACACGATTAAAAATATTTTGATTCTAATTCTGATACGACTGTACAGTACAGTATGATTAATTATTATCTTTTTATATATCTATATCATCACTTGAGGAATATAGGCGTGACGGTGTTTTTTTTTCGTCTCTGTCTATTCCAATGAATATCGATTTGTTATCTGCAAGTGACTTTATCGGAAACAAAGTAATCATATCTTCTTATTCTTCTCTATTTAAAAATAATATAAATATGCTTACTATAGAAATTTTTAGGCACGTAATTTTAGCCGTCGTGGAGCGAAAGCCTGAAACTATAACCCCAATGCTTATGGTTCCCTGGTATTAGAAAAGAATTAAAAAAAAACACTTAACTAAGTAACATCTCTATAAAAATAATAATTGCGAGCATTAAATACACCTATACCAAACATAAAATGACATTAAGGGTCGGCGCGGCTCGTTAGCAACCCGGTAGATACCAGGTAGATTGATACCTTCGGTGTTTCGGCAATTCACCCTAGCTATGATATTCAGATAGATCAGTAGGTAGATTTTACTCATTGTCGTGTTCTTTTTATTCATTTTTTTATTATCAGTGAATAATAAAAATAATACACACAAAATAAAAATAAAAGGACAAAAAACTATTATACATAGTAGGTAGGCATTGGATACATCAGCTGAGCTTTCGCTGCAGTGTATAAAAGATTTATCGTAAATAACGCAATACCTCAGACACCCCGATTAGATAATTGCTTCATAAATTCAATACGAAAACCAAATTTCCGAATTAAATTTTTTCTTACCCTTTTTTAACACTTTTATAGCCCAATTAACAATGATACTTGTACATTTATGTCTGCATATTGAGAAATAAATTTGGAAATGCATTTGAAATCTCCGTATTGTTTTGAATTAAGAATAAAATTAGTTTTTTTACAGCAATTTTAGCAAGTATAAAAAAAAATATAAGTTTCTTTAAAAATAGTTGGAATCAATTCAGTTACCGATTTAGAACAAATTACTTTTAGGTCTTGCGTTAATTATGTTACACGTTGTATATGTTAGTTTATATATTTAAAGGAGGCTAACTATCCTTATTTTTTTCCGCGGATTAGAGAAATTATGACCTACTGTTAAAAATTTGACTTGCAATGTTCGATTGATTACTAATTACAAGCTTTTATTTAATTTGCAATGTTCGTATGTCTGTGTGTCTGTCTCTCCGGTTCAAATAATGTAATCCATTTTCAAGCACTTGCGGGTATCAAGCACTGAAATTTGGCGTACGTATTATGTTTTTAATATTATAGCTTACCTAGGTACTCTTTTTTATTTTAGCACCCACCGCAAAAAAAGGTGTTTTTGTACTTCATGCACCTTAAGAAATATATGGAGTCTTAATATTTTGAAATATGATTTTTGAATACATAATTTAGAATCTGGGAAAAGAAATACACGATGATAGTATTATTCATGTAAGATGGGTATGACAGTTCTAAGTGTCAAAGAAAATTATACTTTATTCAATGGCAATAAGAGGTATGACCCGTTTCTATAATTAAGTATGGTTATGCCTTAACATCATTGAATAAAAGATTAATTTCCTTAGACACTTGGTACTGTCACAGCACTCATCTTAAGTGAAAAATATTATAATCTCAATTTTCTCGATAAAAAAAAATCTAAAGTCATCTCTATTGCTTTACATTTTCAGATCCTAACGCAAAATGCTTAAGAAGTAATCTATAGTTTGTGTATATATATATATATATACAAGCTGTAACATAATAAACGCAAGACCTGAAAGTAGTATGTTCTAAATCGGTAACTGAATTGATTGCAAAAATTTTTAATGTATTTTTTTTTTTTCTAAATTTGCAAGAAATGCTTTTACTCCTTCAGCGCGCTATAAAAAACTAAATTTATTCTTGATTCATAGCAATAAGGAGATATCATATGCAGTCCTAAAACGTATTTCTCAAAACGCACACATACACGTACAAGTTTCATTGTTAATTGGGGTATAAAAGAAATGACATGAACTATGAGAGTGGAGGATGCCAGAGAGGCATGTTAGGAAAGAACCTGTTGGAACTCTGTACTCTCTGCCTTCCCCGCAAGAAATCTGGCGTGATATAGATAGATATACTCAATATACCTTTTGTAAAGTAACTGCATCATTGTCACTCTCCCGGTCGATAAATGGTGGACCGCGGTAGGCTCTGAATAATAGTCAATTATCTGCATCTTCCTTATCAATAATTTAGTAGGTACTCGTACAGAATTCAGTTAACACGGGAAACCTATTTAAAATGTTTAGTGGGCATTGAGATCTCGTACATATAAATCCCCCCCCCCCCCCCCCCCTAAAGATGTAGGCGTAATGTATTCTCTAGAATATTTAATATTTTAAACCCTCGACCTCGCAAATACAAAGAAGAGTTCTACCTCTAGGCTTTCACCACTGAAACGTATTCCCATAATACGATATGCCTGCCCACATTGGAAAAAAGAAATGTTTGAGCCAAACACTTAACAATAATTTCTATTCCAGCCGCCGTCTCATCAGGTAGGCTCAACGAACAACGACCGGAACAACAAAGGCAATGGCCCTGGCAAACTGGCAAGCTATACCGATATGAAGTTTCATCATACACCTTTGCCCACCTCAAGGAAGGCGCGAGCACCGGCAACGCCTTCAAGGCGCAGTTTATAGTCCGCGTCAAGTCCCCAGGCTACCTGCAAGCTAAGCTGGAGAACCCGCAATATGCGCAGTTCCATCAGAAGTTGCAAAACATGGACTTACCCGAGGACCTGAAATACCAGCCAGTCCAGAATTTGGATAAACCTTTCGAAATTACCGTCGAAGGTGGCCGCGTGGTCTCGCTCAACCTGCCTTCCTCATTCTCATTACCTCATGAGAATTTGTTGAAGGGTCTAATCAGCTCTCTCCAAGTGGACTTGTCTGCGTACCGTCACATAAACAACCGCCAGGACAGCTATGACAAGGAAAGCCAGCAGGGCGTCTTCAAGAAGATGGAGACTGACATCACTGGTGACTGCGAGACTTTATACTCCGTATTACCCGTCGCTTCCGAATGGCGCAGGGAGCTTCCGAAGTTCGCTTCTGAAGATGATCCTATTGAGATCACCAAGAGCAAGAACCATGGTCACTGCCATCACCGTGTGGCCTACCACTTCGGTGTGCCTGCCGGTGCTGAATGGACGGGAACCGCTCACAGACATAACGAGAAACAGTTCATCACTCACTCGACCGTCTCCCGTATCCTCGCTGCCAAGCAGGGTCCAATTTACAAATCAGAAACTACCAGCTCCGTCCATGTCCACCCGCACTTATATGGCAAACAGAAGGCTGAAGTCCGCAGTCATGTACATTTCGAGTTGTCCTCAGTGGAACAAGATAGCGAAGCCGAATGGCAAAAACCTGAGGCACAACGCCAGATTAGTAGTCTTTTGTACTCAATGACCACCAAGCAGATGGCCAGACATGATGCCTCTTCCTCATCGTCATCATCCGAAGAATCTCACGAGCATGATAACTGGCAAGTTCAAGCTCAAAGTCAGGGTCAAGAACAAGACCAAGACCCGAAGCAGAGGTCTCGTCGTTCAGCTGACCAACAGAGAGAATCCAGAAGAGACAAGTCAAGCGCCCGCCATAGCTCTTCTAGCTCCAGTTCCAGTGACTCATCCTCTGCCTACGTCAACGATGATGCTCCGAAAATTAACGAGCCCGCTTACGCCGCTCTGTACATGAGCACTCAGTCCCGTGGCGATCACAAACAAAACACGATCAATGCCCAAAAACTCCTTCAGGACATCGCTCAACAACTCCAAAACCCAAACAACATGCCGAAATCTGACTTTCTCAGCAAATTTACTATTCTCGTCCGTGTTATTGCATCCATGAGCACCGACCAGCTCGCCCAGACGAGTCGTGCGATCGAAGTTGGAAAGTCTTCTAACAACAACGTCAAAGCTGATATGTGGATGATCTTCAGAGACGCTGTCGCTCAAGCCGGTACTCCTCCCGCCTTCCAACAAATCAAGACTTGGATTCAGAGCAAGAAGATTCAAGGCGAGGAAGCGGCTCAAGTAGTCGCTACATTGGCTGGTACTCTTCGTTACCCAACTAAGGAAATCATGAAACAGTTCTTCGAGCTGGCTTTAAACCCGGAAGTTAAGAAACAAGATTTCCTGGGCAATTCTGCTTTGATTGCCGCCACCAAATTTATCCGTATGGGTCAAGTTGACAACGACACTGCTCATTCATACTACCCCACCCACATGTACGGCCGTCTGGCTCGCAAGCACGATGAGTTTGTTATTGAAGAGATCCTTCCTCGTCTGTCGAAGGAGCTGAGGGAAACCGTCCAAAAAGGCGACAGCAGCAAAGCCCAAGTGTACATTACGGCTATCGGAAACTTAGGCCACAGGGAGATCTTACAAGTTTTCGCTCCTTACTTAGAAGGCGAGACCAAAGTATCTACTTATTTGAGGGTACAGATGGTTACTGAGCTCAGACATTTGGTCCGCCAGAAGGACAAATATGCCCGCGCAGTACTGTACAGCATCATTAGGAACACAGCTGAACCTTACGAAGTGAGGGTGGCTGCGATCCTTAACATCTTCAGGGCTCATCCTACTGCTGCGATGATGCAAGTAATGGCTCAGATGACTTACGATGACCCTAGCGTGCAGGTTCGCACTGCCCTCAAGAATGGTATTGAGTTCGCTTCTGAACTGAAGGACCCGCGGTTTTGGCAATTGTAAGTGGTTTACCATATTTCTACTTTAGTCTTTTGTAGTTACTGTCATTAACAGATTGATTAGAGACGACGACAGATCTATCACTATGTTTAACTCGTACGCCGAGTCTAATTATAATCAGATACCCTGTGAAGCGTTCTTATCACGTCTCTCTCTTCTCTGCAGCAACTTCTAATCATTTAAACGAAATTGGCTAATAGATGTGATTAGTTTATCTTGAGAAAAAAATTTCAGGGCCAAGACAGCTCAATCCGTTAAGGATATGGTGACGAAAGAGAAACTCGGATACCAGTACTCCACCCAGGTTTTCATGGATGACTATGAGAGGGACGACGAACCCAGCTTTTTCAGAGAAACCTCTTACATTGGCAGCAAAGACAACATTCTTCCTAACTATCATAGGATCTCTGTGAGAAGCAGGAACGGTGGTTGGACTGAGGAAAATTCGGTGAATTTTGTCAAAATTTCTATATCTGTAGCTTATTCATTATGAGAACCAATGTAATTTGTAAAATGGTACTTTGTGATCACGAGGCCCTGGGTTCAAATCCTAGGTCGGACAAGTGTAGTTTTTCTAATGAAAACTTCCCAGTATGAGTCCGGAGTCTGATATTGTGCCCGGTATATGGCAATAGGCTCGCCGCCTATTACGTGGGACCTAACATCGTCGGCGAAACGTGGGTGCACTCAGTACACCTCTGCCACCCCCGCTTGGGGAATATAGGCGTGAGTACTTTATGTTTATACCCTGAGCTTAATATATGAAGTTTGTTAACTGCATGTTAAATCCATAAAATTCGGTTTGAATTAGCACTAGAAGTTTTTGTTTCTTATTTTAATCCTGTGCAGTTAATTGTTTTGTTAAAAATCAATTAATAACAAACATTTCCGTTTTAGTTCACAACATCTGTGTCCGGCGTCCAGCAGTTACTAGAGTATATTAAGAACGCCATGTACCAGCCCGGCAAGTCTGATGCCCAGCATAAATACTCCGCTAAGAAAATCACTGAAATGCTCAAGATTAAACAGGTTGAGCAGAAGCCTCTGGAAGGCTCCCTCCACATCGACATCGTTAACCAGGAAAGGTTCTTCGCGTTTAATGAAGAGGATCTGAACAGATTAGTGAAGGACGTTACAGAGTACTTTAAGGAAGTCGAAAAGGGTGTTGACAAGCATTATACCAAAGTGCTGAATCAGAAACAGGTCTCCGTTATGTTCCCCGTTGCTATGGGTGTACCTTTCATCTACAAATACAAGGAGCCCACCGTCATTCACATTCAGAGCAAGGCTAAAGGCACGATCGACAACAGAGCTAAGAACTACAAAGACTGGAAAATGACAATGGACAAGGAAGTCCAGTTGACTTTCGCCAGAAATCTTGACGGCAGCGCTGGGTTCTTGGACACGCTCGGCGACCAATACGCTAGTGCTGGTGTCATTAACAAAGTCCAAATTAACATCCCAGTTAAGATGAACATTGAGATTAAACAAGGGGAAGCTAAGGTGAAGGTTGAGCCCCTGCGCCCTGATCAGGATACCACCATTGGTCACTACAGCGTGTGGCCATATACTGCTAACCAGAAGAAAGGCTCTTTGGTCCCGACCGGCCTTGACCCTACGACTAAAGTCGTAGAGCGTCCCAGGAAAGTGGTTTCCATTGATTCTAAGTTGGGACAGCAGACTGGTGCTATATTCCATCTACAAGGATACTCTTACTCTTCAGATTACCAGAGCTTCGCATATCTGTTCCAATCTCAGGGTCTTCTGTCAAATATCGCTGGCTTCCTATCCCAGAGGGACGTCGCTTTGACTCACTACAACCTGAGATACCTTGGCAAACAGTCTAAGAACAAGGCTGTTACTTTAACCGCTGTTTACGGTAAGATATAATTATATTAATCATTTAGATAACTTACAATTTTATATATACTATAAATGAAGTAAATGTAACTAAAATATAAAAAATAGTGTTTAGGGCCACTATTTTTTTATTTTGTTATTGAATGTTTGCAACAATAGAACAGAATAGAATACACTTTATTGCACACCAACATAAGCAAGAACAACAAACAAAGAAAATAAAATATACACATACAAATGGTAGCAAAATTGGCGGCCTTATTACTAACAGCAATCTCTTCCAGGCAACCAACAATTTCAAAGCATTACAAATAGGAACTAGTAATGAAATATTAAACTATATTCCAGACCAATATCACAATCAGAAGCAGAGTGGTGAACTTGGACAAGCTGCTGAACCTAAAGACATCACACCCAACAGTGAAGCTCGTCGTGAAGAGATGGTCAAGCGCGCGTCATCTGGCATCAACACCGCTTACGCTCAAGTAGTGGACATCAGCGCCACGTTTGAGGGACAACAGAGACAAGAGTACGTCCTCACAGCTGCTATCGCCCAGAGCCCAGTTGACAGCAAGATCCAAGCAACACTCTTCGCTGGCAGAAACTCCGCCCAGCACGGAAAAGACCAAATCAACGCCGTCGCTAAAGTGAAGAGACCCGAAATCGCCCCACTGAACTTCCTCGATGCTTTAAAGAAGGAAATGAAGATGGAATACGAAGCTGAGATCAAGTACGGACAGAAGGGATACGTCCAAATTCAAGGCACCGCTGAACGTACCAAGAAACAGGCTGAACAGCTCAAAGAGCACCCATTAGCCAAACAATGCGAACAAGAAATAAGTGAAGGCAACCAATACCAATACGCTTGCCACAAGATGTTGGTCAAGGCTCATGCTCCTGATAACTTCAAGGCTTCAATGACCTACAAAGACCCTAGCCCGGCTTACTCCAACATTACCTACCAAGCATATGAAATCCTTAAGAACCTTAAATTTTGGGAGGCTGATCAGAACCCGATGAAGAAGTTGCCTGAGGGCAAAGTGGAAGCTGAAGTTGAGACGTCATACATTGACAGCAGTCTTCGTTTCGAGATGGCATCTAAGTATGGAATCCTTCGCATCAACAACGTACAGATTCCGAAGGTCACTCCTTATGTTGTGGCTTTCTACACTCCCTTGAGTTGGTATGAGCGTTTCGCCAACTACTTCACTAGATACCAACACGAGCGTAAGTATAGTTTGGAATCCTTCTTTAGTGCATAAAGAGGCATTTACAATGTCCTTTCTAATTTATCCCACCTTTTATAAAAACTTGATCATTGTTGTCTGCGCAATAACACCACTTGGTTAGTAGGTAGTTTGTCTCAGAATGATGATGTGATAAAGCTTAGAGTAGGGTGGATAGCCAGATTCGAGATCTGATATTCTATCTTAATCGAAAATTAATTTGACATTTATTCATATGTAGGCTCAGTAAATAGTGACTGAGAGAAGAATAAATATTGCTGGTAGCACCTAGTACTTAGTAGTTTCATGGTATGAAGTCGATATAGCATCAAATATTAGTAATGCCTTTGTGTGTGTGTGTGTGAATGATCTACGCTGTTGGCCGCGGGGCCTTTACAGCTTCACCGAACAAGAGGGCGAGCATGCAACCACTACGCTCGATCCAGAAAGGCAAGGGGGCAACTAGCTCAAGGGCGCCTCAAGGAGGAACGGCCTCGGCTTGGCCAGTCGTTATGGGGGAGGGCGTATAGTAGGTGTCTCGCCTGGGTGCTCTGCACCGGCCGGCGGGCAAGGGATTCGTCAACCTCGCCGGCGAGGTCGGTGTCTGATCCTGTGTGCGGTATCTGTATCCGAAAGAAGGGATGTAAAGGCATCGGAAGGGTCGGTGAGAACATGCCGCGGACGGCGGTAGAAGTTGATAGGAGGGGAGTTAGGTTCGTATTCGGCGGCGGCTACGATAAGCAGATTACTATGATGGGACGCGTTCGCAAAGTATCGGGTTGTCGCCTTTTTATTAAAGGCGCGAATAGGTTCGAGACCGAGACCGGAATGGAGATTAGTAATGCCATCATGCACCGAATGATGGCATTACTGTCTCCATATCTTTATTTTTTTTTTTCTACAGCATATTGCAGTGTCGATGGCAGCAAGATCAAGACTTTCAGCAATCGGGAGTACGAGTATGGTCTCTCTAAGTCTTGGCACGTGGTGATGCATGACGAGTCTAACGACCGCGGCCACTGGGACGAGCTGGTCATCCTCGCTCAGAGGCCCAGTGAGAAGCAGCAGGCGATCTACATTTCTTACAAGTAAGCAAGAGCCACATTTTCTTGAAATTTTCCCAATTAGTAGTATGTTTAGAATCCCCGACGGGGATTTGGTAAGGTTTGGTAAGCCGCGTAGCTCATTTTGATATACCTAGCTTCTGTGTGAAAACAATCCCACTAAAATTAAACACAAAACGACCAAGTACTCACTAACCTAACCAAGGCAGCGCTAGTATTGCCTAAGATACTAATGCCTAATTCCTTACAGATCAGAAACCGGCAAGGACTTAGAGATTGAAATCCAACCCGGCGGATCCAAGGACAAGCAAAACGTGATAGTCAAGACTAACAGCAAGAAGATCGCCGAAGGTGACCTTACCATCTACTGGGATGACGGCGAGGAAGCTCCCCTTCTACAGTACTATCAATACCCTAATGGAGTTTTGATGCTCAGCATCCGAGATGGACGTCTCCGTGCCATGTATGATGGACAAAGATTGGTGATTCTTTCCGATCAATACCGCAACACCACTAAAGGTATCTGTGGCCAGAATAGTGGCGAACCACGCGACGACTACGAGACTCCTGAGGGTTTGGTTGACAAACCTGAGCACTACGGTGCTTCCTTCTCTTTGGACAGCGAAAGTGACCCCCAAACCCAGCAGCTAAAGAAAGAGGCTCAAGAGAAGGCGTACCAGCAGAAATACAAGTACACCGTTATCCTTCGCTCCGATGTAGACTGGAAGGTGGCTGTACAAAAGAACAACGAGGACTGGGGCTCCCAGAGAGTTTACAGGTCCAAGAGCTACCAAAAGCAGCAGAAACCCTGCAAGCTGCAGCAACAAGTGCAGTATCATGAGAACCATGGAGAGATCTGCATCACCACTACACCTCTCCCTGCTTGCCAGTCTCACTGCCAGGCTGGAAGCTATAAAGTCCAGGCTGCTCAGGTTATCTGCCGTTCCAAGGTCGACCAGCAGTTCAGGACTTTTAGGGACCAGATTCGCCAAGGACAAAACCCTAAGGTAACTGGAGTGCCAAAGGTGGAACAGTACAGGGTACCAACCTCTTGCAAAGCGTAAAAAAACAGTTTTAAATGGAAAGGATAATTAATTTGGCATGAAATAGGACTCCGATTGTTTAAACTAATATTTTATTGTATTGTATTTATATACGTTTCGGTTGTATAGTATGTATATATTTCAAAACGGTAGCTGATATGTATTGTATAATTATTAATATGTATTCATCGTGATTTTATATTCTAGTATTATATTATATGTAGTATGTAGTGTATGTATGAGCAAAAGGAAAATAAAAAAACAATAATTACTTATTTGTTGAAATAAATATATAAATGATTAAGCTATTTTTTTTTTTCAATTACTCCGTCGCCCCTTTTAAATGATTTCATTGCATATACATCATTTTAATGCAATCTATCCGTCACTAGATGGCAAGGTAATAGGAATTTATTATGCGAGTATCAAACAATATATAAACAGAAAAACCTGCATATAATACCCTATTTTAAATTTTAGATTAAATTATTACTACCATTGCTTCATGATACTACCAAACAAATACTATCTGTTTGTTAGATACTTCCCTACGTTGTGCAAGTAAAAAAAAAACTCAGCAACTCAATTCTTTACTTGATTGCTTGTCAATGTCAGGCTACAGCTGTTTGTCAAAGTCATCGTGGGCCTGGGATTACAGAAAATTCTTTTCAGCATTCTGTGATAGTCTATTACCAAAAATTTCTAAAATCAGATATCAGTAAAGTAATAATTTTTATCAAATAGTGATTATAAAGTGAATATCAGACCTTGTTTTGTCTTTAGTTTAAATTACGAACACTGACTTCATAGATAATAGTGACTTCCTGTAAAATGTAAGTACTGGCTGGTGTATGTAATTTTTATATGTATGCATATGAAAGAATTATAATTGTACTACTCAGACTATGATTAATGGATATTTTGTCTATTGGACATGTCAATAATCTATTACCGGCGAGTGTTTATGACATGAAACCTATTGGCATTCAGTGTCTTCTGCTTACCCCACAAGAAGAGTTGCAATCCCACCCAGCCTGGGAAAACAGGGCCTTGTAAAAAGACTCTCATCTATTCTGGTTACCTCAGATTTTTACTACTGATTTCCAGGGTTTCCAGGTGAGGTTTTAAAGACTTGCCTGACAAAACCTACACACTTTCAGTGTTTGGAGAAACGATTGAGAATCAATGAATCAAAACAGTACTAATTGATAACGAGACTTGAAAAGAATAAGATATTAATTATCAACAAAAGCTTCTGGTCTAAATTTCCATAATCGGGAAATGTGTGCATCGCTGAGGTTCATAATTTAAGGTCTATGCAATATCCACGTTTTTATGTTGTATTTCTTCTCATAAAAACTGTTCCGATTTAAAATTTATATTATGACATTTACCACATGCAGGATAGGACTAGAATATGCAGGATAGCCTGGTAACATTGTTGGTTAATAAAATAAATCTGCTTTTACCATCCCACTGTTGGGCTAGGCCTTTTTTCACAAATCGCAGTGGAAGTAATTAGCAAATAGTGTTGCAATTCTAATTACACAATATTTGCCTGAATTGACCAATATATGAAAGGAACTGGTGTTTTGTTTGGAGATCCCGGAGCCCCCTACCATGTCTTAGGAGGCCATAATCAGAGTATTTCATTGTATTTAACGTCCAACATTCTTCAGTCTCTTCATAGAGGTCATTTTTTTCTAAACAATTATTAACTGCAATAAAAAATACAAAAAAGGTTTTTTTTTTTTAAAATGTAGCCCGTGTCAATGTGGTATTGTGGGTGCATTTACAAACATGAAAATTCACATGCAGGAATACCAAGACCGAAACAAATAATAATAATAATATACTTTATTGCACATAAAATATTATGACAAGAAACAAGATCGAACATAGTTATGTTGGTACAGTAAGGGGGCCTTATCGCTTAAAGCGATTTCTTCCAGGCAACCTTTAGGTAGAAGACGGAGATGTTAAAAATAAAATGGAAATGGGTAAGGTGCAACAATAAATAAAATAACTTAAGAATAAAAAAAGAAAAAATAAGTAAAATGAAACAAAAAGAACCTATTATTATGTAAATGAACGACAGAATAAATAAATATAAAGGAAAGGAGAAATGAGAGAGATACGAGCAAAGGTAAAAAATTAAAAAGGAACTTGCTCGAAGTGTTCGGTTTGCAGGAAATGTGCTTCGAGATCATGCTTAAATATTTCCCGGGACATAGCAGGCCTTATAGATTCAGGTAAGGAGTTCCAAAGACGAATACTTTGGACAGTGAAGGAATTAGTAAAGAAGTTAAAATTAGATTAGAACCTGCGACTATTAGACACAGTGGGCAGAGCGGCTTAAGCTCTTAACTGCTAGGCTAAATTGTCTGTCTATTATCTACTAGGCGTTATGACCAGCACATCCTGGTTTTCATTAAAAATGAGGATATTTATTTTTCTCTTTTTTGTTTCATATACATGCACACTAGCAAACTATTGAACATTTACACCTGTATTTATACATAAGTAATAAAGAAAATCTGTCGAAAATCTAGTTTTAAGACTAACTTTTAGTACAAAAATCAGTTTTCAAAACAAGATTCATGCTGGATTTACGTTCTGTAATACCGGCCTTAGTTTTAAGTATTTACTGAGCTAAATAATGTCATGTGTTTACAATTCTATCAGTTGAAATCCTTTTCTATAATCAAATAATGGCCATTTACTTACTTGACCAAAGGAAGTATAGCTCAGTTCTTCAGAATCTTTTGTAACTGGAATATTATGTATAGTTCCTAATGCGCTCTTTGCTTAAGTAAAGGAAATGTTGACTATAACTTGGCTAAGAAAACTAACTTGACATTTCTTTTAACAGTTTCTCAACTATAGAATAAACATGATATACTTCTTAGTATATTCTTATATACTTGAGTAAAAGGATTTACTTAGCATATTTATAGATACGGGTGTTATACTTATTCGTACGGGCGCTATTTCAACGCGTTATCCCGAAGCGCTGGATCAGGTTTACCATTTAAACCATTTATTTTGCCACACACACATATTACAATTAAAATAAATATAAAAGTACACATAAGAGTTGAAGTCGATACAGTGTGGCAAGGTAGCCAGCTCAGTATTCGCTGTGCATATATGCACAACACTGATTTTCAGCTGGTCCCTGACATTTGCATAACACATATTAGCGCGTCTGGCTTAATTGAAAATGAAAGACAATCATTTTAACGAAAAAAAAAAACAATTTTGTTTGCGATTAAGCTGTTAACCTGGTTCTTAAATTAGAGGTCTTAACCTGGTTCTTAAATTAGAGATCAATTGACATGGCTCTCATCTAAAGTAAAATTGATTTCTGCGTACATAAGAGTTCTTTAGCTATATATTTTTTAACAGATGTTTGGGACTTACTTTTGCGTAAGGGGGAAGGTAAGTCGTTCCATATCTTGGCTGCAGAATATTTAAAACTCCCTCTGAAATGAGCCGTTCTATGTACTGGTATAACCAGTTCATTTGCTTGCCTTCTCCGTGTGTTTCTCTGTTGAACATCTTTGACCCATTCCAGTTTCTCATAGAGATAGTTAGGTTTCTTCTTCTGGGCAATTTTGTGCACTAAACATGCGAGATGTATTTTTCTAGCCAGATGACAGTGTCAATGGCCACTTCCCAAGGTGCAGTCAAGTTGTACCCAAAGGACATGTTTGGTTAGAAGGTGACAATTCTGGCAACTCTCCTGACTCTAGAGTGTATGGGCCCATACCAAATGGCTTAATTAGAAGCAGAGTTGTGTACCGTATGTAGCCATTGAGTGTGTGTGTGTGTGTGTGTGTGTGTGTGTGTGTGTGTGTGTGTGTGTGTGTGTGTGTGTGTGTGTGTGTGTGTGTGTGTGTGTGTGTGTGTGTGTGTGTGTGTGTGTGTGTGTGTGTGTGTGTGTGTGTGTGTGTGTGTGTGTGTGTGTGTGTGTGTGTGTGTTGTGTGTGTGTGTGTGTGTGTGTGTGTGTGTGTGTGTGTGTGTGTGTGTGTGTGTGTGTGTGTGTGTGTGTGTGTGTGTGTGTGTGTGTGTGTGTGTGTGTGTGTGTGTGTGTGTGTGTGTGTGTGTGTGTGTGTGTGTGTGTGTGTGTGTGTGTGTGTGTGTGTGTGTGTGTTTGTGTGTGTGTGTGTGTGTGTGTGTGTGTGTGTGTGTGTGTGTGTGTGTGTGTGTGTGTGTGTGTGTGTGTGTGTGTGTGTGTGTGTGTGTGTGTGTGTGTGTGTGTGTGTGTGTGTGTGTGTGTGTGTGTGTGTGTGTGTGTGTGTGTGTGTGTGTGTGTGTGTGTGTGTGTGTGTGTGCGTGCGTGCGTGCGTGCGTGCGTGCGTGCGTGCGTGCGTGCGTGCGTGCGTGCGTGCGTGCGTGCGTGCGTGCGTGCGTGCGTGCGTGCGTGCGTGCGTGCGTGCGTGCGTGCGTGCGTGCGTGCGTGCGTGCGTGCGTGCGTGCGTGCGTGCGTGCGTGCGTGCGTGCGTGCGTGCGTGCGTGCGTGCGTGCGTGCGTGCGTGCGTGCGTGCGTGCGTGCGTGCGTGCGTGCGTGCGTGTGTGTGTGTGTGTTTGAGTTTATAAATACGACAATACATTTTCTGTATCATTGTATGATAATAATAATAATTTGTTTTTTTACGTAATTAAACAAGTGGCGACGGTTTTTTTTAAATTGCATAATTTGAGTACTTTGTTATACACAAGAGGGTGACAGAAGGATGGACTTCGCCTGGCGAGTTCGGATATGTACCTAAAGGAATTCTGTATACACGTTTTGACATAATATCTAGGTAATCTGGGCGGTCCTTAAGGCTTTTGTGTGTTTTGATTGTAGCATTAAGGATAAATAGCTGACGTACTCTTAGGGCCCTAAATTCGTGATATAAGGCATCTGTCGGATGACTGTACTTAGTCTTATTATATTTGTGTACAGTCAGCGATGTAAGTTGTTTAACATTATCAGTTTTTCAAATCAGTAATATTCTTTATTTTACAAATATTGGTTCGAGACCCACAATTATTCGGTCTGGGTATGTGTGTATGTATATTTTCATGTTTGTAAAGGAACTCACAGCTGAGCTATTAAAAAAAAATATTTAGAATAAAGTCACCGTCACACCTATATTCCCCAAGCGTGGGTGGCAGAGGTGTACTGGATACACCCACTTTTCGCCGACGTTTTTAGTCCCCATAGGGGGCGAGCCTGACTCATAATGGGAAGTTTTCGTTAGAAAAACTTCATTTGTCACCCAGGATTTAAACCCAGGACCTCGTGATCACCAAGCGATGCGCTTTGTCACTAGACCAACGAGCCAGTTAAGTAAAAATATTTAGATCAATAATTATAATTGATTTGGTGCAAAATAGAAGTGTGGAAGCGATCTGTTTTAAGAGATTGATTTTTAAGAGACTTATGTACCTGACGGTACACTAAACTGATAATCATTAAACAAACACATATTTCCTTATACGCTAAACTGTATGAAAATTGAATTAGAAACATTCATCTTTTATCTAAAAACGCTATTTATCATGACAAGTCTGTTAACATGACTATGCTTATTTGATTCTACTATACATGTTTAATTAATTCTAATGATGTAGCAATTGTTTTTATTGATGGCCTCAGAAGCTAAATCTTTAGATATCATTTAGGACTCCTATTCGCTATGACTAAACACGGTGTGTTACGATATCGGCTTGATTTTTGAAGTGATAACTTCGTTAGGCGTGTTGGGCATTTTATGGGATGGGAAAAAACAATTGAACTCGCGACATTGTTACCGTTACCGACACCTCTGTATACAAGGTATGCACGTGTATGTGTGCATTTTGAGAGTCGGTGCTGGTTGGTGCAGTCGGTTACTTGGCACCGACTTCAAATATTTATTTTTTTGCTTTTTGAAGTCGGTTTACCTTTTTTTATAAAATATTTTTATTAATGTATCTTACATTTTTTTTAAATTTGCAAAAAATGCTTTTACTCCTTCAGGGACCTATAAAACACTAAATTTATTCTTGATTCATAGCAATAAGGAGATTACAAATGCATTCCCGTATTTCTTAAAAATGCACACATACACGTACAAGTTTCATTGTTAATTGGGGTATAAAAGTGCTTAAAAAGGGGTAAAAACCTTTAAATTTGGAAATTTGGTTTTCGTTTTAAATTTAGAAGCAATTCTCTAATTGGGGTGTCTGAGGTCTTGCGTTTATTATGTTACATCTTGTATACAGAGGTGTCGGTAACGGTAACAATGTCGCGAGTTCAATTGTTTTATCCCATCTCATAAAATGCCCAACACGCCTAACGAAGTTATCACTTCAAAAATCAAGCCGATATCGTAACACCCCGTGTTTAGTCATAGCGAATAGGGGTCCTAAATGATATCTAAAGATTTAGCTTCTGAGGCCATCAATAAAAACAATTGCTACATCATTAGAATTAATTAAACATGTATAGTAGAATCAAATAAGCATAGTCATGTTAACAGACTTGTCATGATAAATAGCGTTTTTAGATAAAACATGAATGTTTCTAATTCAATTTTCATACAGTTTAGCGTATAAGGAAATATGTGTTTGTTTAATGATTATCAGTTTAGTGTACGGTCAGGTACATAAGTCTCTTAAAATCAATCTCTTAAAACAGATCGCTTCCACACTTCTATTTTGCACCAAATCAATTATAATTGTTGATCTAAATATTTTTACTTAACTGGCTCGTTGGTCTAGTGACAAAGCGCATCGCTTGGTGATCACGAGGTCCTGGGTTTAAATCCTGGGTGACAAATGAAGTTTTTCTAACGAAAACTTCCCAGTATGAGTCAGGCTCGCCCCCTATGGGGACTAAAAACGTCGGCGAAAAGTGGGTGTATCCAGTACACCTCTGCCACCCGCGCTTGGGGAATATAGGCGTGACGGTGACTTTATTCTAAATATTTTTTTTTTAATAGCTCAGCTGTGAGTGCCTTTACAAACATGAAAATATACATACACACATACCCAGACCGAATAATTGTGAGTCTCGAACCAATATTTGTAAAATAAAGAATATTACTGATTTGAAAAACTGATAATGTTAAACAACTTACATCGCTGACTGTACACAAATATAATAAGACTAAGTACAGTCATCCGACAGATGCCTTATATCACGAATTTAGGGCCCTAAGAGTACGTCAGCTATTTATCCTTAATGCTACAATCAAAACACACAAAAGCCTTAAGGACCGCCCAGATTACCTAGATATTATGTCAAAAAGTGTATACAGAATTCCTTTAGGTACATATCCGAACTCGCCAGGCGAAGTCCATCCTTCTGTCACCCTCTTGTGTATAACAAAGTACTCAAATTATGCAATTTAAAAAAAAACCGTCGCCACTTGTTTAATTACGTTAAAAAGCAAATTATTATTATTATAATACAATGATACAGAAAATTTATTGTCGTATTTATAAACTCAAACACACACACACACACACACACACACACACACACACACGCGCGCGCACGCACTCACACTCACACTCGCACTCACACACACACACACACACACACACACACACACACACACACACACACACACACACACACACACACCCTCACACACACTCAATGGCTACATACGGTACACAACTCTGCTTCTAATTAAGCCCTTTGGTATGGGCCCATACACTCTAGAGTCAGGAGAGTTGCCAGAATTGTCACCTTCTAACCAAACATGTCCTTTGGGTACAACTTGACTGCACCTTGGGAAGTGGCCATTGACACTGTCATCTGGCTAGAAAAGTACATCTCGCATGTTTAGTGCACAAAATTGCCCAGAAGAAGAAACCTAAATATCTCTATGAGAAACTGGAATGGGTCAAAGATGTTCAACAGAGAAACACACGGAGAAGGCAAGCAAATGAACTGGTTATACCAGTACATAGAACGGCTCATTTCAGAGGGAGTTTTAAATATTCTGCAGCCAAGATATGGAACGACTTACCTTCCCCCTTACGCAAAAGTAAGTCCCAAACATCTGTTAAAAAATATATAGCTAAAGAACTCTTATGTACGCAGAAATCAATTTTACTTTAGATGAGAGCCATGTCAATTGATCTCTAATTTAAGAACCAGGTTAAGACCTCTAATTTAAGAACCAGGTTAACAGCTTAATCGCAAACAAAATTGTTTTTTTTTTTTCGTTAAAATGATTTGTCTTTCATTTTCAATTAAGCCAGACGCGCTAATATGTGTTATGCAAATGTCAGGGACCAGCTGAAAATCAGTGTTGTGCATATATGCACAGCGAATACTAAGCTGGCTACCTTGCCACACTGTATCGACTTCAACTCTTATGTGTACTTTTATATTTATTTTAATTGTAATATGTGTGTGTGGCAAAATAAATGGTTTAAATGGTTTAAATGGTAAACCTGATCCAGCGCTTCAGGATAACGCGTTGAAATAGCGCCCGTACGAATAAGGATAACACCCGTATCTATAAATATGCTAAGTAAATCCTTTTACTCAAGTATATTCTTAGTATATCATTTTTATTCTATAGTTGAGAAACTGTTAAAAGAAATGTCAAGTTAGTTTTCTTAGCCAAGTTATAGTCAACATTTCCTTTACTTAAGCAAAGAGCGCATTAGGAAACTATACATACGACATAATATTCCAGTTACAAAAGATTCTGAAGAACTGAGCTATACTTACTTTGGTCAAGTAAGTAAATGGCCATTATTTGATTATAGAAAAGGATTTCAACTGATAGAATTGTAAACACATGACATTATTTAGCTCAGTAAATACTTGAAACTAAGGCCGGTATTACAGAATGTAAATCCGGCATAAATCTTGTTTTGAAAACTGATTTTTGAACTAAAAGTTAGTCTTAAAACTAGATTTTCGACAGATTTTCTTTATTACTTATGTATAAATACAGGTGTAAATGTTCAATAGTTTGCTAGTGTGCATGTATATGAAACATAAAAAAGAGAATAATAAATATCCTCATTTTTAATGAAAACCAGGATGTGCTGGTCATAACGCCTAGTAGATAATAGACAGACAATTTAGCCTAGCAGTTAAGAGCTTAAGCCGCTCTGCCCACTGTGTCTAATAGTCGCAGGTTCTAATCTAATTTTAACTTCTTTACTAATTCCTTCACTGTCCAAAGTATTCGTCTTTGGAACTCCTTACCTGAATCTATAAGGCGTGCTATGTCCCGGGAAATATTTCCTAAGCGTGATCTCTAAGCACATTTCCTGCAAACCTAACACTTCGAGCAAGTTCCTTTTTAATTTTTTACCTTTGCTCGTATCTCTCTCATTTCTCCTTTCCTTTATATTTATTTATTCTGTCATTCATTTACGTAATAGGTTCTTTTTGTTTCATTTTACTTATTTTGTCTGCACCAACCAGCACCGACTTCAAATATTTATTTTTTTGCTTTTTGAAGTCGGTTTACCTTTTTTTATAAAAGATTTTTATTTTACAATTTTAAGTGACCAGTGAATTATTCTATAGTAGGGTACCTATAGGATTGACGTAATACCCATAATATCTCAATTTACACATGCCTATTGTTTGTCGTTAAGGAGTTCCCTGGTGTATCTTCTAAGTCCAAGGTCCAATGTCAATAAAATTAATATGGGACCACCTTGGAGATATACTGAACCCAATGCAAAAAAACATTATCAAAATCGGTCCACAATTGACGGTAATATCGCTGAACATTCATAAAAAAAAAAGCATACATACAACCGAACATAGAACCTCCTCCTTTTTGAAATCGGTTAAACAGACATTTTCTGTGGTCTCAATATAGCAGTAGGGGGCGAAACTGATTAGATTATAATGTCCTTTTTAAAGTCGGTTAAAAATAGTTGGAATCAATTCAGCTATCGATTAAGAACAAACTACTTTCAGGTCTTGCGTTTATTATGTTACAGCTTGTATAAGTATGTACATATATTGTGTATGCACGTACATAGATACACATGCACGGTGGAATTTATGTGGGAAATAACCATTGAAATCGCGACACTGTTACCGCTACCGACATATAAAACAATTCAACAAAATATTTCCTGACGATTCAATAAATACATATGTAAGTTTCAAGTTTTCACTTCTGTCGGCACTCCCGGAATGTTTTTATTGTTATTACAGCATTTAAAGCAGTGATAGCCTAGTGGTTAGACCGTCGGACTGCAAAGGCAGAGGTCTCGAGTTCAAACCCAGGCACGCACCTCTGTCTTTTCGAAAGCATGTGCGTATTAAAAATTAACTATCACTTGCTTTAACGGTGAAGGAAAACATCGTGAGGAAACCTGCATGCCTGAGAGTTTCTCGAAGGTGTGTGAAGTTCGCCAACCCGCACTGGGTCAGCGTGGTGGACTATGGCCTAAACCCGCTCAGTTTGAGAGGAGGCTCGTGCCCAACGGTGGGAATGTTTCTTAACAGGGCTATTATTATTGTATTATTAATGAAGATACACACTTGGAATTATTCCTCTGTCGTGGGGGCGTTTATAAACATGAAATTCACATTCATCATCATTATCATCATCTCAGCCTATACTTGTCCACTGCTGAACATAGGCCTCCCCAATCGCTTTCCAGCGTAACCGGTCCGATGCCACCTGCATCCAACGACTTCCTGCGATTTTCACAAGATCGTCGGTCCATCTGGCAGGTGGTCGTCCCACGCTGCGCTTGCCAATACGTGGTCTCCACTCTAGAATCTTTCTGCCCCAACGCCCGTCCGATCTTCGCTCTATGTGGCCGGCCCATTGCCACTTCAGCTTGCTAATCTTAAGGGCTATGTCGGTGACCTTGGTTCTTCTACGAATCTCCTCATTCCTGATTCGATCACGTAGAGAAACGCCGAGCATAGCTCTCTCCATAGCTCGCTGAGCAACTCTGAGCTTTTTTATGAGACCTAAATTCACATTGACAAACACCAATACCGAAACAAATATGACGGACTATTTAGCGCAGTGGTTAAGAGCGTAAGGCTTTCCACCCACGGGGTCTAATAGTCGTGGGTTCGATGATGATGAATGATGATGATCTGGGTATTTGTGTATGTGAATTTTCATGTTTGTAAACGCACTCACGACACAGGAATTAATCGTAGTGTGGGGCTACGTTTAAAAAAATGTATTTAGAAGAAAGTAATAACCTAAATAAGGCAGCACTCAGCTTAAAAGAAGGCAGAGACAATATTTAATAATGGAAATAATACAATATAAATTAATTTAATATTATACTGAGTTCTTTGAGATTGTTTGAGATTTACAGGGAATTAAATATTATATGCTCGGTGGTCTGGTGGCAAAGCGCATCGCTTTGTGATCACGAGGTCCTGGGTTCAAATCCTAGGTCGGACAAATGTAGTTTTTCTAACGAAAAATTCCCAATATTAGTCCGTAGTTAGTAGAACTAATTCCCAGTTCGAGGCCGGAGTCTGGAATTGTGCCCGATATATGGCAATAGGCTCGCCCCCTATTACATGGGACCTAACATCGTCGGCGAAACGTTGGCGTATTCAGTACACCTCTGCCACCCCCTCTGGGGAATATAGGCGTGACGGTGTTAAATATTATATAATAAAATAATAAATAATTACAATTATATTTATAGTAAAGAATTACAAATTTATCGATGATCTATACTATCTATCTGTCTATATCATCGCCAGATCCCTTGCGGGGTAGGCAGAGAGTACAGAGTTCCAACTGGTTCTTTCCTTACATACCTCTCTGGCTTCCTCCACTCTCATAGTTCGTCTCATACACGCTCGCCAGTTACGGAGACTCTTGACTTGTCCTTCAGATAAGACTCGGTCTGTTTGGTCGTGGTAAGATAGTTTAGGTCTTCCCCGGTACCTACATCCTTCTAAGTTATGTTTATATCATAACTATATACTACTCACTTGGATTTGGGGATGTTTTTAGCGTATCTTTTAAACGGGACTGTATCTTGTTATAATATGTCGATGGATGAACGCCATTTTTTGAAATAGCTTCTCTAGATCATAGTGCTTAATAACCCGGTTACGGAGACTCCTGACTAGTGTATCTATATTGTCTAGGAGCACGAATTGGATGTTTGGATGTTTGCTGCTTAATCACGCAAAAACGGCTGAACGGATTTGAATGAAATTCAGCACATAGTTTGTTACCTGGATTAACTCATAGAATACTTTTTATCTCGGAAAAATGTTAGGTGTCTATCTAAAGTCCACGCGTACTAAGTCGCGGGCAGAAACTAGTTGGTCATAATGTAGCTCTGTCTTGAATCGAAGACAGAGCCTGCACAATCATTCTGAGAGACTCTGTTATGTGTTGAAGTGAAGTGTTTTTGTTGATTACTGTATTTCTTTCTGACTGTTAGTTGGACTGATTTTGTGTCCTGTCTGTAAGCTGTAAAGGCCCCGCGGCCAACAGCGTAGATCATTCATTATCATCATTATCAGCCGAAATACTTCCACTGAAGGACGAAGGCCTCCCCCAAAGATCGCCACAACGACCGACTTTATGCTGTTCGCATTCAGTTTTTACCCGCGACCTTCACTAGATCAGTGCTCCACCTTGTAGGGGGCCTGCCCACTCCACGTCTCCTTGTACGAGGTCGCTACTAGAGAACCTTTCTGCCCCAACGGCCGCCAGTTCTACGAGCGATGTGCCCCGCCCACTGCCACTTAAGTTTGGCAATTCTGAGAGCAATATCGGTGACTTTGGTTCTCTTGCGGATGTCCACGTTTCTGATTCGATCTCGCAGAGAAACTCCGAGCATAGCTCTTTCCATTGCTCTTTGGGTGACATTGAGCCTTCTTATTAGGCCCATCGTGAGTGACCATGTTTCGGTGCCGTGAGTCAGTAGATCATTTACACACCCAAAATACCACTGACTAACTGATCTTATAGATCTACTCATTGCTGCTTTGTAGACACAATCTTATTACCGTCTTTGGGGTTCTGGTTTGGTCATGCTCACTATAATGTCTTTGCTTGCGGTGGCTGTCTGGCGCGGGTCACTCCCTTCCCTCCAATATGGTCGAGGGGAGTGATGGCTGTTCCAGTAGTCATACTTGTGAACTGGTGCTGCTTGTGGGGATTGATCCATCTGGAATCCTTTAGACCCTGTTTATAAATAATATCATTAGTCTTATATCTCGGTCCAGTTTACGATTTAGCTCCAGTGTGATGCCATATCTCGGTCGTACGGCATCACACTGGAGCTAAATTGTGAACTCTTAAATTGAACCTAAACATTGCATCGACACAAAATGATTAAAAAAAAAGAACGGCACAAAGAGAAAGAGAAGTGTAGTGCAATGTTTTTTCAAAAAAAAATAAGCACCGCCACGCCTATATTCGCCAAGCGGGGGTAAAATTGATAGGGGTAGCAGAGGTTTAGTGGTCACACCCACTTTACACCGACGATGTTAGGTCCCATGTAATAGGGGGCGAGTATAGCCACATACCGGGCACAATGCCAAACTCCGGAATGATACTAGGAATTTTTCGAAAAATAAACTACATTTTTGTCCGACCTAAGATTTAAACCTAGGACCTCGTGATCGCAAAACGCATTATTCGCTACTAGACCAACGAGCCAGTTTTAATTTTTTTAATATTTTTAAATCTTATTTTATGCACATAGAAAGCGCCTGATAAAATTGTGATGTCAATTATTTACAAATCTACCTATTGATAGTAATTAATAGGCTCAGTTCTGTTCATGAGGAATTCCATATCTAGAAAGAAAAAGAATAAGGAAAACATTTTTCTTTCTGAAAATACCAGGGCCAAGAACAAAATATTCTATCTATCTATAATAATAATATATTTATTTTCCAGTTGGTATAACAGTATTACAAGAACTGAGTTCTTAGATTTACGCGAATATTACACATGAAATAAAACTATTTTTTCGGATTTTATAGCGGTTTATTTTTGATTTTCATTCTGCGTAGATCGGACCAACAAAAGAATTAAGAAGTTTGAGGGTACCCCGGAACAACTATGCCTTTTGGACATCTAAAACCTCAGTCCCTCCCGTGGCCATGGGTGCTGCAAAGCACTCGAAACGTCGGGAACTTAAAAATCAAAAATAAACCGCGATTAAATCCGATAATATAGTTTTATTTCAAGTATTACAAGAAGTTATTACATCAACAATGACACTAAAAACAAATTTCAGAAAGACACCTGTGTTACTCTACTAGACAAGATTATCTGTATTTCAGACATCAGCGCTCTTCCCTTAGACCAGAAGTTCCCAGCCAGGGGGGCGTAGCGAGATATGAAGGGGGGCGGAACAAAAAAAAAATACGCGTAAATTAAACATTACAATATCACATTCTGTTTGTCACTGTTTCAAAATGCGACGTCGTCGTTCAGAAGAAGTTCAGGAAGTATTTCAATTACATAAATGATTTCGATAAAAAACGTTTTAAATTTGTTTGAAGTTTATTTTGTATAATTTAGAATTAAAATAAATAGAATGTTAAATATCTATCTTTCTATCTATCTATATCATCACGCCAGATCCCTTACAGGGTAGACAGAGAGTACAGAGTTCCAAATATTTATAGGTAAAATAATGTACTTTTTTATTGCAGAGACAAAAATCCTTTTTTTATCCATTCGCAACAAAAGAAAGGTTGTAAAACTCTGCCTTAGACTTAAATATTACAATCATGATAAGAAAAAATAAAATAAAATAAGAAATTCGGTGTAAAGATGAGAAAGGGCATGCTCCGTTGGTTCGGGCATATAGAAAGAATGCCAGAGGAAAGAATGACAAAACAGATATACAATGTGAAAGTGGAAGGATGCAGGTACCGGAGAAGACCTAGACTATCTTACCACGACCAAATAAACCGAGTCTTATCTGATGGAAAAGTCAAGAGTCTCCGTAACCGGCGAGCGTGTATGAGACGAACTATGAGAGTCGAGGAAGCCAGAGAGGTATGTAAGGAAAGAACCTGTTGGAACTCTGTACTCTCTGCCTACCCCGCAAGGGATCTGGCGTGAGGTTATAGATAGATAGATAGATAGATAAAATAAGAAATTAAAAAAATAAAATGAATTTAATGTATGGTTGGGACCTCTCTGTGTGTTGAGATGAATATAAGTGGGTGTGTGTGAAAGGCCGCTTGAGAGTAACTGTAGAATGGTTAACAAGTCTTCCGTTTCCTCGTAGTTGAGTTTGTGGAGATACTTCGTAAGCTTGGTTTTACAATTTCTATAGTTGAAGGTAACGCTATCAATTTTGTTATTAATTTTATTGTAATTTTATTGTAATGACAGTTCATCATCATCAGCTTTCTACAACCCACTACAGGGCATAATCCTCCTCCCTCTTGTGCCATTCTTCGCGGTTCTATGCCAATCTACCCCAAGTTATTCCTCCGGCACAATTCCAGTGCTCCGGGCAATAACTAAGATTTTTTCTATAGAAAAAGTAACCTAAAATGTATCTTTATCATTACGCCAGATCCCTTGCAGGGTAAGCAGAGAGTACAGTGTTCCAACGGGTTCTTTCCTTACATACCTCTCTGGCTTCCTCCACTCTCATAGTAACCTAAAATAATCTGTGAAAAGTCCTCCATCTTCCAGTAACATTCCATTCAAAATCGGTTCCGCCGAAGATTAGTAGGGACAAACAAACAGACAAAGCACTTTGTACATTTAACTACTCTGTCTATCTATATCTATATCATCACGCCAGCTCCCTCGCGGGGTAGGCAGAGAGCACAGAGTTCCAACAGGTTCTTTCCTTACATACCTCTCTGGCTTCCTTCACTCTCATAGTAACCTAAAACAATCTGTGAAAAGTCCTCCATCTTCCAGTAACATTCCATTCAAAATCGGTTCCGCCGAAGATTAGTAGGGACAAACAAACAGACAAAGTACTTTGTACATTTAACTACTCTGTCTATCTATATCTATATTATCACGCCAGCTCCCTCGCGGGGTAGGCAGAGAGTACAGAGTTCCAACAGGTTCTTTCCTTACATACCTCTCTGGCTTCCTCCACTCTCATAGTTCGTCTCATACACACTCGCCGGTTACGGAGACTCTTGACTTGCCCTTCAGATAAGACACGGTCTATTTGGTCATGGTAAGATAGTCTAGGTCTTCCCCGGTACCTACATCCTTCCACTTTCGCATTGTATATCTGTTTTGTCATTCTTTCTTCTGGCATACTTTCTATATGCCCGAACCAACGGAGCATACCCTATCTCATCTTTACACCGATACTATCTCTGTAATTTGAGTTTTATAATTTGTAACTATATGTGTGTACAATAAAGAATTAAGAATTAAAGACATAAAAAAAACACGTTCGGGTTTATTATGGTACAAATAGCCATATGAGCTTAAGAAAAAATCAGATCGACACATGTCAGATCGACTCATGAATTCTGTCTATTTTTATTCCCGTGTGGGAATCGTACTTGCGACTATTTGATAAAGTAAGTTGAGTTGTCTAATAAACCAAGTCACCATCGTTTTTCAAATGTACAAGGCAACTTTAAAATTAGTAAATTTTCGTTATAGAACAATGTAGTCGATCGTTTCTCTATCAACAGGTTACGTCTTAGCCCGTGCAGAAAATCTTTTTTAAATATGAACTAAACTATAGCACGATCTTATTCAACGCTAACGCAATCTCATAGAAAAACACATACACACAATACCTAGGTACTTTCTTTCTGAATAGGGCTACCAGTTTATCTATTTATTATCACTAGTGGTCGCCCATTGGTCGAAATTCGACCATAATTAATTTAAATTATAAGTTGGAACATTATTAAGGTTCTATTGTCAGAGACTATACTTCTAAAATCACAGATTTCAACAAGGCTACACTGTTAATTTGCCTATTTTTTTTAAACAAATTATATGAAAGTTAAATAAAAAAAAAACAAAAAATGTTTAAAATAAAGAATACCTTTTTTTTAATTTTTTTTTTATTAAAACAAAAAACCAATAGAAAATGGTGTCCATTGAACTTGACATACATATTTCGATAATTTAATTAATGATACAAAACTTGAACGAACGATGTTTTTTGTAAAAACTCTTTCATCGTTTGCTGGTTATGTTTGACATTGAGTAAGACTATAGACAAATAATATTAAAGACAAACATCAATTTGGATGTTTTTTGGCGGGAAATCGAAGAGTGATGTTGTCAATTTGTTTTAATTTCCAAAACTTGTGTTATTTCGAATTATAATGTGTAATGTTGGTGGAATATTAACCATTATGTGTTCCTATATGTGCATGAGTGAAGGTAATTGTAACAAAGTGATAAAACGTGCCTTTTCGATTTCCCTCAAAACGGCCGTCGCAATTGGTATGTAAAGTATCCATCACTTAACTATCCAGGGTGGGGCACTTCATCAATTTCATTATCATCTTCGTCATCAAGTTCATTGGGTAGTTGAATTAATTTAGAAATGAATATTCGTAAATTTTGTACAATGGCATAATGTAAACGCAATTGCCATGAAAAAAAAACATCAATTTGACGTGTATTGTGTCAAATACATGGTAGTGTGTGTAATGTGTTTTTTATTGATTTAATGTATTTTTATGCATAATTTAAATATGAGCATTCTGCACTCCTTTTCGATATAAACTATAAGTGTGGGAAATTATATACTCCTCAGTCCGCGCAATTTTCGTAAAAAGGGGTACAAAGTTTTTGCTTCACGTATTAATATAATGATAATATCATAAATATTGGTGAAAGGGCTCTGATGGAAACCTTCTCTGCATAACCTGCTAAACATCTGGAGTAATAGTGTTTAAAAAAGGTACTTACAGAAAGGGTAAGTATTGCGTAACGATGAGTTCTTTTTTATTGTATGGGAGCTAAGTATACAACAAAGTTTTGTCAATATATTTCATGCCAGTTTTCTCGTAAGAATACACAGTTCATGATCATGATCAGTCATGTTTAGGTATCTTAAACGAACTAATATGCAAAATTTCGTGCCCGGGTCATTTATCGTTGAAGAGTTCACTCCCGAAGAGACAATCCTGACTATATCATCAGAATCCGAATATTTTTTATTCATGTTAACCATTACAGTATTTATGAATCGTCAGAAAAGTAACAGTTCAGTTCGTGCAACAAATCGTATTCGAGTATCTAAATCAAATGTGTTCGGGCGCGTGCTTTTAACCATTGAAGAGTCATTTTCGTAAGGAGACGAACCCGAGTGCAGTGTCAGTAGGCGAAATCATACATTTTAACGTAACATTGCAGCTCGCGACTAATAATAATTAAAATAATAAGTTTTATGGTTTATCCTGCGATAATCCGGGATTAAGTTATTGTGTGTGTGTTTGTGTGTGTGTGAATGATGTACGCTGTTGGCCGCGAGGCCTTTACAGCTTCACCGGACTTTAAAGGCGAGCATGCAACCACTACGCTCTAGCCAGCCAGAAGGGCAAGAGGCGACATACTGGAGGGCGCCTCGAAGAGGCGCCCTCGGTTGGGACAGTCGCTGTAGGGGGACGGGTGCACTACTAAGTGCACCGGTCAACCGCCGGCTATGGGAGAGGATCTACTACTACGTCGTCGTCGTCGCCCGTATTCTGAGCGGAAAGAAGGGATGACAAAGCATCGGGGGGTCGGTGAGAACATGTCGCGGCCGGCGGTGGCGGCAGGGGTTAAGTTATTACCATACCAAGTTTCACTGAAATCCGTTCTGTAGTTTTTGCGTGATTGAAACACAAAAAGACAAACATACAGGCAGACAATAATTGTAAAATAAATTGTTTCGGCCTCTATACCAATAAGGAAGTGTACCTCAATTAAAATTTTCAAAAAATAGTCAATGTACAGATTCGGGTTGGTTACAGTTTTATTATATGTATAGATTATTTTATATACCGATCCGAACCACCTTCCAAAAAAATTGGGGGATCCGATCAGAAATGCAAAATATATTTAGTGGATCAGACGGGAATCCATTATAATAATTGACTGCAGGGGATCGGTTTTGGGGATTGATCAGGAATAACCCCGCCCACTCATCCTGGAAAAAGGCGAGCGAGGTATTCTATGTATTATAAACTCGGTTTTTCCATGGATATTTGAGCGGTACCCTTTATTAAAATAAAACAGTTTTACAATTCTACAATACATGATTTATTTACCTACACATCATTATATGAATACGTCGGTCATAATCAACTATTACGTATCTAGCTAATTTTGCAACATTTTCCGTGAATTATTAAACAAATATAACCAAACACAATTTAATATGTGTTTGGTTATATTTGTCACATCGATAAACTCCAAGTGGTTTAAAACCGCTTCCTCCGTAAAGCCGTAGGAGCCCCCTGGTTCGAACGGAATGTCGATCTCCACTCCGATCTAGGTCTCGAACCTATTCGCGCCTATATTAAACGCATCTACCCATGCGAATCCGGTAATCGTAGTCGCCGCCGACTACGATCTCCCCCCCGACCCCTGCGGCCATATCCGGCCCATAGCCGGCGGTTGACCGGTGCACTTAGTAGTGCACCCGTCCCCCTACAGCGACTGTCCCAACCGAGGGCGCCTCTTCAAGGCGCCCTCGAGTATGTCGCCCCTTGCTCTTCTGGCTCGAGCGTAGTGTGTGTGTGTGTGTGTGTGAATGATCTACGCTGTTGGCCTCGAGGCCTCTACAGCTTCACCGGATTTTAAAGGCGAGCGTGCAACCACTACGCTCCAGCCAGCCAGAAGGGCAAGAGGCGACATACTCGAGGGCGCCTCGGAGAGGCGCCCTCGGTTGGGACAGTCGCTGTAGGGGGACGGGTGCACTACTAAGCGCACCGGTCGACCGCCGGCTATGGGAGGGGATCTACTACTGCGTCTGCGTCTACGGCGTCGCTCGTATTCTGAGCGGAAAGAAGGGATGACAAAGCATCGGGGGGGTCGGTGAGAACATGTCTCGGCCGGCGGTAGCGGCAGGGGTCGCGAGGGAGGTCGTAGTCGGCGGTGGCTACGATTAACGGATTCGCATGGGAAGATGCGTTCGCGAAGTGACGTGTTGACGCCTTTTTAATAAAGGCGCGAATAGGTTCGAGACCTAGATCGGAGTGGAGGTCGAGCGTAGTGGTTGCACGCTCGCCCTTAAGTCCGGTGAAGCTGTAAAGGCCTCGCGGCCAACAGCGTGCATCACTCACACACACACACACACACAATTTTCAAATCAAATCAAATAACATTTATTGTGGTCATAGGTTACAAAGATGGTATGTGTTGTATTTTACATAATACAGTAGGTTTCACTATGTCCTACCCGTAATCAGGCATACAATAATATCAAGATAACCTAATTAAATTAAACATTACTCAAATCTCTAAAAAAGAACCATTACATCTTACAAAGACATGCCATTAATATATATTATTGCTCACTAAAAGAAAATAAGAAATTATAATTTATTGTATAGAAAACAATGGAAATATTCATAATTAATATATATATTTGTGGATCCTGGCTTACACGAGTTACAATGATGGGAATACGTAGCGGGGTTAGTCCCATAACAACCAATATGTTATGATGTATTATTAAAAGGTATCATTTAGAAATTCCTGAACAGTATAATACTATTTCGTCGTTTTCGCATGCACAACATGTAAACTGGAACAAATATCTGTTGGTCACGCTAAGATTTGTCTCACGGGCATCGAGCCCGAGATCACTTGATCTAGTGATAGGGGCGGCCTGCGCTCAATTTACTAGGTCAAGCTATATTGTCATAGACGTCGTCGTCTTTTAGTTCAAATTATTTTAACACTACGGCACTGTAAACACCTTATACAGGTTGTTTGGCGCATCAACCAACAAAACTTTTTGAGGTTAAGTCCTAGTTTTTACCCACAGACCCTATCTCCTAAGTGTCACTGTAATACGATTATTTTTTTTGATTATTATAAATCGTTATAACTTCTTTGTTTGTAGTCGTATTTGCACCAAAAAAATCTTTATTGGATTCTCTAATGTAGGTATAATACATCTAAATAAATCATAAATTCATACAATAGCTACCAAAAAAATGCTTAATCGAGCTCTCAGTCTTAAAAATGAAATAATCTATGAAAAATGTCAAATTATTAATTAATTATAAAAAAAACTAAAAACAATTTTGAACATCATTTGATTTTAAAAATATCGCTACTTAATAAATACCCTTTCCAACAATATGCTACATGTCATTATTTGGTGCAAATACGACTACAAACAAAAAAGGTATGACGATTTATAGGCGATAATTCAGGTAATTTTAAAAAACAAATAAAAAAAATCGTATCTAGATTACAATGACACTTAGGACATAGGGTCTGTGGGTGAAAACTAGCACTTGACTCCCTAATCTCGCAAAAATGTTTGCCGGTGCATGAGCCAAACACCCTGCATATCTTTATTCTTAATTTAATACAGTTAAGATTTGTACTGGTTTGCCCAGGCCACCATACGGATTGCAGGTGTCTGGGGTGTAGACCACCTAATGTCCCGATAATGGTGCAATCTATGCCGCTATGCGGATCCCTAAGTCCCCTTGCCGCCATCCACAACCGTTTGTAGTGTGGCAAAAGTAACTACTTCCTCGCAAAGGAATGTGAATTTTCTGAAGAGGTTTTCCTAAAAGAAAAGTACCAAAACTATAAATACCGTTGCAGGCAGAAAGGTTCTCCAGTGGCGACCTCACAAGGTGCGCCAATGACCTGGTGAAGGTCACAGGGATTTTTGGGGAGGGCTTTTTCCTGCAGTAGACGTCTTTCGGCTGATGATATATCTTCATTTAGATATTTACCTACCTTTATAAGAACCCAATGTGTCACCTAGTACTATTTCTCTAAAAGGCAAACTTTTCCTCAATATTTCATTGTAAATACGGTAAAGTTTGCATACTATTGCGTAAGCCGTGCGTCATTGCCGCGCCTCTGCCGCGGCGCGCTCCCATTGGCTGTTGTACGCGACCTCCATCACGTATGCGCTTGCGCACCGATGTGGTATGCAACTCACCGAGTGGACGAAATGAAACGTGATATGGGCAGGCTTCTGACATTTGCTTAATTACGGTGTTCTGTTGATTTTAATAGGATGGTTTTTCCAAATTAATTAATGGCCACTTTTAAAGTTCTGGTGGTTATTTAACTTTTTTGATTGTAATAGACCTGTTCTCTCTCACCTGCATTCGTGTGAGAAGGTCTTTGCTTAGCAGTACAGCGGGCTTAGCTAAGTTGAAAGCATTTTGTTTTAATTTTTGACGCAATCGATAGCGTCTCGACTTTACGTTGTAAATTGTCCTTTTCCGTACATTTTCCGTTTTCTATTAGAGTTAATGAGCAAAAAGTTAACTAGGCCTTTCTGGGGAAGTCGTTACAATTTCACCCATGTTTATACCGATGTACAGACAGGCTACTTCAACAACTTCCTTAACACTATCTTAAGTAAGAGTACTAAGATGAACCGACAAAAGAAGGAACTTATCCGGTGAGAAGTAAATTTAACGGAGCTTATGTAAATAGCACCCACTATTAATATAGTAATGGTGGGTGCTATTATACTTACTATATATAAAGACGTAAGTAATGATAATTAAGTTCGAACGTGGGTGTGGCTGTGCGTAATCAAAACGTGTCCATTTATTCAAGAATTTCAACTATTACATTTAAAATGTCACGTCCCGGATCTTCAAAATGCTGCTATTAGTATTTTTTAACTAGTTTTTTTAATTTTTGCCGATAAACAGATGGGTAATTACTTACTGGTTTTATTAACGACTTCCTGGTCAACATATTTTGAAAATTATAATTAATTATAAGTGTAACAAATTAAGTGTCAAAAAAGAAGAACTAGACATATCTATGTGTCATACACACACTATATTTTGGTAACAAGCTAAGTGACACCGTGACCAGAAAAAAATAAATCAAAACCTTTTAAAAATAACTTTTGTTGAAAACAATGAACTAAAACGTGTGAAATTAATGGAAGCTAAAGCTTTTCGCAATGTTACAATAGCACCTACTTTACTGAACGTCTCGTGTTTAGTTGCAATACATTATATTCAATAAACGCTTGTTTCAGTAAGATTTTCTGGAAGTTTATTATTACGTTTTTATAACCAATTGGTACATCTTAACCTATTTACTTAATCGCGCCTAGGCCTAATTGAATTGTGCGTGTTTGTACATTACCTTCCCCTAAACCTATAATTACTGACACAAGCATTTTATTTCCGGGTATATTATCTACAATATTTATCTACACCTTAACAAAGTTAAGGTTTGCTGTAAAAATAGGGTCAATTGCCTATCAAAATACTGTCATCAAAATCCTTTTCTTAACGTTTGTTTGTTCAACTTGTGGCTACGTGAGTTTGCTTACGTGACTTCCACTGCCTATCACAAACCGTTGAATCATACGTCCAATATTACATTTAACATGTTAGCTGTGGGTCAGAAATAATTCTGCCTTCGGATGATATCATGTTTAATTGAGAGGAATTTAATTTTAATGCAGCTATAATTACAAACTTGAGTAAAAACTTCGGTAGGTAAAATTTTGACTTGAATATAAAGTAGTTTCGGAAATTATACTTTTGTGTTTTCGTTATAAAAATTTGCTGGACAGAGCTACTACTCCATATAACCACACTAAATCGCGGCTTGGATAGAGAGTACAAAGTTCCAATGGGCTTTTTCCTTACAGACCTCTCTGACTTTCTCCACTCTTATTGTTCGTCTCATACATGTTCGCCGGTTACGGAGACTCTTGACCTGCCCTTCAGATAAAATACGGTCTAGTTGGTCTATTAGCTAGTTAGATAGAATCTGATAATATATATCTGTACGGTGTTTGCTATTTTTTAATTTTACAATTTCGTTTGCGTGAAAATTCTAACTAACGCGCAACTCTACCGGCGATCGAAGGGGATTAAGATTTTTGTAGAATTTTCTACAAAGTTTGTAGAATAATTAGCCCTTTTATAGGAATTTATAAAGAGATGTATATATATGATGTATAATAAAAAGTCTCACAAGAGAATAGCTGTAGTTTCTGTGACAATAATATATACAATAATATGCGTGTGCATATATGTAACTTTGTTCACTTTTGTACTATATGTCAACCTTGGAAAAGTGGTATATTTTATTCCATGGTGGTTGCTGCTAAATATTCAATCAAAGATCTAACTATTAAGACGTACGTGCCGTGCTAATGAAAAAGAATACAATGATTGACATTGGTACTCGCAGGTTATTAATCATCATTACTTAGTTACGAACTATGAGAGTGGAGGAAGCCAGAGAGGTATGCAAGGAAAGAACCTATTGGAACTCTGTACACTCTGCCTGCCCCGCAAGGGATTTGATGATGATATAGATAGATAGATAAATTACTTAGTTAAATTGACACACCATAACCTTCAGCAATTGATATCTATTATAGCTATAAACAGTTGGTTTGAATTCAACTGTCTTTGTCGTCACTGCACTGCGAATTTGCTCCAAAGCGTCATTACCAATAAAAATATCATCAAGTGGAAAAATCAACTCTGTATTGTTAGTATTAGAAATCATTTTGCATTGCACATATTACGCCGAGGCTAGAATTTACGTCCTGTTATGAATAAATTTGTTTGTACCACGCCCATTTGTATCATTTTAGATTTTAGACGTGTCCACATTAATTTCAATTTCGTCCATCTTATGGTCAGATAATAGGATGTGATCGTGTTACATTGAATTAGATTTTTGTTCTTTGTTTTGGTCTTTTACTCGATATGCACTAGCGATGAAATCATCACTAGTGTATATCGAGTAAAAGACCGACGATGTTCAAAACAGCGTCTGCGCAGAAACCTAAATAGGTTTCTGTGCAGATGCTGTTTTGAACATCGTTTATGAGTGAAAGTCTAATTTTACGGACTAATTTTTAAATTCCCAATATTTAAGGTGCTTTGCACAAGCCATAATCAAAAGAATGTCAAGAAGGTCCGTATGTCATGATTATTCCGGGATAATTATTTTGTTGGTTCTATCCACATAGAATCGTTTATGACTTGCAAATTGTAAAACGGATTGCTAAGTTAATCGTTTATGACTTGCAAATTTTAAAACAGGTTGCTAAGTCATCAAGTTTTGCACTAAAGTTTCTAGAAGAAAATACAATAGTAATAGATACAACCTGTAAATGTATAGCATTTTATTTTCGTGTTATTTTACGGGTAATGTCCTTTGAAACTAAGAAAACATATGGAACTATATTCAATATTTTTTAGATCGCTACCTTTATCATCATTGGTCTTTAACTTTGATCCTACCCTTTCGCTGTCTTCTTATTATCATGATTCTCTGGGTCTTGGTGTTTACATTAGACTTATTTAGTCTCAAGCTTTAGCTTAGACAAATATTTATTTAACTAGATTTTATTTATTCACGCTCACATCTTTAGCGTAGCTAAGCACGTACTTGCTAGGTCTCATCAATTCAAATTGGTGTCAATTACATGCCTGTTATTTTTTCCTTCCTGACGTCCGATACAATATTTTTGACGTCAATTTCATTGATTGGAACAAGGCCATCTGATTTCTGATTAATATCATGGCCAGGTTTTAATTTCATTGTTATGTTTGGAGCTATTTAAGTGTATAAAGATGATTCGTTAGAATTTTATTTTACGATTATAATTTCTTGAGCTTCATTTTCTTCACTTCGATGTATGCAGATTTATAACCTATTGGTTGCAGAAACACGCAAATTCGCCTCACTGTTTAATGTTACTGGTTAATGTGACAAAATTTTATTTGAAACTCAAACTCGTCTGTCGTTAAGAGCCACATGCAAATTAGAGTGGGGAGTGCATAGCAACTGCAAGGGTAATGATAAGGCGGATAATCGGTTGACCTATATTTGTTTTCAATTAAGCTTTTAATACTCGAAGATGCAGAGATGTCTGATCGGCGATGTATCGTCGGAATGTATCTTTGATAAGTGTATATGAATTTGTACAGTAAGTCTGGTTAATTAGTTTGTCCATAAATGTTGAATGTGGTTTGAAGTAGATATTTTCAGGGATCAATGCAGCGTTATTTTTCATCATGATGATTTCTATATCCTATCTTCTTATTTGTTGTAATTAGCTTAAAACCAGATGTTACAGCTGTTGTGTATATAACGCCAAAAGGTGGACTTAAGACATGGTAAAGGTTGTAGGCAAAACTAGACTGGAAGCGTACAGCGAGAATCCGGTTATCGTGACGATCTGGGGGGATGATGGGGGAAGCGCGTGTTCTACAGTGGAAGTCTGCGACTGAGTCGCAGGCGTCCACCGCAGAACACATTGTGAAGAAATCACAGTGTGTTCTGCGGTAGATATCAGGAATCACAGTGGACGATGTCTAAATTCAGCTTAATTGTATATAATCTAAGGCATCCTATTTTTACATGAACCTAAACATTTATCATCAATTGTCACCTTCAAAGTACCCGTATAATTCCACAATCGTGCAATATTTTTTTATCAAGTGTCCATTCACTGCTATATTTAAACGTCTCATACATCAAGTTGTTTGCCACTAGCACCGTGATCGTTAGCGGAAAGTGCCTATGTGTACATTGCAACGATCGATCTACGACATCTGTTGTTTACCATACTGTCAACGGTTTGATAAAAAGTGTGTTAGTAAACTTGAACTGATTAAAGGTGATCTCCAATCTATTTAACTATATCATCATGCGAGATGCCTTGTCGATAATCTTAAAGAGTATAAAAAAGTTAAGAGAGGGGATAAATAGGAACATTGGTATGACAGGTGGTATAAAATTCAATAAAGGAAATGGACACTACAAATTGTCAGAGATTTAGGAGATTTTAGGATTTGGACGGTGGGACGCAGGTGATAGACGCTGTTGGACGTATCAGAGATAGTGTGTCATTTAGTTTAACCTTACGTTAAGTGTATTGCGTTAAGGATTAGAGATTTTATATATGACTACTACAAACTTTCCTTTTCCGATTATATCCGTTTTATTGTGCCCGTATTGTGTTATATGGCAATATACCGGGCACAATTCCAGACTCCGGACTCATACTGGGAATTTTTCGTTAGAAAAACTACATTTGTCCGACCCAGGACCTCGTGATCACAAAGCGATGCGCTTTGCCACCAGACCAACGAGGCAGTCACAATTTACTATTACTATTACTTCACATAAATATGTATTTCATTATTATCCCATCATTAGCTCTCGAATCACACACTTATACAATTAAGTAGCCATGTCAAGGTCACTTTAGAACAGTTTCTCCTTTACTACCGACCAGTCCACCATTTTTTATAATATTTGAAGAACCTGTTCGTCCAGTGAGTAGTAACTGGCTGATATAATTATATAAGTGTTATGTACTAGTCTTAGAATAAATATTTATTCTTAGGTACTAGTTTGGCTTATGGGCATAATTTGCAAGGTTGTTCGAAAAGGGATTTATGTTTTTTAATGTGTATTCTCTGTTTCTAGTATCGTATTGAATCGATTACACCATCTTTTGGATCTAGTATACTACTGGTTTCACCATTTCACCAATTCTATGAGGTCAAATTTTTTGAAACTGGTTCTTCGTTGTGTGCAGGTCTGGGTATTGCCATTATATATTCCTATGCAATTGTAAAAAGGCAAGCTGAATTACTTTGGGAACATGTAATTGCATGTAAGTGATACACACACACACATATACACACACGCACACACTCACCAATTTGTGTTTGAGTTGTTAAGGCTGTTTCAATAGACTGTTACGAAAGCAAATAAATAGGCACAGAAATACTGAAAATTACCGGAGCTAACTTACAACTTATGTTTCTTTGACGGTATTTTTTATTTCTGTATTTATTTCAATAGACTCTCTAACAAAGGTACTATAATCAGTATGTTTAGTGATATCGATGTCAAATGGGTTAATAATATCGATTAAATATAGTTATTAAATCGATGTTGAACATTCATTAACATTAAGAACCGCATTTCTGCAATGTCCGACCAAGTGTTTGTCCTACATTGGGCTCGGTGCATGTTCCAATTAATTCGCTTACGGTGTGTTCGACTTTCTCAACGTCATTATGGCTTATTACTTGTGCAACTATCTTTTTTGCAGTTTTCGCTAAAGTGAGCGTATAACAAGTTACTTTCAGTGATGTTTGCTGTTTTTATCGTGAAATTCACTGAATGTTAAATACTACCAAAAAATTAAATAAGTAAATCTTTCTCCTGGAGAGCATGCTCCAGTAGTCTCGTTGGTTTACTGGCGAATGATATGACTGGTTTTAACGAGGTTCTGGTTTCGAATCTTAGGTCTATATCGATCGAAAGATCGATATAGATCGATATATCGAGATATCGATGACTAGGTCAAAGTGTTACTGGCAATGGTAATTTATCTTTTAAAATTCAACGGTAGTCTGGAGCGTGGAATTTTGGCTGGTATGATAGCAATAGGTACGGTGTTTATGTTTTATATAAAAAGTTGTTCGGTATAACCAACCTAGTGTCAACTAAATAATTAATTACACAAACACGCTAATTAAATCAAATGTGGGCGTGAGTTCTCGTTATCAGAGTTACCTTGGTGATATTCCATATATCTACGGTAATGACACGTGAAATGGGTACTCATAAGCAGATACGTACACAGACGCTATCTCTGAACAGATGGTCAAAAGGACTTTTGAGCATTTGTTTATCATAAGCATGTTTCCATTCATTTGCCTGAGCAAGACAAGTCAATGTGTTTTAAGTTATTGATGATCTTCACATTTGATCAAAAGGATCTTAAAAGCTAACGTAATAGGATAGCCTTAAATCTGTGAAGGTAATATATATACTATGCCATGCAATATCCAATATAGTCTGATTTTAAAGCTAAAAAGAAAGATTTGAGTCTGTTGTTGAAACTGAATAATTTTAGTCAAACTTGCCAACAAACTTAGTCATTCCAATAACAAGTTGACGGAAGTAGAAAATAAAGTTACTTTGACTTTCTATAAATTATCCAGTTCTATTTGAGACAAGATTTGCTTCATTTCAATCGCATTCAAGCGTTCGAGGTCACCTACTTTCTAAAGGATATAGAGCATGTTGTGGGTACAGGAGCGATTTTCAAACTTAAAATTCAATGATGATTGATGAAAATAAGTGCGAAAATTTAATGGAATGCGCCGTATAAAAGTTTGCAATGTACTGCTCTGGGAAAAAATAAAGAAAAATAAAATTGTGCTATTTGAAATATAATTTCAAGCCCAACATTTGATTTTAGAGCAATAAGATTTTCAACCTCATTATGGTTCATTCTACTAGGTTTGTAAATTTGAATTTTAATCCGACATTTTGTTTGTAAGTGATCACAAAACACTTTCATATACATATATGAAAATACAACATTAAAGGTGACCTTCATTATAGTGTAAGGTCAGTTATTCTTCACCCAGTTCAATAAAACCATTCGTCATTTCGACCAGCGTGTTCTTTTAAAAATAAACTTGGGATTTCTGCTGACGTCAGACAACGGGGCAACATAACCGACCTCAAGGCAATACCTTTATTATAAATTCTTTATTGGTATACGATACCGTATACTATCCGGTTACATTCCAGGATCATCTTTTTTGATTTGTTCAAACATGGCAAGGTTATGTAACAGGGCTTGGGTTGCATTATTTTTGCCCACTTCCATGCGCACTGCCGCGAAAATGGATGAGAAGGGTTAAGATGAAGTCCAGGATGATCTTTTTTGATTTGTTTAAACACCAGAATGTTATGTAATAGGGTTCTGGTTGCGTTATTTTTGTCCACTTATATGCACCTTGCCGCAGGATTGGACTGAATGTAAATCAGAGGTAATTTTAGGGGGATTTTGTTTGTGACTAAACCGTTACACATCCCATCACTGTAACTCCTGTAAGCCAGGATCCACAATAACCTCTATAGATAATGCTCCGTTGGTTCGGGCATATAGAAAGAATGCCAGAGGAAAGAATGACAAAACATATACAATGTGAAAGTGGAAGGATGCAGGTACCGGGGAAGACCTAGACTATCTTGCCACGACCAAATAAACCGAGTCTTATCTGATGGAAAAGTCAAGAGTCTCCGTAACCGGCGAGCGTGTATGAGACGAACTATGAGAGTCGAGGAAGCCAGAGAGGTATGTAAGGAAAGAACCTGTTGGAACTCTGTACTCTCTGCCTACCCTGCAAGAGATCTGGCGTGAGGTTATAGATAGATAGATAGATAACACGAAGCTTTGAACCTCGGAGTGTTCCGGGGAGTGCGTTGTCTTGGAATTTTAACCAAATTTAATTGGTAAGAAAAAAAAAAACATGAGCGGGCTAAAACTATTTCCACTTTCCTCCTTTGCAAATCGGTGTAAACAATACAAAAATTGTTAGATCAGCCATCAAAACAAGGAAACTACATACAGGATAAGCATAGTCGGCAAGCACTACGACTACAAATGATTTGTTTTACTAATAGGTATGGCAAAAACGCTTAAAAGCACCGATTATTTCCGAGTTTCTACGAGGTTCGTGTAGTTACACCACCGTCACGCCTATATTCCCCAGAGGGGGTGGCAGAGGTGTACTTGGTACACCCACGGTTCGCCGACGATGTTAGGTCCCATGTAATAGGGGGCGAGCCTATTGCCATATATCGGGCACAATTCCAGACTCCCGAACTCATACTGGGAAGTTTTCGTTAGAAAACTTCATTTGTCTGACCTAGGATTTGAACCCAGGACCTGGTGATTACCAAGCGATGCGCTTTGCCACTAGACCAACGAGGCAGTCAGAGACTCTAAGTGGTAAGGATCTAAGAATGTCTCTGCCAGAATACTTATGTTGTTCCAAATATGTCATCATTCTTACTAGTTAAGCCAGAGAGGTATGTAAGGAAAGAACCTGTTGGAACTCTGTACTCTCTGCCTACCCCGCAAGGGATTTGGCGTGAGGTTATAGATAGATAGATAGATAGATTCTTACTAGTTTTGTCTTGTAAGTAAGAATTGCATCATCCATGTAACATGTTCAGATTATATTTTCATAGCTCCTCTTTCTTATATTTATCCTCAAGCTACATTCACAGATGTAGTCACACAATAAATCGCTATCGCCAATACCGTGACAATAGTTTTTCGATAAAACTCGTGCGCTGGAGTCGATGACGTCACAGAGGCGCGCTGCTCTCGACAAATCAGCGGCCGCGGTTCCAGGGGCTCGGCATCGAACTGTCATGGCCGCTATTTGTCTGTGTGCGTGTTTCCGTGAATGTTGTCTTATAAGAGGGGCTTAGTTCTACGATAAAAAGGTGGTTTTAATGTCACGCTATTGCAGGTTTTGTGTAAGAGTGTATTGTATAGTTAATGAGTTGTTCGTCTGTCTTTGCTTAAAGTTTGAGGCCATTTTCTATGATAATGATTATGTGATAGGTTAAGTAGTGTGTGAAGATTGCGTTTTCTGATGAAAATGTATACTTATCGGCGTGAGTCTATAAACTGTTATTTTCCTTTTGTAAAATATTGTTTTATGTTGAAATATCAACATTTCATAATTTGTATCATAGTAACATTAGTAAGAGGAAAAATAAGAAGCATCAGATAAGAATAACACAGAGACATAATTAAAGCTTTTTTTTTAATTTATCAAAACACTTAAACTACAATAATAATCTGAAAGGTTTGTAATACATTATATTATCGTATGACATTGCAACACTGTTTTAGAACAACGTGACTTATCACATGAATAATGAAAAATCGTGAGTTTACTTTCCTATCAGACTTCCTAGATTATATTAATAATGATTTAAGTAAGTTTAAGTTTTAGTATTTTTCTAGATTTTGGTAAGAACCTTTACCTAAAGTCTCAATGCAGTAATCCCGTTCACTTTTGGGTTAAATTTTCTTCAAAATGTATTTCATGATCTTTGATTAGATTTATCATTTTAATCAAGACTGAAAAAGAGACTGCTGTGCTATGCACCATAGGGTGTGGTGCTAGTTTAGGGTTTTAGTCGTCGGTTTCTGAAACAACAGCTTACAGCATTCACCTGTCCATATTTTTAGATTTTGTCAATTTTGAAACTGATGAGTCATACGGATTAAGGTAAATATGTTCTTGAAGTTGTGTTACCATGATTTAATTCTTATAATGACGTATGCTGTGCAGTTGTTTTTGCCAGCTAACATTTTCCTTATTATTCCACCTGCGATTTCAACCATTGAACTAAACTAAGTTTTTGACCAATTGAGCTGAGATTAAAAACCATGTTATGAACCAATTATATTGCAAAACTTATTCAGCGTCTAAATCATTGTAATTATTATAAGGTTTCTGGAACATGTGTACATAGAAAATTTAAAACATTACTCAATTGATGTATTTTACAACATAAAATATCATCGTTTCATCACCTTACATAATTATACATATGACAGTATTTGCTGCTACTAAACAGCGTAATCTATCAAGCGAAAATCAACAAATTACCCGGCTCGCACTGTTTACCCATAAAGAATGCTAATATGTGATGTAAATTAGCGGACAGATAACAAGTCTGCTAAGTTGTAAGATTAAAGTTTTCCTTTAAGGACATTTGTATTCACTTCCCTATTTACTACTAGTATTTCATTACTTGTGTAAATTTTAGTTATAATTTAATGATCCTCAGTCATATTTTCGGCATCATCTATTTCTCTTTCCCTTGTAGTTAGGCTTTCTTGCTTGTTTTTTGTATCATTATTGTTTTACTGTATTACATGATTTTCAGCTATATTACTATCTAGTTTGATTCCTGGATCTATTTCTGTTTTTCACTCTTTAATCTTGTTATGAATAAGATAATAATTGGATTTACTGGTCCTTTACTCAACATTTTCAGTTTGATAATAATAGGTGTTTTAAGGCTCAATTTAATTACTGGTTGCATTTTACTGGTACTTAGTTCGTTTTACCTAGTATTTATATGGAGCTGTTGTTAGAGATGTTTTTTCGTTTAAAGTAAACGTCGATTGCCAATCATATCACAGGATAAAGCTGTTTATAGTTATAAAACTAGATGCGTATAGTACAAGCCGGTCGTAGTGGCGATCTTTGGGGAGGCCTTCGTCCTATAGTAGACGTCTGACGGCTGATGATGATGATGATGAGGGTAAATTTAACATGTAAATAATGAGAACACATTTAAATTATGTTCTATATTAAGCACATGTTTGTCTTATTGGATTCTTTAATCAGTTCATCGTATGATTGGCATCTCATCCAGACAGGTGATCAACCCATAATAATGGCGTAGATCATGAGGATTCTATAAATGGAAAGTATTAAATAAAACCGGCGGCGCACGCGGCGACCGATCGTAAGACATAGAACGACCAATCACAGAGCTCGGTGGCGACACACCAACCAATGATTGTTACGTCATTATACCATTAAGGTGGCGTTAGGTATGTGTCAGGAAGAACTCGTTTCCAAAATATTTTTTCATGAAACATCTTTAAGAAAGGTGTATTTTGTTTAACTGGATTTTTTCCCTTTCTTATCTTGTATTTATTTGATCTTCAGAAAATGCTTCGTTATTCTAAGTAATGGTATAAAAATATGAAAAAATAGCTAAGGATAACGAATGAAACGTCTTAATTTTTTTTTGTTGTTGTTTAAAAAAACGTTGCCCCACACTAGGATTTATCCTGTGTCGTGGGTGCGATTACAAACATGAAAATTCACATACACAAATACCCAGACCGGAACAAATGGTTGTGGATCACACAAAGATTTGTTCCGTGCGGGAATCGAACCCGCGACTATTAGGCACAGTAGGGCGGGGCGGGCTAAGCCCTTAACCACTGCGCTAATTCGTCCGTAATTATGTCATCTATGTGAAAATAAAAATAATAATATAATATAGAATGTATGAGATATATCAAACATACTTTTTGCTAGATCTACAATATATCACAGTGGTATGCACTGAGCAGGTGCCATAGATCGATTATTTTATCATACTTAGTCACATATTTTTAGCTCGTTATTTATACCATCATTGCTTGGGTTATGTAACGTTCAGGACAGGACAAGTCAACAGTCTCCGTAACCGGCGATCGTGTATGAGACGAACTATGAGAGTAGAGGAAGCTAGAGAGGTATGCAAGGAAATAACCTGTTGGAACTCTGTACTCTCTGCCTACCCCGCAAGGCATCTGGCGTGATGATATAGATAGCTAGATAGATGTCACATTCCTTAATTTATCAGATAGCCGATTCTGCCTACGAACGATACATTGTAACACAAATTCGCAAAGGCTGCTTTTAAAATTCTAACTATCTTAATAAACGCAACCTCCTCGTCATTCAGTGTGTATATTGTTGATTGATTCGCGCATACATACAAAAATAAAATTAGTATACACACGTCACTTTCATCCGTCGTAATGGTGTGTGTATGTGAGTATGGCCGCTACACAATGCGAAACAACTATTCAGTTGATATCAGACCGTCGCATCGACCAGACGTCTCGTTTCATATAATTCTTCTAATCCCTCGCGGAGTTGTCACCGACTTCATTACCTTGTAGTGAGTTGTGTTGTGTTGTGATTATTCTATCAAGTTCTGTGGTAAGTTTAACGTTACGCTATATTTGTCATTCAACCGTGATCTTGATATTTCACGTGTTTCAATATCCAGAAATAACGTTTTTGGCACACAACACCGTTCTTTACCCTTGACGTGTGACTGAAGCTAATTCGTTCACTTAAGCGATTCATTTTTTATTGCATACCTTGATATTTCAATGAGTTTTAACTGAGAATGTCATTCGTGCGTTAAGAATGCCTCTGCACTTGTAATTTTCATCATACATGCTGTTTCAATTATTGTATCTTCTTTATCAATTCATTAGCATAACTACACCAAGAAAATTACACTTTATACAAGTGTTCAGGTTTTAATTTAATTTGTTCCTGAATGTCACATTTTAATACACTAGCGAGAATATTTTCAAGGTTGACCAAGTCCAATGCGCTCTGTCGTTTATTTTTATTACATTTCATTTAATTTTCTTTACTGTGTCATTTCACACGTGATAAATTATCGCATACTGCGCTATCTGGTTTTAAATTGTAGAATATTTCTGTATTAAGATTGATCTATCTACATTGTAAGCCAATAGAATTTTAGTTTGCTTCTGATGATTCTTGATGATGTAAAACATCTTATAGTTACATAAAGGGACTTTGAAACAAATTGGTATCTTCATATTGCTGATACACTGAAAGCCAAATAGATCTTAAGAGCGAATGGGAATTGAACTAACTTCCGTCCATTTGTTTAAGCCCCTTGAACAACTAGATAGAAAACAATCGTCGTTTCTGATTCGTTTACCGGCATTATGGGGCCGAGGTGAATGTTATTTCAACGGCTTTATTCTACGTCATATAGAAACACTTCAGATAGGTACAGGTCATTATGATATGTTGTCCTGCAGTCTTTGGGCTTGATATCAAGTATATTCCCTTTTTACTAATTGTCATAAAACACATCCGCAGTATTATACTTAATCGTGTGAGTGTTGTGTGCTCTATATATTAAATCTTGGTTTTATTTTAGGTATGACTACACAAAATAAGGTTTTCCATACAATGGTGATTCTATGGTAATAGCTCTGTCTATGCATCCGTTAGGTCTGTTGTATGTCTTTTAGAAATGAATAAATGTACTCGTAATTATTTATCCAAGACTCGATGCCCTACTTTTACGATCCTCTCTGCCGCCGACCTGTTATTTTTATGTCGTTTTGTATTCATCCATTCCTATCCTTGAAAGGTTAACAGTCTTCCACTGCCAAGGTCGACCAGGTTATAGTATACGGTGGTATGCTCTAAGGTTGTTGACTTTCATTCAAAGTAGGTGGTATTGTTTCCACCATAGCGACTACTTAAATTTCGGTTTATGTCATATTCATCATCATTAGCCTACGTCAGTCTATTACTAGACATAAGCCTCCGCAAAACCACGTTATTCTGTCTGCTTTTTGGTTCTTCTCTTTCAGCTGCTGCCAGCCACCTTACGTTTATCGTCACTCTATCCAACAGGTTGTCCTACTTTTTTCTAAGTGCCTTATTATTATGTTCTAAAGGCCTATTTCATCTAGGTTGTTGCCTTATCTTAGAAATAATTTAAAAAGTCACCGCACTTTTTGAATAAGTTTATTGTGTTTGTTTTGTCTAGAAAACAATTTTAAATCTTTCTATCTATCTATCTATATCATCACGCCAGCTCCCTCGCGGGGTAGGCAGAGAGTACAGAGTTCCAACAGGATCTTTCCTTACATATCTCTCTGGCTTCCTCCACTCTCATAGTTCGTCTCATACACACTCGCCGGTTACGGAGACTCTTGACTTGCCCTTCAGCTAAGACACGGTCTATTTGGTCATGGTAAGATAGTCTAGGTCTTCCCCGGCACCTACATCCTTCCACTTTCGCATTGTATATCTGTTTTGTCATTCTTTCTTCTGGCATTCTTTCTATATGCCCGAACCAACGGAGCATACCCTTTCTCATCTTTACACCGATACTATCTTTAATACCTACTCGCTTTCTTACTACGCTGTTGCGAATACGGTCGGTCAGCGTGACTCCGCACATCTTCCGCAGAGATCGCATTTCGACCGCATTTATCCTGCTTTCGTTCTCCTTCTTACATACCCAACTCTCACTGCCATATAACAGCGTTGGGACAAGCACTCCGTTATGCATGGCCAGCTGCGCCTTTTGGCTTAAGTGCCGGTTCCCAAGTAGGCTTCCCATCGCACCATTCACTCTAGTACCTGCATTCACTCTTCTCTCTATATCAGCGGTGTATTTCCCATCCTTACTGAAGGCGCATCCAAGATATACAAACTCATTCACTTGCTCCAGCACATCGTTACCAACCACAATCCTTGCATTCGTTCTGGTTTCTTCCCGTTCAAAAACCATAATTTTGGTTTTCTTCACATTCAAATGTAAGCCATTGTTTATGCAGTCGTCTCTCATAACTGTGACTAGTGTTTGCAGATCAGTGGCTGTTGGCGCTATCAAAACCGCGTCATCTGCATACAATAGGTGGTTTATCACTAGATCACCCATTTTTACCCCTTCAGTCATCGCATTCAGTCTTTGAAGACTTTTATCCAGATACACTATAAACAGCCTAGCGGACAACACGCAACCCTGCTTGACGCCGATTTTAACGTCAAACCAAGGTGACATGTTACCACCCACCCGTACGCATGCCTTGCTGTCCACGTAGGTGGACTGGACGGCTCGCAACAGGGTGCCGTTTATACCATACTCTGGCAAAATGTCCCAAAGTCTCTTTCGCACGACTCTATCAAACGCCTTCTCCATTTTAAATATTTCACGAAATCTTATGTTCTCTCATATCTAACGTCATAAGCAGCAATATGGAATAAATAAAATGTGCTGTTTTTCCCTTCAAACACCTGTTTTTACATAGTTTATTAATTGTTCTGCCTATAAATTCAATATATCAATATATATAGTTGGTACTACATTTTGTTTTTTGTTTGGAACATAAGTTACACCTTTTACAATTAGTTAAGTATCAACGATGAAACTGGTTTTAAAAGATGTGTTAGTTTTTGCTCCTTCTGACTTTATATTCAGGGTACTTAATTATAGTGTCCCTTGCGAATCAGGTTTGGTTTATATGTCCGTAGATATTGGTAACCTGTTTATGGTAGTAATATGCTGTTCCTCTAGCTTCGGTAACTTTAGATGTATTTTCATTTAAAGGTTAAGGGAATAATTCATCAGAATGTCAGATATTTTTTCATATAACTAGAAATTTTAAAGATTATTCCATGCATACCAAGAAGGGTATTGACTGCAAACAAAGTATAGCAGGTAACATTTTTTGCGTGTCATTCAACACACGCTCTTTAAGTGTTACAAAAATCATAGTAGTGGAATCGTATAAACAATCACCTTTCTGAAATTTGCTCTCGGTCTAATTAAAATTGCTTTCTGAAATTTGCTCCGGTGCTTACTATCTAAATTTATCTATTGAACCAGGAGGTACATCGTAGAAGCTAAGTTCGCACCTAATTGACTTACGTCAGGTACAATCCAGGGTCTGTCAATTGACTCCGGCGATCTTCAATTCATGATGATAATTGAATTTTTCCGCTGTATACCAATCACCTTGACTCATGAATGTCAGCGAGCAGAAACTGTTGGAGGTAAAGATTTAATCCGATTAAAGTTTGAGTAGATTATTGTATTAACACAATATTTAAAAATACCCAGAAAGACATACACTAGGTATACGGACTAGGAAAAAATTAAGGACTCCGCGTCACTCATGTCAAAAGTAACACCTTACAGAATTATGAGTGACTTGAAAAAATTTATAAAACTACTGGATTCATTCCTTCACATTTTATTGGGTTGTAAAATTATTTTTACATTTTTTCACATTATTATCCAAATATCACAAGTTTGTTAATTGAAACAAAATGGACAACATCACTTTTCTATTTCCTGCCACAACTCATCTCATCGTAGTTAAATCCCAGATAATGGTTCAATGATAAAAACACTGTAAAGAGCCCACGTGACTATACACACGTGCGCACAGATTGAATAAGTCTACCTGACGTTCGCGTTATCAATGCGTTCAGAATCACGAATGTAGAACGTGATGTATTTTTGAATTTCGTTTTTTTTAACGAACGTGTCTATATAATTTACGGACGATTAAGCGCAGTGGTTAAGAGCTTAAGCCGCTCCGCCCAGTGTGTCTAATAGTCACGGGTTCGATTCCCGCACGGGACAAATATTTGTGTGACCCACAATTATTTGTTTCGGTCTGGGTATTTGTGCGTGTGAATTTTCATGTTCGTAAACGCACCCACGACACAGGAATAAATCCCAGTGTATTTAAAAAAAAAGTATTTTTTTTTAATCTTGCGTGCATTGATTGCTTGATTATAATTATGAAGAGGTTGGTTTATGGTAGAGATCCATGGATTGGTTACATGAAGTTTTTTTGTTGTATCAGTATGTAGGCTACTTGATTCTATGCTATCACTCCGCTCGCTGGACTTAGTCGCGGGTCGATCCCGGCACGGGCCAAATCTTTGTGTCACCAATGTTAGTTTCGGGCGGCGCGGGAGTGTTTGCGTACATCTGTGTCTTTCATGTTTGTAAAGGCACCTACTACACAGGAATAATTTCTAGTAAGTAAGCTATGTTATTTTTAATAAAAAAAGCATTCATCCACTAAATCTTTTTGTTGCGGTTTGGGTGTGTACTTTAATCGCCGCTCGGAACCATATTTTTTATTTTGTTTGTATCAGACTTATCGCTTGAGGTAAAGGCAAAGGTGCCTTTATAAGTACTAAAATCACATTCGCTCAGTTCGTATATTTAACCTCATTTGTAAGAAATCTGCTTCATTTATACTATGCTCCCAGTAAAGTCATGCCGCCAAGCGAACGTGTTTCGGCTCTAGCTCGATTGATTCGGAACTGGGTCTAAATTCGGTTTCCTCAACCTATATAAGAGAGAATAGGCTATTATTAAGTCAGCGAGCTACATTTCCGACTCTATCGTCACTTTCCATCAGGTGAGATAGGAATAATTCGCTGACCAGTCGTAAATAAAAAAGAAGTTAGCTAAGTTACATGATATACGCGCTCGTAGCTTTGTGCGATCGCGGTGTTTTTAGCGATCGCCAAGGTTAAGCAGCGTTCGACTAGGTCGGTCTGAGATGTATGATCGTTTGTGGTATTTTCATATTTGAGCGCCTCTGTGCTACGAAAGGCACGATAAGCTGTTGGTCCCAGTTACCATTTATTGTGGTAGTCGTTAAGTCAAGTTGGAGGCCTTATAGGCGGCTTGGTAAGTTCCAACAGCAGGTGGCCACAAACCTGCCTCCGCCAATCCGCACTGGGTCCGCGTGGTGGAGTAAGACCTAATCTCTCTCACCTCGATTTGTGTGAGAAGGCTTTGCCCAGCAGTGGGACAGCACAGGCTGCTATTATTATTATTAAACTTTAACTTGTTCTATCTCGGCCTAGTTTTAAGCCAATATTCTAGGCAAGAATGTTGTCGTCAGTAGCTTGTACCGCTCGCTTGTACCCATTTGTAAAAATTATAAAACTGAAAAAGCCACGCTTTTTACAGGCTCATCACAATTACAAGGTTCTATGACCACAATGCATATGAGTCAAATGTTATTAGTGATGCAAACGTATCATAATTAAAACTAGTCTCTACTCTCTCTCTACGTCTCGACTCTAGTCACTCCGTAAGGCATGCCTTAGTTTAAAGCCTTAGTTCCCAAAGTGGTCCAGATGGACCCCGGGGATCCACGGGAGACTCGACGGGGGTCTACGTTGGTGTGACAAAAAAATGGGGGTTACAATTCGTAAGCGGATCCACGAAAATTTATTTGCTTTCGATAGTGAAGAACTAAAATGTTGGCTTGACCTTGCCTGTAGGCAGATAATCTTTTAAGAAGCTCGGCGACTGAGACTTGTAAAAACTTGCATATTTCATATTCAATACAACGTGTTGAGACTTGCAAAGCGCCGCCGCCGTCCGCAACGCTTGGTCAGACGTGCAAAGGGACGAAATACGACTTGTGGTGTGTGCTTGCAATCTTATTTATTTATTTATTTATTTAGGTTAACCAACAATTATTTACACTAGTACATACATAGTATTTTAGTTACATGAATACATTACCGCATGCACAAACCGTATGATTGACTAACTAAATACACTACTAAACTAAGAATATGTTTGATATTCTAGTTTACAAAATTTAGGTTAAAGTAAAGGTGAATAATAAAGTATGATAAAGAATTAATAATAAATAATAAAATAAATTAAATTAGAATTAACATAATTATGTGGAACAATTAACAACAACTTTGTAAAATTTGTTAAGATTATCATGGTGTACATCAACTACATCGTGGCACTTGTTTAAAATTTTACATAGCCGTGGTATTGGCGAATTTGCACCAAGCACCGTCCTGCGCAATGGTGGGCAGAGTGGCGTGATAGCATTTCTGGGATAACGAGTTGGAGCGCGGAAATGCAACATGCCCAGTATACCGGGACAATCAATTTTATTCCTCAACAACCTATATAATAAGACAGCATCTATTATGTCTCTACGTGTTGATAGGGAGCGTATCTTGAAGTACTGCAAGCGAGAGTTGTATGAAGGTAGCCGCTTGTCTTTACCTTGCGAAAACGCAAGATGCCACAAAAGCGTTTTTGGACACGTTCAAGCGTTAACATATGAGTGGCGTAGTGTGGTCTCCATACAATACAACAATATTCCAATACACTTCGAACAAGACTGTTATATAGCACAACCTTCGTGGTGCTTTTTTGGAAGCCTTTTGTGTTACGTATTATAAATCCTAACATCTTCTTCATCATTATTTCGTGGTTGGAGCTCAGCCACAACTCAAATTTTCATAGTTAGATCTATACTTCACATTTTTTGTCGAATTTTGAGAATACTGTAGAAATGTAGCTGCAGGGGGTCCACTGGAACCAGCTAGATTTTGAAAGTGGTCTATGAGAAAAAAAGTCTGAACCTCTGGTTTAAAGTTAAAAATTCGCCTCTATTCTCCAAGTGGGGGTGGCAAAGGTGTACTATGGACACCACCTTTCGCTGGCGACGGCAGTCTAATATCTAAAAGTCAGAGTGAGCTATTTGCTACTTATCAATTGAAATAAAACTATTTTTTCCGATTCCGAACTTAAAAATCAAAATAAACCGCGATAAAATCCGAAAAAATAGTTTTATTTCATGTGTAATATTCGCGTAAATCTAAGAACTCAGTACTTATCAATTGCTATTATACCAGGTAAAATTCTAGACTGCAGATTGCTACTGCGAAATCTATTTTATATAAAATCCCAATAATACCTAGTGCGCCTTAGGATTTGAATCTAGGACCTCACGATCGCTAGCCACATCATGTGTCACTAGACAAACGAGGGAGTCATTCGCCATGGAAATTTTTGTTAGTAACTCGTATGACTTCATCAACGTCCGAAACCTTGGTTTCGCGAATATGGGTTGTTCCTATAAATTCTATTGTTTATGACGTCTGGTTCGATATCATTGGAGAATTCCATTAAATGTCATTGTGTTACAAACGTAACAGCATAAAGCTAAGAGATTTCTTCGCGGCTATCTCTGTTTTATGGTTTTATAATATCTTTCATCTCAGCTTTAAAATTGTTGCCCTTGAAACAAAAACTCTAATGTTTTCGTAGTATATAGTAGACGAAAGACTTCGACTGCAAGACAAACGTCTTAGGTAGTGAGCAAAGAAGTCGGACGAGACTGGGCAGCATGAAAATGTTAACACTATTTTCATATCAAATTCTCTCGTGAGTGCTGGGTTGAACTTAATAAACCATACCAACAAATAATAACAATATGTAAAGTAGCCTTCACCACGTTGACCCAGAGAGAATTGATGGAGGCAAGTTTTCGGCCATCTTCTATTGGAACTTACCAAACCGACATTAAGGTATCCAGATCGTCAACACATACATACGTACGTAATTAATAATTTGTTCTCAAAACATGTATGTTAAGTATTACCGATAGTATTTATATCCTTATCGCTCATATATTAAACTTCATTTTAATTAATTCTAATTTAAATAGTCCTCTCGACAAAACCAGTAACCTGTATAAAGAGGCAGTTAATTCGCACGCGACATTTGTGGTATTCTGAATACTAATGCATGCGGAAATATTCTCACTATCAACGGCAAGGTCAGATAATATAACGTTTAATCGATTTTTGTATTTCAATTTTGAAATCATTTCTACACGCTTACCGTGTTAAGTATGATTCATGTTGCTAATATACAAAATTTTATAGTTAATCATTTCAATGCTGAAATGTCTTATGGCTCATTATTACTTAGTAAAAAAATATAGAGACGAATTCTATTCTATTCTATATCATCACGCCAGATCTCCCGCGGGGTGATGCAATTAAAATTGTTTGAAATATAAGATGTTTAAGAAACCAATAAAACACCTTCATAATGAAGAGATACTTGAATCTTGCAGAAATACCTTATATGAAAAACTTGCAAAATCACATTTACAATTTAACACTAAAAAGTTATCAAATTAGTATACCGAACATTGTGGAAATTACACAGAAATTGTATAGAAGCTAATTGAAAACTAAAATGAAACAATTTCTCACCTTTCCACAACTTTTAATATAGATTCACACAACTGCTTGGTTGATCTAGTGGACCTGGCTTCGAAGCCTAGGTCACACAAATGATTATTAAGAGATATCTATGTAAAAAATCTCAATACCAGTCCAGATTCTGAAATCGTGTTTGCTGTAATGGCAATTGGTTCGCGCCGTTTTTTTGAGACTTACATCGTCTGCAAAACGTGATTGTACACACATATCTCGTGTGTTCGATTCACTTAGCAACCTTCTTTCATGCTTATTACATATGTTCATTTGTCGTGCTTATTCACAATACCTTGATCTTCATTCTTCACACGGCAACCGTGTATAACCAGATGTAACCGGTCGCATTGTATTATCACGAGTACATAATGTGGAAAATCACTTCGCCCGACCATCATCACTTTGACAAACAATAATCGTCATATGCAACGTGGATTTATAACATATAAGATTATTGTGACTAAGCAGATACTGGTTTAAATCATACCCCATTTTTATTACTTGAAAATTCTGTAACTGAAATTGTGAATCATCTATGTCTAATTTCTATAAGTGTAGGCATGTCTACTTAAATAGTTTCATTTATTTGTTAGCTTATAGCTCCCCGTTGAGTTAATTTTTGATTGTGGCAAAGCTACCACAGAAATTTTGTTTATAAATTAAGATTTCTGCGGTTACTACAATTACTAAACTTGACGGTATCCAATCGTAGTTTATTATTTAAATAACGTCATGTTGAGGTTTGTGGTGCGTACATCGTAAAGCCTGTTGGGGGATCTTTGGGGAAGGCCTGCCTTTTGTCATGCAGTTGATGTCTTTCGTAGATTGATTGAAATATAAGCTATCACCTGTAGCCCCTCTTGGACTTAAGTTCTGGAGTATTTGAGTAAGGTTTGAAAAAGTAAATAATAAAAGTGTACAAGGATACTTTTGGATTTACTTATGGTTTGAAAAACAGCTTAAATCTGTCTTTACTATTCCATCATCAAAAATGCGGCAATTTTGGAATTAACGACTATTTCCAAATCCCTTCGAAGTGGCGCTACCAGGGTCGTTTCTATTTGTTTCATAGTGAAATTAAACATTACTGCAAGCAAAGATTTGCTTGTTATATGATAGTATGTAAACAAACATTTTGCGACTCCGAAACGTAAACCTGTTTCATGACATTATCACATTGTGTGTGTGTGTGTGTGTCTGTGTGTTTATTTCTAACATGCCTCTTGAGTAAGATTTATTTTTAAAACCGATATTTCGCACGCAAGATAATTTAGCATAGGAATTCCCCTATTAAATCCGTAATTATTGCTTAGTTTTTCGATTATACATATGTTCTGGGGATTACCTTAATCCATGTGCGACTCAGTGGCTGCAAACAAAAAAATGCAAAACATTGAATGACGACTCATTTGACGTTTATTCAGAATTTTCCTCGATTAATATGTAAATTGTGTTTTACTAACAAATCTGATATAAACATTTCCTTACTCTGTATGTACTCGTACTGAGTACCTATACAGTTTTGCTATCAAATTTTACAATACTCCAACGCAGTCTATTTAGGAATGACGTCCTCCTTTAACCTCAACTGATCACTACCGAGGCTTTAGTAACAATTTGCGAAAAGCAACAAGAAAATTCTTTAGTATTGTCTTAGTTTTAATTTTGTCGGAAATTATGATTTTTATTGATTCACGAAACAAATAATATTCGCATAAATTCATATCAATAATATTGACGTCATAATAAAGACTATACGTGTCTCGAAATACGCAGTCATTGCAAATTGGACTAATTTGATCTAATTTGCTTGTTAAAACTACCTACGCGTGTTCTCTGCTTGTACCGACTCATTGACGCATTGTGTAACATGTGCTATGTATAGATTCTCTTATGTCACATCAATGTTCGGACTTCCTCTCTTGATAGCCAACTGTGTTACTTTATCTTCGGTTTTAAATCCTTATATATAATACTAATATGCTTATAAGAAGAAAAGTTCTTTAAACCTATATACTGTAGTCTTAAGTGGTTGATTGATACAGTATCAAAAGTGAACAAAAAACATAGACAGTCTAAGTAACAAATAAGACTCTTAAAACTCACTGATTGATGACCATGGCATAATTTGAACCGGTGGGTTTAAAAGCAGAATCAGAATCAGAGGTTTATTTGCAAAAATAGGTACATAAGTTGGTGGTTGGTAAAATTAAATAGTCCTATGTTTAGCTCTAAGAGCATACAAATAAAGTCAGAGTAATAAAATCTATACATTTAATAAAACTGAAACATCGTTGAATCTGATAATTACACGAGAATAATTAAAACTTTTTATGTCAATGTCATTGGTCTTAACGTCATAGCAAAGAAGTAACAACGTCATAGTTATAGTATACACAAAATAAATCGGAATTATTAGTTCACCATAGTCGAGATCACATTAAAGACTGTTCATTAAAATATTCATTTATCGCGTAATACGCCTTCTTTACGAGAATATCAAATAAAGTTTTCTTAAAAGTATCCATGTTCTTTATTTCAAGTAATTTGTTTGGTAATTTATTATATATTTTGTGTGTCCTGTAATTTATTGACAGGAAATTTAGATAAGGAGTTCCTGATTTGGGTAGATTACTTTCTAGTTTTCCTTTTTTATTGTTTCTTATTTATAAGTTACTGCAGCTTTTGATGTTTTTCTGTACCATGTATGCATTTTTATAATTATTCTTTTTTAACTTTTTATTCTCATCCGTGTTTTGTCTCTTCTCTCGTATTATTTCTTTAAATAATAATTAAATAATGATTTTTTTTATCTTACTTTAGTTGGGATTAACAATTAGTTGATTAGGATTAAAACCTTTATATAGAAAGTATCATATACGACCTGAACAAGAAAATGCATCGTACACCAAGGTAATCAACATACCTCAGAAAATTTACGTGGTTGATATTTTAATTAACGAAGGTCGAATAACGAACAGGACTAGGACTTCCTGTCTTACTGCAAAGCAACTAATTCTTCTCAGAATGAGCAAAGATCTTTAAAACATAAAAATACAGTTTAATGGCCTAACTTGGTAGGGGTCTATGTCCAGCTATTGTCTGATCATCAGCAGAAGAAGTCCACTGCAGGACAAAGGCTTCCTCCAATAATGGCAACGATGACCGCCTTTATTAGTCAGAATCAGTTTTATTTACAATTTACTAAGTGCATTTGATGTATGTCCTTTTATAGGCTTCTTAACGGTACAACCAATCATATTTAGTATCAGATAAATGATAAAGCAAACTATTACATATTTGTCTCCAATTGATATGGTAGCGTCTAATCAGGTCTTTAACCTGTCGCATTGTTTTTATTTACATTTATTTTTGTTTATATTATGACTCTTTGTTGGTACCGACATCTAGTTTTTTCTGTTCGGTTTCTTGATTAGGCACTATTTCTTTACAAAACATATGCATTAGCACGTTTATATTACTCGATTAAAGGTAGAAGAGGTAGACCGTGTAAACTCACATTTAGATGACGATGTTAGGTCCAATGTAATATAAGGCAAGCGTATTGCTATCATACTAGGCATGATTCTAGACTCCTGATTGCTACTGAGAGAGAAAATCCTCTATATTACATTGTCTGTCCCACAATCGTCTATGCGTTACTAAATCAATGAGGGAGTTTGTTACCAACCACACACGTTGGTTAATAATATAGGAGATAGACAAACTGGACTCATTGATCTTAGTCTAACTAGAGTGTGCCTGTTATGAGTGTCAGGACAATTAACTAATATGCAATCTGTTACGAGGAACTTTGGCTACAGAAAATGAAAACGATCCAAGCTAGGTTTTAGCTTTAAAGCTAGAAAATTGTCGACGCGTGCGTCAGTCTAATACTCCATTGCCTTATCATTAATAGTTTACCTTATATTTAACTATAAATTATAAGCTCCTATAAAAAATAACGACCTACGTTCATTGATCGATATTTATAACGGTTAACAATCAAGGTCAATGTCCTCATGACTATTAAACCATAGCTCAAAAGTTCTGGTTAAAAAAGGAAGGTAGGGAAAGGCAAGGGAATTCCGCACATGAATCTGTTTAAGTTAAAAAATATTTAAAAAAAAGTTAAACCGAATTCAAAAAAGCAATAAATAAATATTTGAAGTCGGTACCGGTTAGTGCAGTCGGTTACTTGGCATTTTTATTTTACAATTTTAAGTGACGAGTGAATTATTTACTAATATTTATATACCTATATTATATTATTTTGCTGAGTTCTACAGTAAGGTACCTACAGGATTGATATAATAACGGTATCTATACATTCGTGCTGTTCGCCGTTAAGGAGTCCCCAGGTGTATCTTATCTTCTCTATCTACCGATTTCATTAGAATGGGACCACCTCGAAACTATACTAAACCCAACGCAAAAAGAATCATCAAAATCAGTTCATCGATAAAGACTTATAAATCGATAAAGATTATATAAACACAGACGAATTGACAACCTCTCCTTTTTTGAAGTTGGTTAATATTCTGATTAGTTCTATGGCAGGGTACCTAAAGGATTGACGTAATACGCATAATATCTCAATCTACGCATTCGTATTGTTTGTCGTTAAGGAGTTTCCTGGTGTATCTTCAATACCGATAAAATTAAAATGGGACCACCTTTGTGCTATACTGAACCCAATGTAAAAAGAATCATCAAAATCGATTTATAATTGGCGGAATTATCGCGTAACATACATACAAAAAAAAACATACAGTCGCATTGAGAACCTCCTCCTTTTTTGAAGTCGGTTAAAAATTATATTGATTACAGAATGCCATAAATTATTATAATGAAAATTTCAACTTATGAAATTCAAATGCATTGACAGTGACATTTCCTGCAGTTAGCAAAATAGTCTAAATTAGGATTCTGAAGAATGCTACTTTTTGTTATATTAACTGTAATTATTTCCAAAAATGTATATGCAGTGACAGATATATTAGTTGAATACTTATCTTAAAGGATGGTAGATATTCATTATAATGAAAATGACAATTTTTGGTATAGAAATGCATTGACATCCGAATAAGTCAAAAAGTAGATTTGAAGAATGACAGTATTAATATCCAGTGACAACTTAATTAGTCAAATACTTGCCTTTAAGAATGCTTTGTTCCATTATAATGAAAATGACAATTTTGAAATGGAAATGCATTGACATCTGAATTTGTTAAATACTTTTTTTGAAGAATGCCTTTTTTGAAGTGTAATAGCAATGGCAATTTTCAAATTGAAATGCATTGACTAAATTAGTTTTCTTGAAGTTTTAAATGAATGAATAAAATATGAATCATTAGCATTTTTAGTGTTGCTTAAAATGTGACTAATTATTCTGTCTGAATTATTAGAATTAGAATCATAGAACAATTTTTCTTTCTGACTCGTGCATAAATCAAATCAATAGGTAAATGGGTAATAGTTCTGCATTTTTAATACAAATTTTTGAAACTCGAAAGTTTCTTTTAGGAATAATTATTGCCTTGCTGGATTGAGTAGTCTAGTCACAGGTTCTCTTGTGAGGCACAAATGACTTTTTGGTTTAGCCCTATTATAATACATGTAATCTAAGCATTGCTTAAATAGTTAGAGGTGTGAAATAATTGTGACGATATGACGTGAGAACAAAACGACGCACGATTTGGCGCAGTGGTTAAAAGCTTAAGCCGCTCCGCCCACTGGTTCGAATAGTCGCAGGTTTGAATGCCGCACGTGACAAATCTTTCTGTGACCCACAATTATTTGTTTCGGTCTGGGTATTTGTGTATGTGTATTTTCATCTTTGAAAACGCACCTACGACACAAGATTGAATCCAAGTTTAAAAAAAAATCGTCCACGAAGAGCATAAACAAACTCATGTAGGAACATTTACTGCAAAAGATACAATAGCAACTAAATACAGAAACTAAACCACGTGTCACGGCATAGCTATCGTGTCGAAGGCCTCGACCTTCAAGACACGGAGACGACCATTGCCAAACAAATGTAAATTCTAACGACGTAAACGATACCTGATTTTTGGACCAACTTTTTTATAGAATTCGGTTTTTTTTTTAAATATCGATATGGATCCGTAATGTAACAATCAGAATCTATTTGTTCGATAGATTCTTAAATTTGGTCAATAATTAGTCCTTCAGACACCAGGCAGGTTTGAAGGTTATTCAATTTTAATTTCAAGAATTCGAATTCCGCCCTGAAAGGACATTTAAATTTGACAAAAAAAATATTTGGTTGGTCGTCCTGGGTTATCCTTAGAGTTTTGAAAGAGAACCACATGTTATAATCACGTTTCACAAATATTATTGCGAATTTTATATCAGCTTGTTCGAAACAGTTTAAACCAATTTTTACTTTAGCTTCTTTCCCTTAAAGCCCAATATTCGTTTTACTCTATTTTCGATAGCCATTCTGTGTAATCGTAATGTTATCTATTTCATGAAAATGTATTCGGTTTAGCAGTATTATTTTTATCTCCTTCTACAATAATTACTACTGGCCTTCCTATAGAACCAGCATAATGTATTGCAAATAGCTCCTAGCCTCGGTTGGTGAAAGTGGAACTGTAAGTTATTTATAGACACAAACCTTGACAGTGCTATTGATAAAGTTGTGTGATACAATTTCATCATAACCATTATCCTAGGAGTCAGGTCATAGAGGTTCAGAACATTTTCAAGATCTCAGCTTACCAAAATGGTCTCAACTAATGCTATGCCAGGCGTTTTTTTAGTTTTGATTTAATTCCTTTTAGACACCTTTCAGTTAGTAGGAATAACGCTGTTCTATATATTCATGATTTTCATGATCTATATAATGTCTGTATATAACTGATCTTACAGTTAGTTGATAACCTACCTCTTTTGCTATCAAACTGTACCTACCAGTAAAACCATTTTAAGAACTATCGACAAACCGAATTAGCGCAGTGGTTAAGAGCTTAAGCCGCTCTGCCCACTGCGTCTAATAGTCGCGGGTTCGAGTCCCGCACGGGACAAATCTTTGTGTGATCCACAATTATTTGTTCCGGTCTGGGTATTTGTGTATGTGAATTTTCATGTTTGTAAACGCACCCACGACACAGGAATAAATCCTAGTGTGGGGCTAAGTTTTTTAAAAAAAAAAAAAAAAATTATTTGCAATAAAAATATTTGCTAACATCTAATTCCAGTATCTTAATTATCTAAATCGAAATCATCATTGGAAGTTAATGCTGCACGTATAGCTACTAGCTCGTGCAGACAATAAACTTGGTGATGTTAGGAAGGCGAAAAATTACTCCAGTTTGCCAAAGCGTCGTCCATTCGAACCTGTTACAGTCCAGATTGAGATGGTTTTTATTGCACGTCGAGGAAAACTACTGCTCGTGTTATACTTCGTTCAGCGTTATGTAATTACGTGATTCCTTCTACGGAATTTAATAAGACTACTATAAGGCACAATACGATTGAATTCGTATGATATGGAAAATTTTTGGGAATGAAAATTACGTAATGGGATATGTATCATCAACTGCTGGGTAGAATGAATCAGTCAACAATATCTTACTACGTCCTAAATTGCGTAATAAAAAGGAATAAACCATCCCGTCACACTTCTATCCTATCGTATTCCTCGTAGCTCAATATTTTAATTCACTTTGATAGTTGTATAGGAGTGGCTACGAATGATTTGTAGTTCTTGAAATGCAATTCAATAAAAGAATGATCTGGACTCAGTTTATCCAATGTAGTGTGTTTTACATCATCATTGTTACTTTTAGCTAGGCATAAGACTTCTCCTTATTACGCCAAATATCCCTGTCCTGAGCCAAATTTAACCAGGTCTATCCTACTTACATCATCGTCAGCCAGTATACATTTACTGCAGAACAAAGGCCTCCTTAGAAGATCACCACGACCACCGTCATTTACATGCGACCATCACCAGGTCATTGGACTACCTTATACCATACATACTTATCATTAATTATATTACGCATTCAGTCAACCTAAAAACTTTTAAGATTAAAAGACAAAGTGTCTAGTTGTCCAACTGTCACATACAATATTGTAGGAATATTTCACAGTTTCAAAGCCGGACAGACTAACAGACTCCTACAAGATCTATTTATAGACCTGCTTCAGAGTAGGTGTGTAGGAATACGTTGTGGGATAACAACAAGGTAATTAGAGGGCGGGAAGCAAGACATACCGTTTGTATGGCACTCTGTCACGTGAGTTGAGAAACCGTCTTTAAATTTATGACTACCTGGTTGATCTGGGGATCCACGATAGCGTTCAAGAGGTCCTGCTATTGGATCCTAGACTAAAACAATGTTTCCTGACGTAGTTCTCAGAAGAAATTTGGAGACTGAAGTTGTGCTCAGTATGATGGCATCCTTCTATTTCAATCGAAAGACGTCCACTGCAGAACGAAGGTCACTTCAAAAGACCGGCTCGATGATATCGGTTTGTGCTGGACTCATCTACATTTTACCAGCGATCTTCACCTTTATGGCATTAGGCGTACCCCTTTCTTCTGTTATAAATATTTATTTTAAAAGCCTTTGTCTACACTAAGAATTATTACGGTATCGCGGGTGTGTTGACGAACATGAATTTCACATGCAATCAGATCGAATCAAATGTTTGTAAGACTCACAAAATTTGTCCCTGGAATCGAACCGTTGACTATTGGATCAATTTGGTTCAATATAAATATTTCGAGCTAGGGATATTTAATCAAATACAGAGAGAACAGGAGTAATATAGGAGCTTAAGTCATTCCGCCTACTGGATCCAGTAGGCGGAATGACTTAAGCTCCTATATTACTCTTGTTTCGTAGGTGAGTTGACAAACATGAATTTCACGTACACCCAAATAGAAGCAAATGTGGCCGAACCCTTGACTACAATACAATACAGAGAGCGGAACGGGCTGTGCTCTGACCACTACACCAACCCGGCGTCAAAACTGTACCTACTATCGTCAGTGAAATGTGTGTGACCACAGTACACCTTCGCTACCCCATTTGAAGAATATAAGCGTGACGCCTCTGCCAGCTCGTTTTGGAAATGGAGGCGAGACCGTGTTTATTTATTGCAAATCTTATTTCGCATAAACAGGAAGCGATAAACAAACAAAACAATAAGATATACTGACGCTAAACAAAACAACAACACGACAACATGTTGATTGCGCTATGTTGATGTTGACGTTTGATCAAAAATTGCGGAAATCGTAACACTAAGTCGCAATACCCGTAATCTTAATTGATTACAGACACAAGTGAGACTGTGACCTGCCACTATGTGTCGCCTTATAGAGAAAACGGGGAATCGGGAATTAAATTTTCAATCTAATTCACGTATGATACTTTGCACTTTTTCTTAATAGCCAACACTGTATCCCACTGGTGGGCCTTCCCTTTACCTAGCAGTGAGATATACTTGACATTATTTATAATATTTGTTTCGTATGCATATGCATGTTACATTTCGTCCTTATGTAACGCTTGAGTGCCATCACAGCAAATGTCTTTTAAAAACTTAGTATCTCTTAGACTAGTCCTGGTTAGTATTCATCAAGCAAATCAAGATTTTAACCCTAGACCACTTCCTTAAATGGCGAGCTAAATTGGCTATATCTGCTGTATTAAAGAAGAAAAGTCAAAAGAAGGTGAAGGTGATTATATTTTTGGCTGGCGCCAGCCGCACATGAATCAGACGGTCAAATTCTCGCTCGATAGTCTAAATAAAATTAATAACAAGAGGTATTCGACTTAGCCAGCTTTCTGGGCAGTTACCAAAACTCACTATTACGACCTTAACAATGTCATCGAACTACTTCTGAGAAGTCTTTTTAAACTCTCCCCGAATGGGGCGTATGATGCAGATTCACACCCGATTTGAAACAATTCAAGAGATGTGCCAAGGAGCATTGCCAAAAGTAGGGTTGCCGAATGCTGAAACGATGACGTCAAAATAGGAATACACTTTTTCACGGGCCATTTAAAGATTCACAAACGCTTTGATTTATATTCATTTATTTTATTTGGTACATAAACAGGTTACTTCCAACGTTAAGCAATTTAGTTCAACATAAATATTTCGAGCTAGGGATATTTAATCAAAGTACATCATCAAAGTATTCAGTATTATGATGACATAGTTCATGGGCCATTTAGGAACTTACAAATGCTTTGATTAGTATCTGATCAAAGTAGAAATAAGTACCTCGTTCATGGGGTCGCGGGTTCTGGGTCAGAAAAATATTTTTCTAGGGGTTTTTCACTCAAAAATTCTAAATAGCAGTCCGAAATATATTTCGGACTGCTATTTAGAATTATAATAATATTATCTTAAAGTAGGCAACCCTTGCTAAAAGTTGGCATATTCAAAGAATGTATTTACGTTTGTCCTTGGTTTTCGTATGGACTCGTTCATTGAGCTTCATAGACTTGAATAATTTACTAGGTTATGCGACTGTCTATGTCTATGAATCTAACAGAGTGTATCAATTCATCGAAAAATCCTTAAACACTCCGGAGTCTGCAATTAGGCCTAACATCGTCGGCGATATACAAGCGTATCGCTTTGTGATCACGAGGTCCTGGGTTCAAATCCTAGGTCGAACAAGTGTAGTTTTTCTAACGAAAACTTCCCAGTATGAGTCCGGAGTCTGGAATTGTGCCCGGTATATGGCAATGGTATGGGGAATATAGGTATGACGGTTTGTGTACGTAATTAATTACGTGATAATACAAATGATGATATAACTCATGATATTAGACCTAAATTATCTTACCATGACCAAATAGACCGAGTCTTATCTGAAGGACAAGTCAAGAGTCTCCGTAACCGGCGAGCGTGTATGAGACGAACTGTGAGAGTGGACGAAGCCAGAGAGGTATGTAAGGAAAGAACCTGTTGGAACTCTGTACTCTCTGCCTATCTCACAAGGGATCTGGAAATATAGGTAGATAGATAGATAGTTACGTGATTTATCAATCGGTGCTTGATAACGACTGTCGGAGGGCCACTTATCTATTAATTAATCACTAATTGCTCACTTTGATACTAACAATTTGCACACTATGAGACATTCTTATCTCTACAGCGATTGTATTCATATCTACTGAGTCGTGATTTTATAATAGTTAGGTTCATTTCTCGTTTCTACTTTAGATCGTTAGTTGGTGTATGGCTGCGATCACGAGGTCCTGGCTTCGAATCTCAAGACGGACCAAGTGTTACTATAAAACGCTGTCACGCCTAACGCTGTAACGCCTCAAGCGGGGTTGGCAGAGGTGAACTGTGTTCACCTCTCCGCCTCAATATAGAGGGCGAGCCTATTACCATTATAACGGACACATAGACACGGATAAATTACACTCGTTGGACCTAGGATTTAAACTGAGGGCTTTGTGAGCGCGGGCGGAGCGGCTTAAGCTCTTAACCACTGCGCCAAATTGTCAAATGTTCTAGTTTATATATTGCCCTGCTAATTTTGATGCTATTTCCCTACATACTTCTTCACAAGAATTTCGAATGTAATAATATAAATGATATTAGCCCTGTTAAGAAACTGCCCCACGGGCCTCCTCTCAAACTGTAAGGGTTTGGCCATAGTCCACCACGCTGGCCCAGTGCTGGTTGGCAAACTTAACACACCTTCAAGAAACTCTCAGGCAAGCAGGTTTCCGCACGATGTTTTTCCTTCACCGTTAAAGCAAGTTATAGTTAATTTTTAATACGCACATGATTTCGAAAAGACAGAGGTGCGTGCCTTGGTTTGTACCCGAGACCTCTGACTTTGAAGTCCAACGGTCTAACCACTAGGCTATCACTGCTACATTTACATTTTGAATGTAAACGACCGGTATCGTTCATTAATTCATGGAATTACGAATATGTCATGGAATTTCATTAAGTTTATGATAAACATCGTCAAGCCTATACTCCCCAGCGGGGGTGGCAGAAGTGTACTGAGTACACCCACGTTTCGCCGACGATGTTAGGTCCCATGTAATAGGGGGCGAGCCTATTGCCATATACGTACGGGAAGTTTTATGATACTACATACAGTACTTTTATAATATCCTCTTAAAATACATACAGGGTATCCCCACATTGTTTTCCCTGTTGTGTTTATTATGACTAGTGGTCGCCCATTGGTCGGAATTCGACCATAATTAATTTAAATTATAAGTTTGAACATTATTAAGGCTCTATTGTCAAAGACTATACTTCAATAATCACAGATTTCGCCAAGGGTACACTGTTAATGTGCCTATTTTTTCAAACTAATTATATGAAATTTAAATTAAAAATAAATCTTAACATAACGAATACCTTTTTAATTTTTTTTTATTGAAATATATACATAAAAGAAAATGCTGTCCATTGAACTTGACATACGTTTTTCGATAATTTAATTAATGCTACTAAATTTCTGTGTAAACGTTGTTTTTTGTAAAATCTCTTTCATCGTTTGCTGGTTATGTTTGACATTCATTAAGACTATAGACAAATAATATTAAAAACAAACAATATGAATGTATTCTCAATTTGAAGTGTATTGCGTCAAATACATGGTTGTGTGTGTAATATTTTTTTTATTGATGAAATATATTTTTAATGCATAATTTTAAAAGAATATTAGCATTCTGCACTCCTTCTCTATATAAACTATAAGTGTGGGAAATTTCACACTCCTCCGTCCGCGCAATTTTCGTAAAAAGGGGTACAAAGTTTTTTCTTCACGTATTAATATAAATGATGATTAAGTTTGTACAACTCGATTATGTTTGCTTTGAGGTAATGCTCACGGTCATTCGTCACACTGAAATGGTAACGTACCCAAAAACGGAGACGTTCTTTCTGATGATCTACCACCACTTTAGTCTTATATCAGAATCTTATGTTACACAAGCTTCTGCCCGCGACTTCGTCGGCGTTAGCTTAAGTCAAGAACCTTACATTTTTCCGGGATAAAATGTATCCTGATAAACTGTTTGTCAAATTTCATGAAAATCCGTTCAGCCGTTTTTGCGTGATCGAGCAACAAACATACAAACTTTGACATTTATAATATTCGTGGGAAGTAGGTTAAGAGTTAGAAGACGTATCTATCTTCTTTTTTTCATTCATTCATTTATGACCGTTTACAATATTCAACTCTAGGATATATTTGCTTACTGTCAGTAGAATTTTGACAGATTTTCCATACAACATATGTCATAATTCTATCTATCCTTGAGGGTGGGAAGGGGGAAGGGAAATCTATCCTTTAGTTAAATATTCAAACTGGCTGTTAGTTGATAGCTAACCTTGTGTCAGAGGAAGAAAATCGCTACACCAAGAGTTAATTTCTACAGCTTAGTGTTAACCATGACCAACGGTTTAAATTGCCATCCTAAAAGTCGTTCATTACACGCCAAAGAGTGCTACAGGCATTATCTTGGTTTGAATGACCCTCACAAAGAGCATATGATCACTACGTGGATCCTTGCAGTGTTGCCATAATTCGCTTCTCCTCCTCAAGGCCTATTAATACCTTCAACATTACACCATATGGTGTGACCGTAGCACCTTTGCCGTCATCCAAGTTCTCGTAGTTCTCCGACAGACTCATATTTCTCTCATGGGTCGCCCCGACTTAAAAGTGCAATTTAGTTCATCTCATCATAAATGACTTAACCTTGCCGCTGGTACTGCATCGGTTCAGGTTCAGTTTTAGATACTTTAAAAGACTTATCTTTGATAAATACTGTAACCCATTTAGTAAAAGGTTTAAGGGGTTTCGCGACAAGACATGCCATTGTGCACACATACACATGTGGTGTTGATATGTTGTACACCGCATCTTTACATTATCAGCGTCAACAAATAAACTAAAACCTGCTGTTTTGCGTTTAGACATGACGTCCCGGTTTCCGGAAAGTGTCATCTTAAGTCTTTATAACTCTAAAGTACATATTCTCACCTCCCCAGGATCTAACAACTCCTTCGACGTTACGAGAAGGTGTGACCGTGGAATCTTGGCTGACTGCCATTTTCACGTGGTTTTCCGACAAACTCACGTTCCTTCTGTAGGTGGCGCAACCACGTGAGCTGACGTTCTTAATGAAAGACATTACACACGTCATGATAGAAGAGCGTAGGAAGATGGCATGATTGCAATCGTTACATACAAGTAGAATTAACTAGGACGTGGAGTGATCTGACATGATAGGCAATGAGATGATCATCAGCAACAGCTGAAAGATGTCGACTGTAAGACAGACCGCAAAAGAGATAATAGTTGTTTGTAAAGGCTACCCTTGAATGTGGGGGCGTTCATAGCTTAGCAGGATAAGGGTGTTCTTAGCCAAGTTTAGCAGCATTCGGTTTAATCGAAGACCGTTTGTCGCGATTTTATTTTCGAGTGTCTCTGTGCTTTGGAGGGCACGAGTTGTTGGTCGGCCACTTAATGTGGTAGCCGTTAAGCTGAGTTTTATGCTTTATAGGTGACTTGATTAGTTTTAGCGGTAGGGGGCTAGGCGTGGTGGAATATGATCTAATCAATCTCACGATTATTGAATTGGGCTAAATAACTCTTGGTTTTCTACGATTCATGTCTGGCTGACCAAAAATAACTCAGCTCGAATAAATACCCAGTCAAATAAAGGTGTTTTTGAATCATCTATTTTAGTATATCTGCAGGAATTAGTCAATAACTTAGCTTTTATAATGATAACGCAATTTTTGGACTGTTGAACTTGGAAAAAATGCTGGTGGTACTGTCTTCAAGGATCATATTTTCATCGGCAAAAGTTTACCCATCTTTCAATGGTGTCGTCAGGGTCAATTGGTTGCTGGATATAAAATAGATACCATCGTTACTATTTTTTTCTCTGAGCAGGTGTGTTAGAGGTGTACTATGAACACCAAAATCTCACCGGCAATGTAACATTGCCATTGTACAGGACGAAATTTCAGACTCTGCCCTTCATTCGCCCTAGGATTTGGATCAATCACTTCGTACAACGCCAGTGGCGTGCGTTACTATATGTCAGCAATTTGGAGGTGCCTACCTCGTTATAATATACTGAATGTAGGCATGATATTAATTACTACACTTGAGGAAATATGATGATTAGTATTATTTTATTTATGGAATAATAATTAATTAATTGAACTATGCGAGTAGGTATGAAAGATAGTATCGGTGTATAGATGAGAAAGGGTATGCTCCGTTAGTTCGGGCATATAGAAAGTATGTCAGAAGAAATAATGACAAAACAGATACTCGTATAATGCGAAAGTGGAAGGATGTAGGTACCGGGGAAGACCTAGACTATTTTACCACGACCAAATAGACCGAGTCTTATCTGAAGGACGAGTCAAGAGTCTCCGTAACCGGCGAGCGTATATAAGACGAACTATGAGAGTGGAGGAAGCCAGAGAGGTATGTTCGGTAAGAACCTGTTGGAACTCTGTACTCTCTGCCTACCCTGCAAGGGATCTGGCGTGATGATATAGATAGATAATAATTGGAAGTAGTGTGATTGCATTCTTATGAGGTAGGGACTGCTTAATTGCATATATGCAATGCACGCCACTGTGAGACACCATACGCCAATAGACCACCGAGGAAGTACAGAATACCAAACGAATACCAGAAACAAGAGTTACAGTAATTCTCGACTCATAAACGAATGTAACAAGAGACTGGAGGTTATGCAGCCTATGTCCTTGAGTCGCTACATATTGTATGTATTGCAACTCTAGTAGAGAAATTATGTAATACTAAGCTGATTTTTCATAGCTTCATTACCGATACATACCTCATACATTTGTAAGTAGACTTTAAGAAAAGTTTTCGATTGGTCACCACATTGAGTTTCTTCAACGATTTTTAGGTGTTTCTTAAAAGTTGACAGATTTTGGATTTGTAGAACTTCACCCCGTACTATTGGTTGTGCTAACTAATTGTGTCACGGAGGTTAACTGGATGTCATGTATAGAAACAAATTTTATACACCACATTTCCACATTAGAGACCCTTAAAATAATAAGTGTTTTTACCATACAGGCATCTCATGATTTGTTGCGCAGAAATTACAAATGGGCTTAACGATCAATAAAATTTCAAGACTATATATAATAAATACAAATTAAAATGCCTTATTTCTCGCAAATTATATAAAAAAAAACAAATCATTATGAAAGAATTAGTGTTAAAGCAATAACCCCTATTGGTGAAGGAGGCCCCTCCAGATAGTGTTGTAAAAACGCTCGAGTCGGCGCTTTAAACGCTTGCGTCTTCTTTGTGAAAAGCGCTGAAGTCGAGCGTCGTGAGTCGACGCTCAGCGCTAAAAGCTCGACTTCAGCGCTCATTTTTACAACACCACCTCCAGAGATACCTATACTTCTCGGTCTTGGTCTACTTGTAATCAGTAATGCCCCGCCACCATTTTGATGTCGTCTTCCCAGCGTGTGTACGGTCTTCCTACGCACCTCGCGCCCTGTGGTCCTTTCCATGACTATAAAATAAATAAATAAATAAAATAAGCCTTTATTGCTGTTTACAATAACAAAGTTTTAGAAATGTTATTTCCTTAGTTAAACTTAAATCTGATTTGTCGGCGTTCGGTTATTTTCTTTCTTAAAACAACTTGTCTTTCGACAAAGGCCTCCTCTAAAGATGTCCATATCTTTCTGTCTTTTGCTATTCGGGTCCATTCTGGTCTTCCATGCCTATAAAGGTTCCCAAATAATGACTAAATACAGGCTATAAAGGTACTACTTTTTGCCGCAATTGCAACTTGAGTTTCACAACCAGTATAAAAGAAGAATTTCTATTCTTGGCAACTGGTTGCGATGGAAAAGTATACCATACTGGGACCAAATTACTATCCCATGAGAGATAACCAAACATGTTTATCCACCTTCCTACTGGAGTAGCAAATTTTCGCACTGTCAGTCACAATTGTGCTGATTGGACAATTGCACACAAAAATGTGTCAATCACCTAAACCCTCCCATCGAAAATTGGGTTTCATAAGCTCGCTGTTAGAGTTTAAAATCAAGTGCTGCATTCGTGAAGGTTGATATGTTTGTGCTTATATTCAATTGTGGTGCGGAGGAAGTCACGTGGTTCGTTCTCTCGACCCCAGTCCTGGGTCATGTCCCGACCTTGTGAAGATGGTAATTACTGCCAAGTCTTTGCGACATTTTTTAATGGATTCTGGTTTAATTTTGGCAGATTTTGTGGATTATTTCGGTATTCAATTTCGAGCAGGTACATTCGTAAATTTTCCACAATAGTTTTTTTTGTTTATGTGTCAGAGTTGTCTGGATCTATTGGCAGGTTTTGGTACTGAGACGGACTATGCAAATAGATGAAGAGAGATGTTTATATTTCTTTTCCATAATGCATACCTTTACTACATAATATATTTGCAGAAAAACTGACGTCATTGATAATCTCAGCAAAATAGCTATTTATAGAATGATGCGGTTCGCGGAATTTGATACAGGACAAGCTATTGTTTTGCTAATTCAGGCCGCTCTAGTGAACACACGCTTCGTTTTGTTAAGTTGCAATTATAATTTATTTTATGTATAATCCATAGCAGCTTAACCACATATTCAAGAATACAGAGGTACTTTTGAACGGTTGAGAGGTTTTTGAACGGGAAGAAACCAGAACGAATGCAAGGATTGTGGTTGGTAACGATGTGCTGGAGCAGTGAATGAGTTTGTATATCTTGGATGCGCCTTCAGTAAGGATGGGAAATACACCGCTGATATAGAGAGAAGAGTGAATGCAGGTACTAGAGTGAATGGTGCGATGGGAAGGCTACTTGGGAGCCGGCACTTAAGCCAAAAGGCGCAGCTGGCCATGCATAACGGAGTGCTAGTCCCAACGCTGTTATATGGCAGTGAGAGTTGGGTATGTAAGAAGGAGAACGAAAACAGGATAAATGCGGTCGAAATGCGAGCTCTGCGGAAGATGTGCGGAGTCACGCTGACCGACCGTATTCGCAACAGCGTAGTAAGAAAGCGAGTAGGTATGAAAGATAGTATCGGTGTAAAGATGAGAAAGGGTATGCTCCGTTGGTTCGGGCATATAGAAAGGGTGCCAGAAGAAAGAATGACAAAACAGATATACAATGCGAAAGTAGAAGGATGTAGGTGCCGGGGAAGACCTAGACTATCTTACCATGACCAAATAGACCGTGTCTTAGCTGAAGGGCAAGTCAAGAGTCTCCGTAACCGGCGAGTGTGTATGAGACGAACTATGAGAGTGGCGGAAGCCAGAGAGATATGTAAGGAAAGAACCTGTTGGAACTCTGTACTCTCTGCCTACCCCGCGAGGGAGCTGGCGTGATGATATAGATAGATAGATAGACAGAGGTACTCTTAAGCTACTGCTCATGGATCCTCAGTGGTATTATAATAATCAAAGTAATATAATATATTTGTATAGGCCAAAAAAAGAACTTACCAACGTCATATTTATTACATTTACTACCGGATCAGAATACGGACCCCACTTAAAAGATCCGGGAAAAAACTTGACTAGTAGTATTTATACTTTTATTGCTTTGGTGTCGATTGTTGTTTTACATATTTACAACAATCTATGCTGTTTTGTAGGTTCTGGTTATCCTAATAATAATTTACGATAGTCGTTACAGATAGTCAAAATTTTATTGTTTGGATTAATCTTAAGTTATTGATAGTCTCAGTTGATAGGTGTCTAATCTAAAAACTGAGCACAGATTAAGACACGTATTTTCCGTTTGAAGATATCAGGATACGGCGAAATAATGAGATTGAATAAAAATGTGATAGTGTTAATTTCCCTCACTGGAGAGACGCAGCCAAAAAAAACTGGAACCAGACAGAGATAAGACGAGAATTTAAACAGACTGGAAGACACATTTATGGTCTTGTAGTTTCTTGGTAAGAGTCTAGATGTATCGTTAGAAGTAGTATGGTGTTTTTCTCCAGCAAAAGATTAGCTATTATGCAGTTCGTGACAAATTCTCGTTAATTTTCCGAAGTTCCATGTAATATCATCCCAATGCAAATGTAAACGAAGACAATCTACAGTTTTTGTCTAAACAACTTGTAAATTTAGACCTGGGGATTCGATGTTACACTAGTAATTAACATAGATTAATCTATGATTGATGAAGCTGTAGCTACGTCCTAAGATCCTTTATCTTTAAGATCACGATGACCCAGATAAGTGGTTTATACAAACTCTACTAGTAGTAAGGCTTAGAATAAATATAATGAAGAAGTCGCGGGCGCGTCAAATTGAAGCAACAATTACTACTTGCAAAGCAAGTAGTCATACGTTCACGCGAGTAGTCGCTCTGTGACCGTCGTGAATAAAGTGCTCTGCACGTGTCAAATTAAATTAAAATATGCCGTCTTGCGTTGTTCCTGCCTGTTAAAATGCTGATACTTACCTAGCGCATTCAAGTGCCGTATTATTTAAATATCCAATTAGTTCATTCGTCTGTAATTCGCATAGTAAAAAAGGATTATATTTTTGTTAGTTTTGCTAGTATAACAGTTTTATTTTTCCCTACTTTTATTTGTCGAGGACTTTATTAGTTGTAGTATTAATTTAGTTAACTGCTACATCATGGTTTTAATGTTCAGTTATCTATCTATCTATATCATCACGCCAGCTCCCTCGCGGGGTAGGCAGAGAGTACAGAGTTCCAACAGGTTCTTTCTTTACATACCTTTTTGGCTTCCTCCACTCCAATACTTCGTCTCATACACACTCGCCGGTTACGGAGACTCTTGACTTGCCCTTCAGATAAGACACGGTCTATTTGGTTATGGTAAGATGGTCTAGGTCTTCCCCGGTACCTACATCCTTCCACTTTCGCATTGTATATCTGTATTGTCATTCTTTCTTCTGACTTTCTTTCTATATGTTGAATTATGATGATGAAAATATATCAAGTATATCTATTTATTGAGTGTAATATGCAATAAAATACACTTTACCGCAACAATAATTTTATGACCGTCTACTCTAATGTCATCAACATTTACCCCAAAAAGTGGTAATCTTTCCGGGCTGCCAACATTACGCGGATGGGACGTGCGGTGGGTGCGGGACGTTTGTTGAATTTTTAGCTTCACGGTGCAGCGTGCAATTACGACTGGACGCGGCATCTGGATTATATTTACTTTATAAGTAGTAAGGTTATAGCTACATCCTAAGACCCTTTATCTGTAAGATCTCGATGGCTCAGGTAAGTGTTATGTACAAACTACTAGTGATCTAGGAAGAGGCGTACATGGTACACCTACGTTTTGCAAAGGTATTGTGCTCCTAACATGTTAAGCTGTAATATTTAGTTCAGGCACATTCTTATACATGTCGTTTTTTATAGAAATCTTCTCAGTACGGTTCCTTTTGCCTTAAGCAATATTTAGTTTCTCGTGTTCCTCTTTCCTTACAGACGCGACATCCGTTGCGACCTAGACTTGATTTGTTGTGTACGAATCTTAACTCATTTCGCCATTTCCTTTTGAGCCCTATGGTTCCTTTAGCGGTAAGCAATAATTAGCCTGCACTATTTGCATTGCTTGGTAAAGGCATTCCTTCTGTGTTTTGGAACACAAAATGACGGATTCAGCTATGGTAGTATCATAGAGATCAACTCTATTAAAATCTTCTCCCCTCTCAGTCCTATCGTCATCGTTCACGTATCATCCCCAGTAGTGTCCGTTCAAGCTTGACACAGGTCTTACGTCCCGCATAGCAGCACTGTGTCTAATATTGGACAATACATAATAGGGAACAGATTCGCATCTAAAAAGCCTAGGTAAGGAATTTGTGTTCTGTAACATAGTATGAAAGATTTTGCCATGGTAGTTGTAGATACCATCTGCCGATCCACGATGCCTCCACGATCTGCCGACAAAGAGCCCTCAGCTTCTTCGGACCATTATGCGGTCTTCAAAGCATTGTCTGGAGAAGCAGATTATTTTAGGCAAAATGGACGGTAGACGTACTCAGGAAAGGGCACCTGCAAGATGGTCTGACGCAATAAAGAAGGCGGTGGGTGGCAGCACGCATTGAGTGGTACACTCCGCATATGACTGCACCCAATGGGGACTGTTTGTGCGTGGTCGCGATCCTCAGCAATGAGGGAACGAGGAAGAAGAAGAAGTTGTAGATAGATTAAAGACAAAATCTTCTCCCTGCTCAGTCCTATCTTCAGCGCTAACGTTATCATCCCCACCAGTGTCCGCTCAAGCTTGACACAAGTCTTACGTCACGCCTGGCGGCATTGTGTCAAATAACAATACAATGCACAATTGTGACTGCACAATCGGCATCCGCCCGTCGAGCGATCCGTGTGTCCGAGATTTTAGATAAGTCTATATTATGTGCTAGATTTTATTTTGATGTGAGGAATTCAGCTGGACTTATTTGGTGAGATTTATTGTGGATTATGTCAAGGTCTTTACGGATTATCTACTATTTACTAAGACAGTGGATATAATTTTACTGGTTTATCATTTAGTTTAAAATGTCGTTTAGATTTAAATCATACTATTCCTGATGAGTGAAACTTTCTTTTCCTGTGTCCCGTTTAATTTGATGGAATATCTAATTTTTATTATTAGCCAGCCACAATTATACCTTTGGCTCCGAAGCATTGGAAACTTATAAAGAAAAAAAATGATTAACTTCTGTTCCAAATCAGTTGATTTATAACTTCTCTTATTGTTTCAGGTCAGCCGCTGTAATGACGACTTCTAAAGCCTGAAGTTCTACCGCCATTATACCAAGCAAGATGATCATCCAGCCGTTCAGAAGGAAGTCATACAAAGTCCTAAGCACATATCTTAACACGTAAAAACTGCATTGAGGAATAGACCAAAAAGACGTTATTTTAAGTAGTGAAATTTGTTCCTTTTATTTATCGAGTGATATTAGTGTTAAGTGATTGACTAGTGTTGTATTTAAGTGTTAAAATGGTGAAGATGTTGGGTTTGTTCGGTTTGGTGCTATTTGCGGCTGTGGCCGCTAATAGGAGCCAACTACCTCCAGCTTGTGATAGGTGAGTTTTGGAGTGTTTTATAACATTATCTATTCAAATGAAGAAGTGAGAGGGTGGTGTAAGTAGACAGGTTCAACCATTTTTCCTTTGCACCTATCATTTTTTTTCTCTTTCTACCCCATATGGAATATGGCGTGATGATATAGATATATAGCCCTTTTATCTTTCATCATCACATTGAGCTAAATACATACATCCACACTGAAACGCAAATACAAATATAGAATGGGTACGATTTGTGATAAAAAAGAAACTTGAAAATTTATCTTATATTCTCCGTCATTACAACGAAGCTAGAAAAAGATAATTATTGCAAATAAAAAATCCAAAAAAAAGAACGTCGTCACACCTATATTCCTCAAGCGGAAGTAGCAGTGGTGTACTGTGTACACTCACTTTTCGCCGACCTTGTTACGTCCCAACGTAATAGGAGGTGAGCCTATTGACATCATACCGGGAATAATGCCAGACTACCGACTGATATTAGGAATTTTTTCGATATAAAAAGTACACTTTGTTTTACAAAAAATTCGAAATCAAGACCTCGAGATCATTCGCTCGAAAACCGACAATAAAAAATATGATACAGCGTGCAACCCGCTGATTTCCTCGCCGGGTCTTTTTAGGTCGCATTTCAAACCGATACTAGATAAAAATAAATATGTAAATTTGAGAATATGTGCATGTCCGGGTTTATACAGAATAAATTAATTTAACTTTACTGGTTGGCTATAGATCAAGTAATACCGATCGCACGGGATGCTCTGACGGAAGCACCTGCGCACCGACCTTGTCTATCATGCCATAATAGAGGCGATTGAACAGAAGTTTAACTTGATTACCTCAATCATCATCATGTCAACTCGTAGTCACCCACTGCTGAGTGTACCTCCATTAGTACGCCATTCTAATAATAATAAATAATATAATATCAGCCTATCCTGCCCACTGCTGGGCAAAGGCCTTCTCTCACAAATCGAGGTGAGAGAGATTAGGTCATACTCCACCACGCGGACCCAGGGCGGATTGGTGGAGGCAGGTTTGTGGTCACCTGCTGTTGGAACTTATCAAGCCGCCTTTAAAGCATCTAACTCAGCTTAACGACTACCACATTAAGTGGTAACCGGGACCAACGGCTTAAAGTGCCTTCCGAGGCACGGAGACGCTTGAATATGAAAATGCCACAACCGGTCACCCATCTCAGGCCGACCGAGTCGAACGCTGCTTAACCTTGGTGATCGGTAAGAACACCGCGGCCGCACAGCGCTACGAGCGCCTTCTAATAATAATTACGTCGCTCATTTGTAAGCAGTCTTCTTATGAGAGATGAATCGGACAGTCTCGACAGACACACACTGGAGACTACCAACTTAGACTAGCTTGGCGGAACTGGTTACTCTTGAGGCGGCGGACCGCAATGGTGTGTGTGAATGATCTACGCTGTTGGCCGCGGAGCCGGCCGGACTTCCCGGACAAGTGTCAGCAGTCTTCATCACACACACTCCAACAGAACCACAGACATTACAGCCACCGCTACCATCCCAGACACCTTCATCCATTGATCAAATCTGATCGTCCAGACTAGCTTTTAGGCTTAGGCATGGTACACTGCGGCATAGAGCCGTGATTATAAAACAAAACCATATAATAATTATCATTGACGGACGATTTGGCGCAGTGGTTAAGAGCTTAAGCCGCTCCGCCCACTGGGTCGAATAGTCGCGGGTTCGATTCCCGCACGAGACAAATCTTTGTGTGACCTACAATTATTTTTTTCTGGGTCTGGGCATTTGTGTATGTGAATTTTCATGTTTGTAAACGCACCCACGACACACGTATAAATCCTAGTGTGGTGTTAAGCTATTTAGAAAAAATACATGATTTATTACACTTATACTATAAGATTACATTTGTAGGTCTTACATTTATATAAGCACTTAATTTAGTGATATATGAAATGTTTACATTAGATATCTTTACCGAAAACTGGCTCCTTGATTCGAATAGAGCCTGCATTTTGGGCGACAGTTTCTTGTCTGTTAGTAGCTTTTTTGATCCAGTGTTTTCCTATTTCGTTTCGATATCTTCGGGCCACAATCATATCACAGTCTATCTGTCTATATTATCACCCCAGATCCCTTGCGGAATAGGCAGGGTGAGTTCCAACAGGCTCTTTTCTTACAGACCTCTCGCTTCCTCCACTCTCAAAGTTCGTCTCATACACGCTCGGTTACGGAGACTCTTTATTTGCCAATGTTGTTTCTTAATGTTACTGGGGGCCTATTATAACCTTTTTAGCAGTATTATTGTAATCTTCCAATTGAGTCACCTACTCAATAAAAGTACAGAGTCCCCCCGGATGGTTTACAAAATAATTGAGTATTCTACTCAATAAAAGTACGGGGTTGCCCCGGAGTTAACAAAATAAATGATTTGAGTTTGAATTTTGGAGTGGCAAGTTCTACTAAAATACCAGCCCCCACCCCCTGAGCCCTTATTCGTTATGACCAAACGCGGCGCGCTAAGATAACACCGCGAAATGTGCTTCTGTGTTAACTATAGTACCAGTAAACGTTCGTTTCACGTAACGCGTTACGTGTTTAATTGGTTCTAGCGAATTGAGGACCTGGTGTGACGTCATACATTTTGCAACTTTTAATTATGCTTATACTATCTGTACCCACTATTTTATTCGCGTTATTTTCAGGGGTGTATTTCACACCCTCAAGTTTTTTGTTGAGACATAACGTAGCCTTTGTCCTACCCCTGAATAAAATCTATTTCATTGCCGCATTTGATCAGTACCTTTTCAGTGGTTTGGGCGTAAAAAGGAATAGACAGACTGACAAACTTTCGAATTTAGAATATTAGTATGGATTTCTAAAGTTGAGATATTTAATGCTTTCGAATTTTATATGTAACGTCACGAAGCTTATGACTGGCCCCCCTTCCTCCGTCACATTTTATAACCACCTCCCTCCCCCTTAATGTGTGACGTAATTTATGGAAGGCTAACTATAGTACAGGAATATCCTATATAGTCCTATTTGGCCCCAAAAATCTTTTTTATGTAACTAATTGCATCATTTGTGTTGATCAAATAAATGTTTTTCGTTCTTTTTTCTTTCTTACTACCGTGTATCTATGCGTAGTTCCGTGGTCATAGAATCCACTTGGAAGTAAGACTACTTCTAATCTCAACCTCAAAGCATTGACTTTATAAACACACAGGATTCGGTACTTCTCTTGAGTGGATGACTTAACTGTTAGATTTCAATAATATTGCTAAAAAGGTAATAATAAGCTCCCGGTGACCTTAAGAAACAACAAGGGCAAAGGCAAGTTGCCTATTTTGCATGAGATCTAGTGTGATAATAAGATAGATACTTCTATCTATCTTATTATAACACCGGGAGCTTATTATTACCTTTTTAGCAATATTATTGAAATCTAACACTTAAGCCATCCACTCAAGAGAAGTACCGAATCGTGTGTGTTTATAAAGTCAATGCTTTGAGGTAAATGCCTTCGGCAAGTAGAGGGTCTCCGTACCCAGCGACCGTGAGACCGATGAGAGTCACGACGCGTCCTGGCACCACACTAAAGAGTTTCGCCATATAGCCGACGCAGCGCAACGGGAGCGCGACGGTAGCGCGGCTTCAGGGGTTGTAATGTCCTGAAAAGTACGGGAGACAGCGCAGTCCCGCTCGGCACGACGGCAAACGACGACGGACGATTGACGGACGATATAGCGCAGTGGTTAAGAGCTTGAGCTGCTCCGCCCACTATGTCGAATAGTCGCGGGTTCGATTCCCGCACGGGAGAAATCTTTGTGTGATCCACAATTATTTGTTCCGGTCTGGGTATTTGTTTGTAAATTTTCATGTTTGTAAACACACCCACGACACAGGAATAAATCCTAGTGTGGAGCTACGTTTTTGAAAAAAAAAAAAAAACGTCACGACCGAACGTAGACGAGCGCTTCTGTCACGCTCCCTTCGCGCTCCGTCGGCTATTTGACGAAACCTTAAGACATACTATCTAACACCACCGGTTGGACATATAAAGATCAAGGGTATTAAGAGCACGGGATCCTATGCCCGGAAGCGCTTGCGCACCGACCTTGCTGTTCTAGTCGTAATATAGGCACTTGAAGAGAAGCTTAAGTCTAAAATATTCTTTATTTAGTGCTATAATCGAATGACACACAATCATTTATCCTTTTAATGTCATAAAATGTGATTTTAAGATATTACTATCGCAGCCATAATACATTGAAAAATTGAAATAAAATACGGTTCTGAACGCATTTTTCTTTTTTAACAAACGTTACCCCACATAAGCAATTAGTCCTGTATCGTTAGTGCGATTACACATATGTAATGCACATACACAAACATCTAGACTGAAAAAATTTCTTATTTCAGACAAATGTTTATTTCTATTCTAGATCTGTCTATAAAGTGTGTAAAGCGATCTAACTAAATCACTGAAACAAGCAGTCATATATACTCTACTTAATTGTATAGTCGAATCGGTATTTGGGGAAGGATGTTCTCTTTTTTTTTTCATTTATTATGGTTGAGGAGAGTGATGGCTGGCTTCTCAAGCCATACTCGTGAACGGGTGCTGCTGGTGGGGACTGGTCCGTCCTCTACCATTTGACTGATTACACATGTACCGTAGTACTGTTGAATTTTGTCTCGTTCGGCATCACACTGGAGCTATAACCAATTATTTTGCACGCACTCTTTACATATTCTATAGTAACCCATTTATCTCTTATTATACTTTTTATTATATACCTTTACAAAATCTCTATTTTGTAAATCAGAGGACTATGTAGACACTGACCGATACCATGAATCTAAGTACACTTTTGATTAATCTATACCCCATGAATGCAATGTATACAAAAAAAATTGTAAAACTTTCAGTTTTAAAAAGAGTAACCGTTTCTTTCCCTTCTTCTCCACAGGCATGACTTTTCAAAAGGGTGGTAGGGTTTTAAGTTATCAATATTTTTCTCTTTTTGACTATTCATAATTGCCTCTAGGTGTGAACATGAATAAAAAATATTTGATTTCGGCTAATAAAGACGATGTAATCTGATCTACGACACAGGAGTTCCTAGTGTACGGCGATTTTTTAACTACTGTTCGTTTTCTTTACAATGACGTCCTTATCGATCGGCATGCACTTTGCTTGCGCAGAGCCAGGGGAATGTTGCGGCTCGGAAGCACTACTTAGTACCTACTGTTGCATTAACTCTTAATTGATTTTATAATCGCGTTGTGTACTTGTTTGAACATGTGTTGCCTTGACTGTATATACAATTTAGTTAAAATTATATTTAAGATGTAGAGATGGGAGGAGCTGGGGGCCGTCGCGTTAGTCTTGAGAGAAAATACACACAGTAGTCTTCTTGCTTTATTATCTTAAGTCTTAATAATGAACCTTTCAAGTCAGTCATCAGTCGTTGTTCAATCGTAAATCATACCCCTTGACAAAAAAATATAAACACTACGTTTTACCCCTTGACATACGTCTTCCCTAAATTGTCTTCGTCACTCCTAATTCAAATATTATTTACAACTGAAAAATGAATCGCCTAGCAAACAGTCTTCATTCAGAACCTACCAAAAAGTCCTCATTCCACATATATTATGTAGAATTTAAAATTTTATGTATTCTAGGATTTCTTAGATTTCAAAAAGAATTTTTAAAAAGGAAGACAGTAGCTATTTGGCTGCATTTTACAATTCAATAATTTTAAAAGCTGATTTTCGTACTAAAACGTTAGTTTTAAAACTAGATTCAGGACTGATTTTCGTTCTGTAATACGGGCCTTACTCTAGTAGGGAATACTCTTCAGCAAAACTGTTTTAATTTTACTTAGCCGAGAAAAGAGACAGCACAAAACTACATACATATAGTATACATCTCTTTTTTACCGCTGTAATGTCGACACAGTAAAATCAAAGACAAGATACACAATACGATGTTTTTTCACTTACTTCCCAATACAAACTGCCCTTAAACTTATCCTATGATCTAATTTATATAATAATTTATATAAACGGGGTACTACACGCTACACCGCAAACTAAGAATATAAAAGCCACTTTGAACAGATTGTGCACGCATCTTATCTGTCTTTTGATAGTTAATAAGTATATTTTTCTCTCTCCAGCCTGATATATTGCCACGGTCCTCTCCTGGACACGGTCCAGATGGCGGGCCTGTACAACGACTCCAAGACCTTCGTCGACATGAAGATCAAGATGTCTCCAAACATCACCATGGAGCATTTCAAGCAGATGATGATTAGGTAATCACTTGCTTTCACTTATGACCTTTCACTGGAAACATGTCTCCTTTGAAAAAAAATCTACTTACTGCCAAGAATCTCGAAAGTAAAAGAGCACTTACCGTTGAAGGAATAGGAAAAACCTAGTATGTGCGCTACCCCATAGCGACAGCTCAAGCCGAGGCCGTTCCTCCTTGAGGCGCCCTTGAACTAGTTGACCCCCCTGCCTTTTTGGCTGGAACATACGTTCGTACAGTTGTTGCACACTGGCTTCTTCTTGCCCGAGGAAGCTGTAAAGTCTTCAAGGTCAACAGCGTAGATTTTACGCGATTTTTAGCGTTACAATGAATGTAGAGGTATGTGTCAACATTATTAAGAGGTGAGCGTCCAACCATCTAGGCTATTACTGATTTTCAACTACAACGTTTATTATATAATACCAATTTTTATTCAGGACAGGTTCACATCCGACCAAGGCTGATATCCAGGAGTTCGTCAATCAGAACTTCGATCCTGAGGGTTCAGAGTTTGAGGAATGGGTGCCCACAGATTGGAAGGACAGTCCTTGTAAGTAGACTCACAATAAATATGTAGGAAACTACCTATCTTAGGATTGGAAAGTCTGAAACAAATACCAAAATTTCGTCTTCGGAGCCATGTGATCGGTTTTTTAATGAGGATCTTCCATGATCAAATAGGTCGTGTCTTATCTGACGGAAAAATCAAGAGTCTCCGTAACCGGAGAGCATGCATAAGACGAACTATGAGAGTGGCGGAAACCAGAGAGATCTGTAACGCAGGAACCTGTTGGAACTTTGTGCTCTCAGCCTATCCTACAAGGGTAGCTAGATGCGTGATGTCTCATATATGCTTGGCGGTTACAGAGGCTCTTGATTTGACCTCTAGATAAGGCACAAAATATTAACTTATTGTAAAATAGTCTAGGTCTTCGCCGGTATCCTCATCCTTTCACTTTCGCATTGAATATTTGTTTCGTCTGCATTCTACATTTCTGAATTATTTTCTCCTCAGCATTTCTGCAAAAAATAAAAGATCCCATGCTATATAAGTGGGCGTCAGATCTGAACAGGCTATGGCTACAGCTCGGCAGGAAGATGAGGGACGACGTGAAGCACAACCAGGATTTGTACTCCATCATATACGTCGACAACCCTGTTATTGTGCCTGGTAAGATTCCAGTGTAACCAGCTATATTAGACCTAAAAATATTGGGCTAAATTAGAAATAAGTTTGGCCATTACCGTCCCTTTCCTGAACAGCCTTCATTCTTGGACGATACGCCCTTAAATTTTTATATTCCGCGCCTGAGGTGTATCTGCGTGGCGATCTTTTTAATCTACTATGTTGGCCTAATGAGGCAAGGGCAAGCTTCGCTGTCTTTTAAAATAATAATTGGTTCTCTAGGGCATCTAGGTTTCAAGGTTTTTTTCAAAATTCAGCTATGTCAATCACTGATACGTAAAATCTAGCGGGATCTCAAGCAAAGCGTTTGCGTAAATCAAGTAAATAAATTAGCCTATACTGTTTCACTGCTGGGCAAACGTCAATCCTTACAAACCTCGCATTGAGTAACATTTAAAAAGCTTATAGTTTTAAAATTTACACAATTGTCTCTATACAAAGTGCAACCCTTGGCGCCAATGATATGGCAAAAGATCAAAAACGTAAACCAAAGCACTCTTTTTAGAAATCACTGTGGGATGTGTGTGTAGAATGGGTTATACTCCACCACGCGAAGTATTTATAGACTTGTGGAGAAAAATTTGCAAGAGAATTTGTTCATAAAATTCTTTGCCAGACAATGGAATATTATATCGTTTTGACATAGACAATTATATTGATCTTATAACAATTTTTTACAGGTGGTCGTTTCCGTGAGTTCTACTACTGGGATTCCTACTGGATCATCCAGGGTCTACTGCTGTCCGAGATGAGGTCCACAGCCAGGGGCATGGTCTCAAACTTCCTGGATATAGTCGAGAGGATTGGCTTCATACCTAACGGTGGAAGAATATATTACGTTATGAGGTTAGTCTTTATTTGCGGTGGCTCTCTGGGTCACTTCCGTCCCTCCAATATGATCAAGGGAAGTGATGGCTGTTCCGGTAGTCATACTCGTGAACGGGTGCTGCTTGTGGGGACTGGCCCATCCGGAATACTTTAGGCACTCTTTAGAAATAACGTTAGTCTAATATATCGGTCTTTGCGCATCACACTGGAGCTATATCGTAAATTATTAATTGTAGCCTAAACATTGTACCCATAAAATATAAATGAAAAACTAGAAAGGAAAAAAAGATAAGTGTTTGTTTCTGTAAATTTCATGCTAACACAGTCATAATTTATAGTGTATAAGGATAAAAAAAAATAAGTTATCTAAATTAGTAAATTTAATAAATCAAAAAGTAAATCTACTCCTGTTTTTTCCAGATCACAACCTCCTCTGCTTATACCCATGGTGCAAGCTATAATGGAAGATTCTATGGACGTAGAGTTCCTTAGGAAGCACATCCACACCATGGACCGGGAGTTCGATTACTGGATGACCAACCACACGGTGGAGATTGAACATAATGGACAGAAGTAAGTTATCACACTGAACGATCGCGTAAGAAATTAGGCGCCGGACAAAAGTCCAAGACATTTTTTTATTTTTGTAAAAACGTAGCCCCACACTAGGATTTATTCCTGTGTCGTGGGTGCGTTTACAAACATGAAAATTCACAAACAAATACCCAGACCGGAACAAATAATTGTGGATCACACAAAGATTTGTCCCGTGCGGGAATCGAACCCGCGATTATTAGACACAGTGGGCGGAGCAGCTCAAGCTCTTAACAACTGCGCTAAATCGTCGTCACATTGTCAAACACATCTCTTCATTGAAGTGGAAATGGGGAGGGCATGTTGCTAGAAGAAATGACAATAGATGGAGTAAGGTACTGACAGAATGGTGGCCTAGAACAGCCACACGAAATGTGTGCAGACCAATGATTTGAAGGTTGGGTGATATATCGAGAGTTGGAGTAAGAAGTTGGGGTAGGTTAGCTCAGGACCGCGAAGAATGGCACAAGAGGGAGGAGGTTTATGCCCTGCAGTGGGTTGTAGAAAGCTGATAATGATACATTTTCTAAAACGAGTAGTGCTGTGGCGATTATTATCTTCATATGAATTATACAATTTTCATGGTTTTATATTATGTATATTTTTTTCAGTTACAAATTGGCGAGGTACTTCGATCAGTCCCAAGGCCCCAGACCTGAAAGTTATAAAGAGGACATCGATTGTGCTAAGTAAGTATTTTTCCGTCGTTCGTTCGGTTGCTGCCTCATTTAGCGCTAGCGTTATTACATCCACCACTAAGAAAACAGTTTCAGTGCTTTTAAAGGTCGGTTAAGTTAGTCTGCTGGTCCTGTAGTAGTCGTTATGCCAGGTTAGAAGCCTTATGGGTGGCTTGATAGGTTTCAACAGCAGGTGGCCACAAACCTGCCTCCACCAATCCGCACTGGGTTCGCGTGGTGGAGTATGAACTAATCTCTCTCACCTCGATTTGTGAGAGGATCTTAGCCGATGCATCAGACTTTAGCCTCTTGGCCGATTTATAATTACCTTGTTTTATCTTTCAGACACTTTGACACAAAGGACAAAAAGGAAGAACTGTACGCAGAGTTGAAGGCGGCTGCCGAATCAGGGTGGGACTTCTCATCCCGGTGGTTCATTCTGAACGGCACTAATAAAGGTATGAATAACTTCTTCAAGTCTAACCTTACGGGGCAAGACAGAATCATGTATGAAAAGCAATTTTTCTCCAGAATATTAAAGTCTTCGCAACCGGCGAACATGTATGTATATGAGACAAACTATGAGAGTGGAGAAAGCTAGAGAGGTCTGTAAGAAAATGATTGCCTCGTTGGTCTAGTGGCAAAGCGCCTCACTTTGTGATCGAGAGGTCCTGGGTTTAAAGCCTAGGTCGGACAAATGTAGTTTGTCTAACGAAAAATTCCCAGTATGTGAATTCCGGAGTCTGGAATTGTGCCCGGTATATGGCAATAGGCTCGCCCCCTATTACATGGGACCTAACATCGTCGGCGAAAAGTGGGTGTACCCAGTACTCCTCTGCCACCCCCGCTTGGGGAATATAATCGTGACGATGGTGGAACTCTATGCCTACCCCGCAAAAGTGATGCTATAGATAGATGGGATTAAATTTAGCTGACGATTTAGCGCAGTGGTTAAAAGCTTAAGCCGCTCCGCCCACTGTGTCTAATAGTCGCGGGTTCGATCGGGACAAATCTTTGTGTGATCCACAATTATTTGTTCCGGTCTGGGTATTTGTGTATGTGAATTTTCATGTTTCCCACGACACAGGAATAAATCCAAGTGCGGGGCCACGTTTTTTAAAGAAAAAAAAAACAAAAATGTATATCAAACAACATTTGAGATGTCTATTACCACAGTTATTCTCTGTTAAATGTTCTTAATGGTCACTAAGGTTTAGGAGCGTTCGGCGCGGTCGGTCTGAAATGGGTGACCGTTTTCATATTACTAGTGGTCGCCCATTGGTCGAAATTCGACCATAATTAATATAAATTATAAGTTTGAACATTATTAAGGTTCTATTGTCAAAGACTATACTTCTATAATCACAGATTTCGACAAGGGTACACTGTTAATTTGCCTTTTTTTTTCAAACATATTTTTTGAAATTTAAATAAAAATAGAAACAAAAGATGATTTAAATAAAGAAAACCTTTTTTATGTAGGAAAATAACCTGTTGGAACTCTGTACTCTTTGCTTACCCCGTAAGGGATCTGGCGTGATAATGCCATGCGATGAAGAAAATGCTGTCCATTGAACTTGACATACATATTTCGAAACTTTAATTAATGATACAAAACTTCGTTGTAAGCGATTTTTTTTGTAAAAACTCTTTCATCGTTTGCTGGTTATGTTTGACATTCAGTAAGACTATAGACAAATAATTTGAAGTGTATTGTGTCAAATACATGGTTGTGTGTGTAATGTTTTTTTCATTGATTTCATGTATCTTTTATGCATAATTAAAAAAAATATTACCATTCTGCACTCCTTCTCTGTATAAACTATAAGTGTGGGAAATTTCATACTCCTCCGGCCACGCAATTTTCGTAAAAAGGTGTACAAAGTTTTTGCTTCACGTTAATATATATAGATAATATGGTAATATAATGTGATAGTCGTTAAGCCGAGTTGGAAGCCTTATAGGCGGCTTGATAGATGCTAACTGTAGGTGGCCACAAACCTGCCTCCCCGCACCGCACTGGCTCCACGAGGAGTATAACCTAATCTCACCTCGGTTTGAGCGACACGGCCTTCACCCACCACTGGTTGTATAGACTTGGTATAGACTTGTTGGTTGTATAGATAGTATAGACTGATTTGTAAGTGGAGGTGAAACAGCAAGAGTTCTAACTGCCTCCTTCCTTCCAGGGAACCTCACGAACCTGAAGACCCGCTCCATCGTCCCAGTAGACCTGAACTCCATCATGTGCTGGAACGCGCGGCTGATGCGGGACTTCCACGATAAGCTGGGGAATGTCGACAAGGCAGAGTACTATAGGAACGTGCATGCCAGGTTTATGGAGGCTATTGAACAGGTGAGAAGACTCAGAATATTTATTTTTTATAATAGCCCCGCACTAGGATTTTCTCCTGTGTCGTGGGTGCGTTTACAAATATTGTCCCGTGCGGGAATCGAACCTGCGACTATAAGACACAGTGGACGGAGCGGCTTAAGCTCTTTACCTCTGCGCTAATCGTCGTACTGGCCTGTTTTAGAGACTCTTGACTATATCGATTGAAATACCCATCTATGTCTATCTTCAGCCGAACGATCTTCACTGCAGTTCAAAGGCCTCCGCCCAAGACCACCAGAACGATATACCTACTTTAATAAATGTTTTTTCTTAGCCAAGAATCACATGTCGGTCCTACCTTACAGAAGTTAGTGGCGTAAATGTGTGGTGGGCATGAAGCAAATATAAAGAGTAGATGACATTAGATTTCCCTATACAATCAAGCGTGTTACTGCTCGGGGTAGGCGCGGAATGAAGAGGACGTTACACCCTGCCCATTTCTGTATTAGTGAGCTGAAAATGTGTTTGTGTATGTGAATTTTCATGTTTATAAATGAATCCACGACACAAGTAAAAAACCCAGTGTGGGGCTACGTTTAAAAAAAATGGCAGACTACCGCGATGACGTCAGGGCCTGGTTGGAAGACAGTGCACAGTTGCTTAGGCGGCCTCCTCTTTATATTTGCTTTGTGGTGACGGGCTTATTCTCATTAAAAAAAATATTTCTTCCCCAGGTGCTGTGGCATGAAGATGTGGGCGTCTGGTTAGACTACAGCCTAGAATCAGGTCGTCGTCGCGATTACTTCTACCCATCAAACCTGGCACCGCTGTGGGCGCAGTGTTACGACCGAGCCAGGAACGAGTACTACGTCAATAGAGTTATTAACTATTTGGATAAAGTTAAGGTAGGTTTATGGCCGCAAGAGAACCAAAAGCAATTATCAGTGGTTAGAATTGCCAGACTTAGGTGTCTGTGGCTGAAGTAAGACTTCCTGCCGAGATCACCACGATATCTCCCGATGCCCTTACTTCCCTTCCCTCCCGATGTCCTTACGTGACTTCGCCGGTGAGGTCGAGGAATCCCTTGCCCTCCGACCGGTGCAGAGCACTACGCCGAGACACCTAGTATACGCCCTCCCCCATAGCGACTGCCCAAGCCAAGGCCGTTCCTCCTTGAGGCGTCCTTGAGCTAGTTGTTCCCTTGCCCTTCCCTATGGAGCATAGTTTGCAGGCTCGCCATTTTGCCTGGTAAAGCTGTGAAGACTTTTCGATTCACAGCGTAGATCATTCACAAATAAAATCTGAGACCTTCTCCAAGGCATTGGTCCATTTTGCTCCACTCTACGGCTTCATTTACGAACATTAAGAACGTTTTCAAAACAAATTCACTAGACACCTGTACATGAAGTTGTACGGTGTCCTTTTATCCGTTGATGTACCCGTTATTATTTGTTCTGGGTATGTTCGGGTACAATGAGCTTAGGGTACGACCCGAGTATGCTCTCGCAGCGTATTTAGTGAGGTTGTAACGAGGTAATGTGCATAATCCGGGTGTGCTGTGTGGACTGGGGCTGTGCGTACCGGATACCGGATCTTTATGTGTGGAGGCGACGGCGCCCGCAACTGCTGGCGCTGCCGGCAGCCAGAACTAATTTAGCAGCTAAATCTTCTCAGTGCCATATTACTGTCGACATATTTACGTGTCCGTTGAGTGAGTTTGCAAAGGTTTTAATGTATATTATTTATTATAGTACCTAAAATATTTTTTATTACTGTTATACATTTTTATTTCTTTAGTTTACATTACGAATAGTTTTGCAAATATTGTTATGTTTATTTAAGGGGGCGCACTATCGTATAGATGTATAAGGATAAAGTAAATAAATAAAATTACGTGAAAGCTAATCGAGAACATTTCTATCCTGTCTGTCAGTTCTATAAGTGAAGTACCCTCACTGCCACTTAAGTGGGACAATTCTGAACGCTATGTGATAGCCCGGTGGCTTTGATTCTTCGGTGGCTTTCCTCGTTTCTTATTCCATCTTGCATGAATACTCTGAACATAGGTCTCTTAATGGTCTTGGGCCTTTTTATGAGGCCTGTTGTGAGCGACCATGACTCAGTGCAATAAGTCATCACTGGCAACACACACTGGTCAAAGACATGTCTTAAGGCACTGCGGCATTTGGGACGAGAAGCCTGGAATTGAGTCCGGTATATTAGCAAAAGGCTCGCCTCCATTGTGTACTAACAGCATTAATAAAATATTGAAGTACACAGTATACCTCAGCCACCCACACTTTAGGAATGACGTGTGTATAATTGGTTCTTTTTTGCCATCAGGTGGACATCTTTGAAGGTGGTATACCCACGACCTTCGAGCATTCTGGAGAGCAGTGGGACTATCCAAACGCCTGGCCACCCCTCCAGTACATAGTCGTGATGGGCTTGGCCAACACTGGGATGCCAGAAGCCATGAGATACGCCAATGAAATTGCTACTAAATGGGTCCGGTCGAACTTCGAAGTTTGGAAGCAGAAGACTGCTATGCTTGAGAAGGTAAGAAATTTTGCCTTCCATGACAGGAGTATTAAATGTCTGGGATATAACATAAAAAGAATGTGGGTGTTTATAAATAGCATCATATGGAAAAAGTAAGTACAGGTGTTCATAGTACACCTACATGACGCAGTCAGTTTTGACCCCACTGTGACAGGCGCTGAATTTTTTTGTACACTTTAGTTTCTCTTGTCTTTTTAAATGTAATCGTTGGGGTATAAAGAAATAATGTAGGTGTACATTATACATCTCTGCTATTTGCGGCACTACCAAGTTATTAGCGATCATCACGCTTAATCAACGCTCGGCTTGGTCAGTCTGAGATAGGTGACCGTTTGTAGTATTTCTATTTAAGATCATCTCCGTGCTACGGAATTTACGTAAAACCATTTGTGCTGGTTACCACTTAATGTGGTAGGCGTTAAGCCAAGTTAATAATAAAAATAAGAAATAAATACCGTCACGCCTATATTCCCCAAGCAGGGCGGTACTCAGTACACCTCTGCTACCTTTTCGCCGAAAATGTTAGGCCCCATGTAATAGGAGGCGAGCTTATTGCCATATACGGCACAATCCCAGACTCCGGACTCACACTGGGAAGTTTTTGTTGGAAAAACTACATTTGTCCGACCTAGGATTTGAACCCAGGATCTCCTGATCAGAAAGCGATGCGCTTTACCACTAGAACAAAGAAGCAGTCTAAAGTCAAGTTAAAAACCTTATAGGTGGCTTGCTAAGTTCTAACAGAAAGTGGTCGCAAACTTTCCTCCGTCAAAACGCACAGACCGCTCGGTGGAGTATGACTTGTTCTCATCTTGATTAGTGAGAGAAGGCTTTTGTATAGGAGTAGGATAATAAAAGTTTTTTTATTATTACGCCAAATCCCTTGTGGCTTAGGCACGTATGAAATTATAGTACAAAATAGACCTTTCTTCACCAGTATGATGCTACGATATTCGGTGGTTACGGTGGAGGCGGCGAATACGTCCTGCAGACTGGCTTTGGTTGGACTAATGGAGTCATAATGGCACTACTCGACAGATATGGAGGTAAGCTATTCTGGACTTTATCAGCTTGGGGATAAGGTGCAAAAATGGTGGAGGAAAAGTAATAAGGTGTGAGCAATTATGAACCTTAGATTTAGTTATGTGGTTTCGGAAGCTTAAATAATATTGCCATTTGGTTTTATACCTTGCTACCCTGTGAATAACTTTCATATTACCGAATACAAGCGACGCATTATTAATTACACTATAAATATATTTATGCAACGCTAATAGTTATATAACTCTTTTCGCGGCAGTGGATATTTTTTAACTCTAGACGAGGCATAATTAGGATTTGCCCTATAACTGTTGATACCATTTTGATTTGTTAGTTAGGGAATGAATAATATTGATTTAGAATTCTAAAAGGGAGTTAAATTTTCTATGTGTGTCAGATATAAAATACTTTTATATCTATAGAAACCATCGCTTGGACAATTTGATGACTTTTACCATATGATAACAGTATCACAATCAAGTTATGATTGATTTTTCTTGTTCCACATGACATAGTTTGCGTTGCAGCTTCCATTAATCGTATTTTTTGTTTCGCTCACCTATCGTTCGTTCAACGCCGAAGTTGGTGACATAGGTACGTTTATACATAATTTGTCGTGTTATTTCAATGAGTGAATAATGATTTATTTCAATAGGTTAATGCGGGTCAATTTCTTTTAATAGTCAAATATTTGTTTAAAAATTAACGATTTCGGTTTTAAAACTCCGATAGCGACCAGCGCAATGCGTTGTGGTGATTTTTGTGGAGACATTTGTCCTGAAGTGAACAACTTTTTGCTAATGGTGATGATTTAATTTACTTTTGAACACAAGTAAATAAAGTAATCAAGGGCTTCACCAAATGCAGGTGCTCCCTAGAGATTAAGAGATTAAATAAATAGCCAAAGCACCAAAGTCCACCCTTTTGACTTTATTGACCGATCAATCTCCTACGTCAAAATTCGAATGAAGTATCCAAGGATTCCGTTCGCGCTGCTATAGTATGTTATTAAAACGAGGCGAGGGGGAGTGGGGATCATTATCACATATCAACTTGCTCCCCTCTTAACCATCGGCTGGCGAGGCCCTTGAAAGTAATACTTATTGTTTATTATATTAAATACAAAAGCAATTTAGAAAGGCGATTTAACTCAAAGTATAAGTTATATCTTAGTGAACCTTTTGAGTTTTCATCTCCCATTGTAATATAATAAATAATCACCCATTGAAATAATTAATAACATTGACTTATATGTTGTGCTTTACCGTTTATCTATTATGTTGAAATGATATCGAACTGTATAAATAAGTATATCTTATTTTTCAGATTTATTGTCAGTATTGCACCATTGCTTTATAATCACACTGTATTCTTTATTATTATTTATTATATGTATTTTTCATAAATATACGTGCATTAAATGGTTGCATGCTTTTCACAAAATTTGGTTATGGTATACAATTTCTTGTTGTTTTCAATGCTATTTTTATTGCTAGTAACTAATTTGGGAACAGTATGAGCAAGTAAATGTCATATATTTGTTCCAAGAACTGTGTAAAAGCTATAACAACAATTTGATATAATTAAAAGCAAAAAGGCATGAATTTTATAAAAATGTCTTGTCACTTTTTTCGAGGCACCTTTATTCCTCGATCAGAGTTATTTTAATGCACTTATATTTATGTTCTATAATTTATTGTAATAATGTTTTAATTTACCTTTTTTTCTTTGGTAATGCATGCTGGCGGGCAAATTTAGACTAATTTTTATGGGTTTTGTAGCGTAATGGATATTGTACATATACTATTTTTGTATATTATTATATTTGTAGATATTCTAACTTTCTTATATTATTATTGGTCAGTAGTAGTAGCAGACAAGGAAATACGGGTAGATAATTTTTTGTAAACTTATTTATGTATTGAATATTTTATGAGGTTTGTTTTGATTTTTTCTTACCTAAGAAATAAATATCTATATTAACTTAAATATTTCGATGGTACTGTGTGTCTTATTATTATTTTCTATTAATTCTAGTCTATCAACAATTTTTTTATAAAAATTGTGTTATTCTATTACAATATTCAATTTTTCAAAATTATATATCTCAATTTTAAAATTAAATTTCATATTAAATACCAAACAAAATCTCTAAAATTACAAAAATAATAAAGTCTGGTCTCAAATATCCATACAAACTATGCAAACACGAATTCAAAGATGCAAAACCCGTGCAGTCTAGATGAGCCCACTGGCCGCGCACATGCGCTGACCAGTTGGCTATTTGACAGATACGTTGTCGGCAGCTGACGCTTTCGGCACGGGCGTGGCTGATTCGGGGGCAGTGTATGCCGCGCATGTTGGAGCGAGTGGCGTGGCGACAGCGATTCTAGTTGTTCTAGCATCTTTGGCTGCTGGAACGCTTGGGTGAGGTAAGTGTCGTATGGTTTGATATTTATTATTATACTATGCAACATACGATGAGAAATTTGAGAGTATTTATTGTTATCAGTGAAATAGTAAAAGCCAGTGAGATCTGTAGGGAAGGACTCTCCGCCGTATATGTATACCGCAAGAGATTTGGCGTAATGATATAGATAAATATAAATATTAAATATTGTCGTGTCTTATCTAAAGGGCAAGGCAATAGTCTCCCAACCGGCGAGCGCGTATGAGACAAACAACTATACGAGAGTGGAGGAAGCCAGAGAGGTCTTTAAGAGAGTCTCTCTGGCTTCCCGTTGGAACTGTACTCTCTGCCTACCCCAAAAGGGATCTGGCATAATGACATAGATAAATATTACTGAGTATAGTAGTAATTTTGTATAGTGAAGGCAGAAGCATTTTTTCATTAAGAAGCTTATTATTATTATTATTTTTATCCTTATATCTTTGAGCATAACAATCATCGGTTTACTCCACTTTCATTATTATATTACAATATTGTTTTTTATTTGTTTCAGATATCAATTTATTATCATTTTATATTGTTACTGCGTGAAACCCAGTTCTTCATGAGGCCCGTTAAAAGTAAGATCATTCCATTTTATCTTAATTCAAGTATTATTTAGTATTCTATGCGATAGTGCAATAAGATTTCTATTTAAAATAGATTTAGATAAAATTAAAATATAAAACTCCGTATCCATCAGAAGACATTTGTTCGCCACTCGAATTGAAACGTGGCCCGACAAATGTCCCGTCAACATATGTTTAATCAGTTGCAACGTGTCACCCGAAGAGGTTTCCTATATCTTTTGGATATATTGTTGCGCAACACACATCTACACTCTGCGACTTCTGTACCTCAACATTAGCGACGCTGCGACAAAGAACAGATCGCGTGATATCCTTAGACTTGTCGAGTCGCGCGACTAGACTTACGTCACCAACGAAACGCAGGACTTTTGTCTCCTGTTGAATACGTGGCTTGAAGGTGGTGAACTAAATAAAAGAGGGGCTCTATTCAATAAAACTGACAGTGAAATACATTTGCTATAAAATTACATATTTTTCATATTTTCACAGTAGGTAATATATAATACAATGATATCTTATTGTGGTTCACAAAGGAAATCATCGAAAGTGGCCCCAGAACCAACAAAAATGTGACCTATACCATAATTATGTTTTATTTTAAAAGTTGCAATCATCCGTATCTAACGGAAAATTTGCAATCCGAAACAAATATTTCAAAGTACTTTAAGTACGTAAATCAAAGTCGCCAACGACTTTTCCGAATGTCAACGTTGTTATGGAATTACGGTTGGAGATGACTATCCTATCAATCGGTTATATTCAATCGTGATTGATTTGATTATTGCTAGTGTATTTTTACATACCGATTTTACAAATGTATTGTTGGCTACTAAATTATAACCTCCAAATCTTGACCGTTTAATAATAAATGCATGAATATAATTTACAGGTGACTTGAAATCATACAAACATTTTTTCATCGCAATGCCCTTTGACAAATTGACAGATGCCACCATACCGGACGTGTATCATTGTCACTTTTATTAAACAGGGCCCAAGTGTTTCAGTATTACTAATACATTTATTAGTTCACTTATTGGTATCCAATTTGGATATAAAATATATTACTTAGATTATTTCATGGCCTTGTGGAGGCAAACGAGGCAGCCTCGATTGAAAAGCCAAACAAGGCTGCCTCGTATAAAGTTAAAAATAACTCGTGTCTATTATTTCACTAATTAGTATCATATTTGGAAATCAAATATTTTATTTAGATCATTCCATTGCCTTGTGGAGGCAAACGAGGCAGCCTCGATTAGACAACCAAGCTAAGCTGCCTTGAGTAAAGTAAAAATAACTCCAGTGTGTCTTTATTATTTTACTCATAAGTATTTAATTTGGATATAGAATATATAACTTAGATTATTTCATTGCCTTGTGGAGGCAAACCTCAATTTGAGAGCCAAACATTGCTGCCTCGTATAAAGTTAAAAATAACTCCAGTCTGTCTTATTATTTTACTCATTAGTATCCTATTTAGATATAATATTATTTAGATCATTCCATTGTCTTGTAGAGGCAAAGGTTTAAGCAGTCGATTGGAGAGCTAAACGGGATTGCCTCGTGGGAAGTTAAAAATAACTCCATTGTGTCTTAATTATTTCATTATCTATATGATTATAAGCAATTACATTTTTAGCTGTTTTGTTATATTATGGTGTTATTAATATTTATTTATTTAGTTAGTATTTAAGTTGTTCTCGTTAAAAGTTGTCTCAAGACTTAGAACAAAAATATTATGATATATTTCTTTGGATTTAATAAATTACTTTCATATAGATATTCATGTTGAGTTATGAGTCTTTAGGTAACTAACGATCTTAATACATGAACAGAATATATAATATGTAATGATTAAAATTTTGCACATAATTCGTGGTGAAGTTTTAACTTTAGTTTTAAAACAAAACTTATTTGTTTCATTATATGTAAATATCATTTTTATTACTTCATTCAAATACCTGCCCAATTTTACTTGGCCTATATTATGTTTTCTCGTGATAATACTTTCTTTTCTATGACATTAAATTATAGTGTTTCGATTCGATTTATCGATTATACTGTTCATGTATGGATCTCCAATATAAAATTTGATAAAATTCCAATCGAATTATTCTTATGAAATGTGATAATTTGTTATTTAATCAGTATTTATATAGGTACCTATTTTTAAGGTACCTAGATATATTGAAATTATGATAATTAAGTACACTAACACTTATATGTGTATACATAAGTATTTGAACGATATACTTAATTAAATATAGATTTTTAATGTGTGTATTGCGGAATTTGATCTTTGACACTTTTCACCTTTTTAAAGAGGTAGGTATTGTTAAGATTTTTATGGTCTTTTAGGGTGGGAAAGTAATAGAAATAAATAGCCTAAAGCTTCCAAATTAAGTATATTTGAATTACAGCATTATATACCTGAAATGGTAAAGAATTGAAGATTACTATTTTAACTAGACCTAGACTATCTTACCATGACCAAATAGACCGTGTCTTAGCTGAAGGGCAAGTTAAGAGTCTCCGTAACCGGCGAGTGTGTATGAGACGAACTATGAGAGTGGAGGAAGCCAGAGAGGTATGTAAGGAAAGAACCTGTTGGAACTCTGTACTCTCTGCCTACCCCGCGAGGGAGCTGGCGTGATGATATAGATAGATAGATAGATAGATAGACTATTTTAACTTCATTCGGTAATTAATAAATAACTAAAATAACATTTTCTTCAGTAAATTCCAAATAATTGATCTTAACTCTTAATCTATTACTGAGCCGAGTGCATTGGCTAGCTATATTCATCCCGTGTTATTAAGCTACAAAGAATACGACTCGTGCGGTCCTATATAAACCGGCTTCCACCAGTCCTCCATCCAGGAACTCTATAATAAGCGGTTGATTGGTTAGGATATCCTGACCTCTTGCTATCTTGAGTACGCTTATAGCCATAAATTTTTATAACAATCGCGATTTTAGTGAGAGAAGTTTGTCGTGTAATGTTGATTTAAATGTCAGGTCATTGTTCCTTCAATCTGTTCGTCAATATATTGAGTGGACCCCTCCCATAGCCGGCGGTTGACCAGTGCACTTAGTAGTGCACCCCGTCCCCCCACAGCGACTGTCCCAACCGCAGTATGTCGCCCCTTGCCCTTCTGGCTCGAGCGTAGGGTTGCATGCTCGCCCTTAAGTCCGGTGAAGCTGTAAAGGCCTCGCGGCCAACAGCGCACATACCTCACACACACACACAGACACACACACACACACACAGACACACACACACACAGACACACACACAGAGACACACACACACAGACACACACACACACACACACACTCACACGAATATTGAGTGTAATAGGGACTTATAATTTTGAGGATTGTGTTCATATGAATATCAACAACTTTATTTTATGAAAACCAACTGAAATTTCTGGAAAAAAAATCATTTGCTATCATCAGCTGAAGATCAGCCACTGCAAGACGAAGCCCCTCTCGAAGCTAGCCATGATGACCGGCGGATAAATCGCGGGCAAAAGTGATCTACTTTATGATTTTTTTTACCAAATGTTGAAGGCAAAATTCTTTCGTATCTATTAATCATCACAAAATTTACTTACTTTATGATTATTTTTCCCAAATGTTAAAGGCAAAATTTTATCGTATCCATTAATCGTATTTTCCCAAATTTTATATGTATAAATCATCTAAATATTTACATATTTTAAGATTGTTTTTCCCTAAATGCTAAAATTCTTTCATATCAAATTAACCCACCATTGGTTATATGGTATTTATAGCCGTTGTATTAAGGCTGTACCTTTCTGTTTCGTTACAACAATATTCTGTGCGTATCCGAACGTTATGAATGAATACAAAGATAATTCAGTCAGAAAAAAGGGAATTTAAAAAAATCAGATTGTTTATTAACTTTTTAACCGCCCCAGTCAGATTTATCCGACAAATGCTTTCATGCCCGTACGGCCATTGTCGGATAAATATATCCAACAACATTTTGCGTATTTTTCTTTTTTTATTGTCTGCCTCGTTGGTCTAGTGGCAAAGCGCATCGCTTTGTGATCTCGAGCTCCTGGGTTCAAATCCAAGTTTGGGCAAGTGTAGTTTTACTAACGAAAACTTTCCAATATGAGTCCGGAGTCTGGAATTGTGCCCGGTATATGGCAATAGGCTCGCCCCCTATTACATGTGACCTATCATCGTCGGCGTAACGTGGGTGTACCCAGTACACCTCTGCCACCACCGCTTGGGGAATATAGGCGTGACGGTGTTTTTTTTCCTCTCGTTAAAAACGGACTATTTTATTGAAGTCGGCTGCCTATTTTATCCTCGCGCTGACTATACATAAAGTATACTCTATGACGTCTCTCTGACCAAGACCTTGTCCTCAGCCCAAGAGACGTACAGACATGATAACAGGACGTCCGTTATTAGACGCCGTTGCGCAGTCGTTCAGTCACTATGCTACCTATTTATACATACGTCATAAGATCAATGGGACTTTTATCAATAACTATGACTACATTTATCTTGTGATTCTGCCTTCTAAATGCATTAACACTTATATTCCCCAAGCTGGGATGGCATAGGGCTCTTGGAAACACAACACAGGGGTACCGGTGGGTTACTTACCGAGATTTTGGAGCCCTTTCGACGCGATGTTCTCGGAAGTCTATGACCGATTTCCCTACGTATAAAAGGTGTACACACTGTACATACTGCGTATACCGGTACGTTCTTAGCGGAGATTTCGGAGACCATCCTAAGTGGCGAATCCATACCGCTGCTGAGTCTTTTTTTTTAGTAAAAACAAACAGACGTTTCCGAAAATTTTTCTTAACAAAAATAACATATATAGACCTATAGTTTCCTTACAAATACTGGTCACTAATACAAAATAAGGAGTAGGTACACACATAGTAATACATTTCTGACAATTCAAGTAAAATTAATGAAAGAATAAAATGAAAATTCATACGGACGATTTAGCGCAGTGGTTAAGAGCTTAAGCCGCTCCGCCCACTGTGTCTTATAGTCGCGGGTTCGATTCCCGCACTAGACAATTCTTTGTGTAACCCACAATTATTTGTTTCGGTCTGAGTATTTGTGTGTGTGAATTTTCATGTTTATAAACGCACCCACGACACAGGAATTAATGCTAGTGTGGTAAAAATACCTAAATGGTGTATAACAAAAGTGATTAAACGTAAAGAAAAACTACAGAAAAGAAAAGATAGATAAAATAAAGAGAGAGATTTGAACTTCGATAGAAAATCCCCTAAATCACTGCCCGATCTAGGATTCGAATCCAGGACATCGTGATAGCTAGTTCCACCATGCCCCACTAGACAAACAAGAGAGTTATATATCTCTTATAAGATATATACTTGGAAAGAACCCCTAAATTAATTGCTCTATCTATAGTCTGTCGATGTACTAATTTAACTTAAGGTAAAGAGAGGTCCCACGACCTCAAAAAGGTCGCTGGGACAGACTGGATGCGGAAGGCGGAGGACCGTGTGCAATGGCGCGTGTTAGGAGAGGCCTATGTCCAGCAGTGGACTGCGATAGGCTGGTTGATTGATTGATTGAAAGAGAGGTCTGGAGGGAATGAACCTGTTGCAACCTTCTGACTACCCCTCAAGGGATCTAGCGTGATTTTATAGATAGATAGATCTAAAGGTAAATATTAAAAGCTATTAAATTAATAAATATAGTTTTAAAATAAATGAAATGGAAAATTTATCAATCACATTTAAAAAAGTATCTTTTAGTTTGAGTAAAACGTATTTTGAAACGACCAAAGTGATATTTAAAAAAATTAGATTTGTATGTTATTGACTATTAGGTTTTACTTTATTTTACTCAACTTTTAAATCGTAGTCTAGTCTAGTCTTATTCAACGCTGATTTGCATTTCGTAATAAAATAATTTTTGCATCTGGATGATCAGTGACTTAACACTGGAACAATCAAAAGTTTGCGTTTTGTAATAAGGCGGTTGGTGACTAATCTTTTAATTAATATTGACCTCGTAGTTTTTTTTTATATTTCTGCAAATACCTACCTTCCTACTGAAATATATTGTAAACCTATTAAAAACTTATAAATACACATAATCAACGTTTATATATTTAACTGCATTCACTTAACCTTGCTATTAATAATTTCCTTATCACTAACATTTGTTAGTGTTTTTGATACGCCTTACAATTATTACTTCCGCCATTATAATAAAACAACTGCTATTAGGCAATTCGGCAACCATTGGCTTTGATAGTTAGTCCCCTATAGCACGCAAAGTCGCACATTGGAAATATAGTAACCAAATTATCTATCTATATCATCACGCCAACTCCCTTGCGGGGTAGGCAAAGAGTACAGAGTTCCAACAGTTTCTTTCCTTACATACCTCTCTGGCTTCCTCAACTCAGTAAAGTACGTATGAATAATATCTACAATAAGTTACTTGTGTCGCTGTGGTACCTAGTGTTGGGCATTATTCAATCCATTAGCCTCAATCAATTGAAATTTTAATCCCCCTAAGGCATTCCGAAATAACAACGATCTTTGGACGTCAAAGGTCTCAGTCCGTACCGTGACCTATAGATGCTATATATAGAGCTGTAGAGAACTTGAAACTTAAAAACCACAAATAAACCGCGATTAAATCCGAAATATCTTAATTACAATGTGTTTTTTTCACGATAATTTTGTGCTTAACTCTGATGGTAGGTACCTTTGGTCAGTGTTCATATCACCGTACACACAATCTCCAATGGAGACCCAGAGTTGTTTAACCTTTTAGACAGAATTGGACTCGGTCAGTCTGAGATGGGTGTCGGTCTCTGGTTACCAGTTCATGTTATAGCCATGTTGGAGCCTAATGGGCGTGGGCTTGATAAATTCCAACAGCAGGTGGCCACAAACTTCCACGCGAAAACTAATGAAAGTTTTTTCCCCTCTTAGTATACCTATAAGGATGTATAATGTAAGATTTGTTTTAAACCTATGCGTTTTATATGCTAGTAACATATTTTTGTGTCATGGATCCGCTTCTTCAAACTCAAATTCACATGCACCTTGACCCTACCTAAAGATTGGACATCGTATCCGCAACCACTTGTTCAATGAGCCAAGCTGATTACGCTTAAGCCACTAGACCCAGCGGTATACTTTCGCTTACTTTTCGTGGGTACAAAGGTTGAAAATCATAAATTTTCTCCTACGAGTACTCTGCTTGATAACCCTCCATTCGCTAGTGATAGTCGCTCCATAGCGTCTTTAAAGTTACACAACATTAAAATTTATTTATAAGACCTGCCAGCCGATTCTTGCTGGATCTTCTCAGTGGAGGCAGCGTTCCGATTCGAACGAATTTTGAGTTGAAGTTCGTAAGGATTTTTTTCGCCTTTGCACTATCATTAGCCGAAAAACCTCCATTGCAGGACATAAACATCCCGCTTTTACCCTCGACCTTCAGCAGGTCATCGGTCCATCTCGTCGGGATCCAACTATACGTCGCCCAGTAGGTGGGTGGTAGGGCCATAGAAATAAATGATTTTTAGATTTAACAACATAACGTTTTCATTGGAATTTCTAAAAACAATTTGCAGTAAAAATTATTATTGTAAGCACGAGTCGGGTTTGCGGTAAATGTAAATGTTGATTCGTAAATATTTGCTCACATCTGAATTCAGAATGGCCAAGGTTACTGACGAAATGTGTAGACTTTGTTAGAAATATGTGTGTAAATTTCGTGAAGTTTTATTTCAGTAAGCAAATGATAATTTAGGAGATAATAGAACTCATTATACTTCATCTTTAGCCTATAGCAGTCCACCGCTGTACATAGGCCTCTCCAGTTGCACGCCACTGGGTACGATCCTCGGACCCTCTCATCCAATTTCTGCCAGCCGCCCTACGTAGGTCATGGCTCCGCCTAGGCTGAGGGCGTCCTGCATTACGTACTAGTCCGTGGTCTTCACTCAAGAATACCTTTGCCCTAGTTATCGGTTCTTTGACTTACGTGGCCAGCCCACTGCTACTTCAGTTTACTAATCATAACACTTAACAAGCGGTTACTATGCAAGTTAGTTCTTGTAGCCAAGATGTTTTTCTGCAGTTGTTAACTATCTATCGATATCATCATGCTAGGTTGCCTTGCGGGGTAGGCAGGAGGTACAGAGTGCCAAGAGAAAACGCTAAATTCTAAGGAAATTTCATATAACAACGCCATCTGACGTGTTTAGAATAAGGCTCTATCGATTGCGGAAAGGGAGTAGATACAAAATATTTGTTACTTGGTTAGGCTTGCTTGCTTTCCCTGGTGATTAAACTGGATTAAACCCCTCCTCCATCCTCAATTAAACAATTACTCTAAATACTGCAGGCAAGGCAGTTAACAACAGATCACATCCTTCTATTGGTTATGTGATATGAACTTCCGACGGAAATAATGAACAAAAATGTTGCTTCCACTTTTATACGCCCATAGCAGGTTTGATTATGCCTATCAAAGATAATTTTCAAAGTTTAATGAATCAATTGTTTTCACTTCTGTTCATCGTATAAGAGGGCAAAGGTGTGTCACTACGTTTTGCAGAGATATTTTTGGTTCCAATTTGACAGTAGTGATTTTGTAGCCATTCTTAAGACATAATTTGCCCATTCACATGCATACAAACGACCCTAACAAAATCAGCGACGATGCTATCGGTGTGGCAACTTTTTGGGTCCATAATATTGACCTTTTGCCAACGGCATCGATTCGAAAGGAAGAAAGGACGCATAATATGTATTTTTTTCTATGTGTGCACACTTGTATCGTTACTTACTCCGTTGGCTCAGCGATCTGGAGCGAATGTTGGCGTCCGAAACGAGATTCTCCCACTTGCCCACAGTTACAAATTGTATCGTTGTAAGAAAATTAGTTCATCAGTTTTAATTTGATCGATTCTGTCGGATGGAGTTGGTAGCACAGTATTCCTTACAGCTACGTAAGTTACCCTAACTTAGGTCTTGGTTGTCAACCAGATTTAGGGCTTGGTCAGAGTAAAGGCTCGATGGCGTGTGAGAATGCGGGTGCGGTAGCGGGACGATTGGATGGACACTGCTCTGCACATTATACCATATAGCGTGGTATAGCGGTAGTAATCGCTAACCAGGCTCTTAGAGCTAATTTCTACAAAGCGCATAGTCGCGAGCGTCTAGCCGCGGCTGCAATTCGTATTACATCAAATAAATCATGCCACGCCCATGCGGCAGTCTATATCTGACTAATTATAATTCAACTTAGGCCCACCTAATCGACCAGTCTACATGGTTTTCCCATACCACACAACACAATGTAGATAGTACATATTGTAAAAATAACCGTGAAGTTTCTTGTCCTTCTTCTCCACAGGAATGAAATTCCGAAGTGGCGGAAGCCTAGTTACTTTTCGAAACATTCATAAATACTTTAATGACTTACATGAATAAAAAATATTCACATTCCGACGCTTTAAAAATGTCCCATCAGTCCTACCGTGGAACTCCATATTAGAACAACTGGGAAATAACCATTACTTCCACGTCCATTATCAAAATAGGCATCCAATATGAATTTACTTCCGATATTAAGCCCCTTATCCTGGCTGAACGTATCACTTCACTATGATCACAAACAGCGGTTTCATAAATTTGATATTTCGCATCCGCTACTGCTCCCGCCTATGCGTCTCACTATGGTCTAAATCTCAGTCTTCCAACCGTAACCTCTCGTACCATTGTGTTGTGTTTATCTCTTTTTATCTGTTGTATGGAAATTAACGTGAGTACATATATAACGACTATTGTTCGAATAATGATACTAACCTTGCGAAGTAGTCGTTGTAATGTATTTATTTTCACGTTTCCTGTATCGTGTGTGTGTGTGTGAGTGATGTACGCTGTTGGCCGCGAGGCCTTTACAGCTTCACCGGACTTAAGGGCGAGCGTGCAACCACTACGCTCGAGCCAGAAGGGCAAGAGGCGACATACTCGAGGGCGCCTTGAAGAGGCGTATTCTGAGCGGAAAGAATGGATGACAAAGCATCGGGGGGATCGGAGAGAACACGTCGCGGCCGGCGGTGGCGGCAGGGGTCGGGGGGGGGGGCATCGTAGTCGGCGGCGGCTACGATTAACGGATTCGCATGGGTAGATGCGTTCGCGAAGTGTCGTGTTGTCGCCTTTTTAATATAGGCGCGAATAGATTCCCTGCATCGTCACGCTGTTCCTATTCAAACTTCACACTTCTGCCTATCCCTTGGGAAAAGTAGGCATGAAAGAGGATAATCTATTTAACATCGATCGAGCAGTTTCTTGTTAGGTAGAATAGAGATTTAACGGACTTCTTGATTTTAGAGTGGCTTGTGCTTCCATCTTCTATGTATCTATATCTTCACGCCAGATCCCTTGCGGGGTCGGCGGAGAGTACAGAGTTTCAACAGGTTCTTTCCTTACAGATCTCTTTGGCTTCCACCATTCTAATAGTTTGTTTCATACGCGATCGCCGGTTTCGGAAACTTTTGACTTTCCCTTCAGATAAGGGACTGTCTATTTGCTTCCATCTTCATAAATAATATTTTAACATATTTTATTAAATATACAATGCGAAAGTAGGAAGACCGGTAATAGGAAAGACCTGGACTATCTTACCATGACCAAATAGACTGTCTTATCGGAAGGGCAAGTCAAGAATGTCCGTAACCGGCGAGCGTGTATGAGACGATTATTACGAGAGTGGAGGAAGCAAGATTGGTTTATAAGGAAAACCTGTTAGAACTCTGTACTTACTCTACCGACCCCGCAAGGTATCTGGCTTGATGATATGGATAGATATTTTGTCAATGTCAAAAGAGATTTTTGCCGCGTTTAAGACGTAGTCTCCCCTTGCCTCTCACTCATATACAGGGTGTGAAGTGTGTATTTTATAATAAAATGCAACAAATCAAAATTCTTTATTCAGTAAAAACAACATTTAAACTATCAGTAATATAAACTTGAACATTATATGAAATTACTTGTCTCTTTATAGGGGCTTGAGTATCCTTAAAAGCTTAGTGCGTTAATTTTTATTTGCCTGAAATAAAAAGAAATATAGTTAATATCAATTGATAAAAAAGTTTAAACTCTATCGTTACATACATTAGGTCCAGATTTGAGAATTAGCTCGCACCTCTGTATTTTACCTCTGATTTATATTGGCGTAGAAATGCACTGGGATGGGAAGTGGGCATGGAAGTAAAGGCACGTGTATAAACTTCACGTCCGTCTTGCTGATTTCCAGTTTATTCCGAGATAACAATTAAATATTTATAATATTAATATATATGTTTTAAATAGCCGCACACTTGGGTTTATTCCTGTTTACAAACATGAAAATTCACATACACAAATACCCAGACCATAACATTTAATTGCGGGTCACACATTGATTTGTCCCGTGCGGGAATCGGACTCCCGACTTTTAGACACAGTGGGCGGAGCGGCGTAAGCTCTTTACCACTGTACTAAATCGTCCGTCGTATATTGAAAAAGGATAGCGTCATTCAGAATTTCCTGTGACGACTCAGGAAATTTTAAATGACGCTATCCTTTTGTGTCATGTTTTAAAACGCACTCACGAAGGTGCGTTTAAAAACATGATACACAAAAACGACCAGACGGAAACAAACTGTAGTCATATACAAATTTATGCAATCGGGAATCGAACCTGCGACTGCGTATTAACCCATATAGCAGATAATATATATAATAATAATATGCAATATTTTCACAGATCCGCTAAAATTTTATTTGTATGATAATGGAAAATTTCCAGATTCCATTGTTAGCCAAGTCCGTTTGTAGTTGGCACATAAAATATCGTGGGATTATGTTTAATATGTATTTATTGTTAGGATAAAACGACAAAATAAAATATAATTCACGGCTGTTTAACAAGGAATTAGTTCTACTTAAAAACTATGATACGAACGGCGAGCGTTTATTAAACGAACTGAGGGTGAAGGAAGCCAGAAGTCTGTAGGAATAGAACCTGTTGGAATGTTTTACTGTCTGCCTACCTTGCAGGGTATCTAGTGTGTATATTGAGATAGAGGTTGTACATATAATTCTATTGCACTGTAGCTTAACAGTTGGTGGAATATCTCCAAGTCCTTTGAAAGCGGATGTAATCTGTCTAAATGTATGTTTCTTTTTTGAATTCTGACCACGGGATTTATATTCAGCCTGTGGTAACGTGCAGGGAAGTGGACATAAAATGAGTAGTACACGCATGTAAAGTCCCCGTAACCAAGGGGTAAGGGTCTAGAATCGAACGTTCTACCCATGTTTTTACGTTAAATTTCAAATCTAACTATCACTGCCAGATCACAGGATAGCTAACGGTAATTAAAAAAAAAATATTTTATCTTTAACCCGCATGAAAAAAAAAACATTTACCTGTATCATTACAAGAAACCTTTAAATCCAATGCCAATGATTTTTCACAATTTCACCTTGAAATTCCAGTTATTACTGATATTATCCTCTAAAGAAAATACTTGGAGTGTCCCGCAATAAAAAAAATTATAGAAAAATATTAATTTACGTTATTACGTCCACTCAAGGCGAATGTCACGCGACAACTGACGCAGCCCTAATGTTAGCACAGCGCTTACTAGATACGGTTGCGCGCGCGCACATTTTAATGCAATTATTTTTCACCTTTGCGTCAATACAGGCTGTTGTTTTCTTTAAAAAACAAAACTATTTAACTCATTTAGAAACAATGAGTTTTTTTCGGTTAGGGTGATTTGAAAGTTACGATCACTTCGTTCTTGGTTTGAATCCTAAGTCGGACAAAGTATGATACCACCATGCTAGATCCCTTGCGAGGTAGGCAGAGAGTACAGAGTTCCAACACGTTATTTATGGTTTTTCTATCGCTAAAGTCTCAGCAGCAATCCGAAGTCTAGACTTTTGCCCGGTTTATACCGGGCAGTAGTCAGTCAGTACTTTATACAACTACCGAATATTAGGTATATTAGGCACTAATATACCTAATATTTGCTAGTTGTATAAAGTACTGACTGACTACCTCGTTGGTCTAGTGGCAAAGCGCATCGCTTGGTCATCACGAGGTCCTGGGTTCAAAACCTAGGTCGGACAAATGAAGATTTTCTAACGAAAACTTTCCAGTATGAGTCTGGAGGCTAGAAATGTGCCCGGTATATGGCAATAGGCTCGCTCCCTGTTACATGGGATCTAACATCGTTGGCGAAAAGTGGGTGTACTCAGTACACCACTACAATCCTCCACCACCTACGCTTGAAGAATATACATCATGATGTTTTTTTTAAGCTTACCTATTATGAGATGAAGTTATCGTCTTTATGTCAAACTTTAATCAGTGTTAATTATAATTTTTTAGCATATTTTTTTCTTCGAAAAATTTCGACTGCTGAACATAGCTTATGTTCTCCCAAAGTTCGGCCACGATGACTAACTCTAATGTTCTTCATGGCCGGTAAAGCTGTAAATGCCCCGCGGTCAATAGTAAAGATCGCTCACACACACAAATCGAATCCTCTTTTTTAATCCTCATCGCGGGTTTCTTATGACTTTTTAACTAAATTTAACTATTTTTTAACTAAATAAGTTAAATGTAGCCGTGTAATTGAACTGTTGTGACACACACGACTCAATGGAGAGTGGTCTGGTGATTACTTTAATTGAATCCCGTCTCTTGATGCAAGGTCTTCTCTGAAGGTTAAGGATGATCTCAAAGTGTTTGTTATTATACACCGTCACGCCTATATTCCCCAAGCGGGGGTGGCAGAGGTGTACTGTGTACAGCCACTTTTCACCGACGATCTTAGGTCCCATGTAATAGGAGGCGAGATTATTCCATATACCGGACACAATTCCAGATTCCGTACTGATACTGGGGATTTTTCGTTAGAAAAACTATATTTGTCCCACCTAGGAATTTATCCCAGGACTTCGTGGTTGCAACTCGCATTATTAACTTCTAGACCAACGAGGTTGTTACTATATTTTTTTGTTATAAATGTACCACTATAAGGCTAATGCCTAAATTATTTGAACAACAATTTACTATGGTTGTCGCTTTAAATGATTCTAGGTAATTTCCAATCCACCTTTTTAAAGGTCCATGGTTTTAGAAAGAATTGCTGGAACTCTGTACTTTCTGTACACGCGAGGGATGATAAACAAGGTGTAACATAAGTAAAGCAAGACCTCAGACACCCCAATTAGATTATTGCTTTACGAAATCAATACAAAAATCAAACTGCCAATTTTAAGGAGTTTTCTACCATTTTTTTAAGCTCTTTGGTAAAATTAACGATAAAATTTTATAAATAATAAACTTTTGTATGCGTATTGAGGTGTATGTAATAGAAGTACATTAAAATAGCCGTAATGCTTTGAATAATTATTAAATTTCGTTTAATACAGCAAACAGAACGAGTGACAGCATTATTTGAAAATTAAAAAAAAAATAACTATGAAATAAAACTATTTTACGGATTTTATCGCGGTTTATTTTTGATTTTTAGTTCCCGACGTTTCGAGTGCTTTGCAGCACCCATGGTCACGGGAGGGAACGTCGGGAACTAAAAATCAAAAATAAACCGCGATAAAATCCGTAAATTAGTTTTATTTCATGTGTAATATTCGCGTAAATCTAAGAACTCAGTATAAATAATAACTTTTTTAAAAAATGGTTGGAATCGATTCAGTTACCGATTTAGAACAAACTACTTTCAGGTCTTGCGTTTGTTATGTTACAGCTTGTAGAAGGATGATTTTTGGCTAAAAATTAAAACTAATCACAACCTTATTTGGTTTTAGAGATGCTAATCCACGCGCTTTCAGGTAAAAGTAATGTTGGCGTGCAGTATGATAGATGACTAACAAACCGATAGGTACTTGAATAAAATATGGGTTTATTGAATTACTAATATATAGGTAATTTTACGTGACTATGTGATGAGTCAAGTCAAAACTAAAACTTTGATATTTTCGGAATTGGAATTCTTTTTATTACGTCATCATGCCGTATATTGTGGCTTTCACAGCACTACGAAAGGAATCTAGATATTAATACGTGAAGCAAAAACTTTGTACGAAATTTTTACGAAAATTGCGCAGACGGAGGAGTATGAAATTTCCCACACTTATAGTTTATATAGAGAAGGAGTGCAGAATGCTAATATTTTTTTAAAATTATGCATAAAACATACATTAAATCAATGAAAAAAACATTACACACACTACCATGTATTTGACACAATACACGTCAAATTGATGTTTGTCTTTAATATTATTTGCCTATAGTCTTACTGAATGTCAAACATAACCAGCAAATGATGAAAGAGTAGGTCGAATTTCGACCAATGAGCGACCACTAGTAAATATAAATGTGTCAACCTAAATTAGGGACCCGTTCAATTTAAAACTTCTAATAATATTCATTTAATAAAGTTGAAAATGTGTTAACTTAAATTAAGGTTCCGTTTAATTTTTAACTTGTTATGCACTTAAGTTGAATTTTCAGTGAATTATTTTTATTGTTTGATAGATTGTGTCGACCATTATGACATTATTGTTAGTTTTTTTCTCTCTACCGTATAGCATTGCTCAATAGCTTGCGATATAAGTTCTTTGTCATAAATAATTACTGTTTACAAACCTAATATCACGTTTTCAAATAATCTTGAAGGTTAAATATTTTTATAAGTGACATAGAATTGAGATATCATTCTGAAATATGTTGATTTATACGTAAGTCTTAAGAACTATTGTTCCACTATTAAAAAAAATTCGCGTTTTATTTAGCGCAGTGGTTAAGAGCTTAAGCCGCTCCGCCCACCGTGTCTAATAGACGCGGGTTCGATTCCCGCACGGGACAAATCTTTCTGTGATTCACACTTATTTGTTCCGGTCTGGGTATTTGTGTATGTCAATTTTCATGTTTGTAAACGCACCCACGACACAGGAATAATTCCTAGTGTAGGGCTACGTTAAAAAAAAAAACTGACTTGACTGCCTCGTTGGTCTAGTGGCGAAGCGCATCACTTGGTGATCACGAGGTTCTGGGTTCAAATCCTAGGTCGGACAAGTGTAGTTTTTCTAACGAAAACTTGCCGGTACGAGTCCGGAGTCTGGAATTGTACCCGGTATATGGCAATAGGCTCGCCCCCTATTACATGGGACCTAACATCGTCGGTGAAACGTGGGCGTACTCAGTACACCTCTGCCACCCCCGCTTGGGAAATATATTGGGGGGCGGTGTGTTTAAAAAAAACGGCATTAAGTCCTTTCTAGAGATTTTATAACTGCTGATGTTCCTTTTCTGAGTCATTTCATTTAATTTTTATTAGTTGTATACATCAAGTGGCCACAAACCTGCCTCCACTAATTCCCACTGGGTCTACTTGCTGGAGTCCCACTGGGTCTACTTGCTGAACCTATTCTCTCTCTCCTCGATTTGTGAGAGAAGGCCTTTGCCCAGCAGTGGGACAGTATAGGCTGTTATTTTTATTAGTTGTTAGCTTACTTGTTTTTAATTTTTGTTATGCATGTTGTGTTTATTTTATTGTGAATATCGAAAATGTGTATATCCTTCAGTTGGATATCCAAAATAAATAAATAAACTTTCGACATGATACCCAAATTCCGTGTTACACTGTATAGGTACTAACCTATCTATCTATATCATCACGCCAGATCCCTTGCGGGGTAGGCAGAGAGTACAGAGTTCCAACAGGTTCTTTCCTTACATACCTCTCTGGCTACCTCCACTCTCATAGTTCGTCTCATACACGCTCACCGGTTACGGAGACTCTTGATTTGTCCTTCAGATAAGACTAGGTCTATTTGGTACTTACCTATCTTGAAAGTTAATTACTGATACATCGCGGTCTATCTATCTATCTGTATCATCACGCCAGATCCCTTGCGGGGTAGATAATTACTTACACACCGTGGTTCTGCTCACTATAGATATAGAAAGTGTAACATAATTAACGCAATACCAGGAAGTAGTTTGTTCTATAACATAAATAAAATATTTGTTTATTATATCTATATCATCACGCCAGATCCCTTGCGGGGGAGGCAAAGAGTACAGAGTTCCAACAGGTTCTTTCCTTACATACCTCTCTGGCTTCCTCCACTCTCATAGTTCGTCTCATACGCGCTCGCCGGTTACGGAGACTCTTGTCTTCAGAATAAAATGATTTGTCCTAAATATTTCTCCAGTGCGCTATAACAGACTAAATTTATTCTTGATTGAAAGCAATTTGGAGATTGAAATGCATTTATAAAACGTATTTATCAATACGCGCTCATGCACATACAAGTTTCATTGTTAATTAGGGTATAAACGTGCTTCAAAAATGGGTAAAAAGCTTAAAATTTGGAAATTTAGTTTTCGTTATTTAATTTGTGAAGCAATTATCTAATAATACCTCAGTGCCTTAAGACTAAAGTTTTTAGTAAATGCGTGTTACCAGTGATGATATATGGATCAGAGACGTGGTCTCTTACAATGGGTCTCATAAAAAAGCTCAGAGTTGCTCAGCAAGCTATGGAGAGAGCTATGCTCGGCGTTTCTCTACGCGATCGAATCAGGATTGAGGAGCTTCGTAGAAGAACCAAGGTCACCGACATAGCCCTTAAGATTAGCAAGCTGAAGTGGCAATAGGCGGGCCACATAGCGCGTAGATCGGACGGGCGTTGAGGCAGAAAGACCACGTATTGGCAAGCGCAGCGTAGGACGACCGCCTGCCAGATGGACCGACGATCTTGTGAAAATCGCAGGAAGTCGTTGGATGCAGGTGGCATCGGACCGGTTGCGCTGGAAAGCGATTGGGGAGGCCTATGTTCAGCAGTGGACAAGTATAGGCTATAGGCTGAGATGATGATGATGAATTATCTAATCGGGGTGTCTGAGGTCGTGCGTTATTTACGATACACCTTGTATGTATAAGGTCAATGATATATGGTACTTTATCGATGGAAAAATGCAATAAGGACACAAAGCATAACCTTGATTAGATCAAAAATCACTCTATTTTAACAAAGAAAGAGCTTGATTTATCCTTTTCTCTTTTAGTGTGTATATCCATTCTGATCTCGGTCTCGAACCTATTCGCGCCTTTATTAAAAACGCGAACAACACGATATTTCGCGAACGCGTCCAATCATAGAAATCCGCTAATCGTAGCCGCCGCCGACTACGAACCTAACTCCCCTCTTATCAGCCGCTACCGCCGTTCGCGGCATGTTCTCACCGACCCTCCCGATGCCTTTACATCCCTTCTTTCGGATACAGATACCGCACACAGGATCAGACACCGACCGCGCCGGCGAGGTCGAAGAATCCCTTGCCCGCCGGCCGGTGCCGAGCACCACGGCGAGACATCTAGTATACGCCCTCCCCCATAGCGACTGCCCAAGCCGAGACCGTTCCTCCTTGAGGCGCCCTTGAGATAGTTGCCCCGTTGCCCTTCTGGCTCGAGCGTAGTGGTTGCACGCTCGCCCTCTTGTCCGGTAGATCATTCACACACACACAAATCTTTTAGTGTGATTCTATTGCATGAGGCCGTCGATATGTAATGGTATCCTTTTAACACCATACAAAACAACTCTGTTTGTAAACAGAAGCATATGCCGTGCAAATGTCATTTGCTTACTATTAGTTTTATCATCAATAATGTATTAATCAATAAGAATTTAAGATTCAATTTTCGACATTAGCTACAGGGAATAAGGTCTCATTTTCAAAAACATATTTTTGATAGTTAGGAGGTTATTGCATTATTAAGTTGTGTTCAAGAACGATTGTAGCACGATATTGTATCTTTATAGCTTCGGTCAGTCACGAATTACACCAGTAGCCCCACACTATAGTATTTTTTACAAAGGATGGGTACTGACAATTCTGATTGCCAAACTAAATTATATTTTATTCAGTCGCAATAAGAGGTCCGTTCCTATACATATGGTTTTATGCCTTAACACCATTGAATTAAATATTAATTTCTCTATCTATCTATATACAATAGGAATTATTCCTGTGTCGTGGTTACCTTTACAAACATGACACTCACATACACAAACACCCAGACCGAAACAAATATTTGTGGACAAATATTTATTCGGTGCGGGGATCGAACCAGGTACTACTTACAGGACGAAATTCCTAGCGTCGCTGTTTGTTTAAAAAATAATTAAAACAACAAATGTAAATAGACACCGCCACGCCTATATTCCCTAATCGGGGGTGGCAGAGGTGTACTGTGTACACCCACTTTTCGCCGATGATCTTAGGTCCCATGTAAGAGGGGGCGAGCCTTTTATCACATACCGGGCACAATTCCAGACTCCGGACTATATTTACTGGGAATTTTACGATAGAAAACTACATTTGTCCGAACTAGGATTTGAACCCAGGACCTCTTGATCGCAAAGCACATTATTCGCCACTATACCAACATCGCCGTGTAAATACATTTCTATTTATATTCCTATTCCTATATTCGCGTAAATCTAAGAACTCTGTATGAAAAATATATTCCTAATATTTGGTTTTGTAAATAATATGTTGTCTACATTTTTAAAGTTATAAAGAGTATTGCCGCTTTGAAACAATAAAGCCGGGTTCCCACTGCGAGCGGAGCGGACTCCGTACTCAGTCCGTTTAACTCGCTTTTCATAGAAGTTCTTCCACCAAGAAACAGATATGCAGAAAGTGGTGAGCGAGCAAGAATAGTTAAAATTGACGATTGAGATTCGCCTCCCTTAAAGCAGCGTTTCCTGCAAATGGGTAATGACCGAGAAATAAGCACTTCTATGAAATTACTCGTAATGTTGCGAGTTCAAGGGACTTCTTCCGGATCCGGATTAGTAAGCTGAAGTGGCAATGGGCCGGTCATATTAGCCGAACAACCGATCACTGTTGGGACAAACGAGTTCTTGAGTGGAGACCACGGTCTGGCAAACGTAATGCAGGACGCCCTCAGGCTAGGTGGAGCGATGATAAAGTACTTATTCCAAGTGGCTGGTAGAGAACCGACTCCACGATGCCACGAGTGCGGTGCCGATGAGGACACTGCGAAGCATACACTTGAGGTCTGTCCTGCGTGGGCTGTGCAACGTGGTGTTCTCGTCGATGTCGTAGGGAGGGATCTGTCACTGCCGGCTTTAGCGCAAGCTATGGTCGGTAGTGAGAGGTCGTGGGAGGCGGCGGTGACCTTCTGTGAGGTGGTCATAGCGCTGAAAGAGGCGGCGGAGCGAGTGAGGGAGGCTGATCCTCTGGCTGATCCGCTCCGTCGTCGTAGAACAAGGCGGCGACAGCGTGCCTACGCCAACTTAATGCCGCCTTGATGAGGGTTTGCGGGTAATGGGAATGGGGTTGCCCATTGCCTACACACAATAATAGACCCTCGGGAGGGAAGGGCGTGCCATGTGCTCCCGGCACGCCCTTCAATGAAGCGTGCGGAAAACAATTCCGCCAAGAGTGGATTTCCATATAAGAGAAGGTCGCTGGCGGGTCGCGGATGGTTGCTCACGCGTTCCCGTAACCCGCCCCAGCCACAGTGACGAGTTGGAGCACGGTGGGGGTTTTAGCCGGTAGGAGTCTCGGCATAACTCCTCGCTTCCCCCATTGGCGAGCGGGTATCCTATGAAGGATTTCCCCCATCAAAAAAAAAAGGTGGAGCGATGATCTTCCTAGGCGGCTGGCAGAAACTGAATGCGAGTAGCCGAGGATCGAACCGAGTGGCGTGCACTTGGAAAGGCCTATGTCGAGCCGTGGACTGCTATAGGCTGATGATGATGAACGGATTCCGTTCCGTTCCCAGTTGAAGCCCATCTTGAGAATGTTTTGTGACTCTTTAACGTGACTGATAGAGAATTATGTATATAAGAATTAGTTCTGTTTGTACTCCACAATGGCGTATACGTCATTAATCCTTCCAAACACTGATAAACATGTTTTTCGCATCTACGTTTTATATACTTACATATAATAGTTTTATTTACTTAGATAAAAAGTAAAAAGAACGTTTTATTGTTCACGAAGTCTATTTTATTGTTTATTTTGTTAGCCTCATGAACTTGAAATAACAGTTAAGAATATAGTAGTGACTTTAGTATTAAAGTATTTAGATCTTCCTTCTAGTAGTTAAATAAAATTTATCATTTCTCTTCCTCATTTCTTTATCTGTAAATGAGAGAACCATGTAGCCATTCACATGAATAGTTTAACTTGGTTAATTTAATTTAGACTCACCTGGTACTACATTGTTCTCCCATACCCCACAGCAAAATGTAGATGGAAAAATTGTAAAAATATTATTTTAAAAGAGTAACCGTGGAGTTTCTTGCCCTTCTTCTCCACAGGAATGACATTCCGAAGTGGTTGTAGAGTCTTTGTTACTATTCTGACGATTCATAAATACTGTAATGGTTTACATGAATAAAAAATATTCTGATTCTGATTCTGAAAATTATAAGACGTCCGATTTGACAGCTAGATCTTTATGTAATATTATTACTGATAAGGACGACTAAGGTACAAAGATTTAATGACTTCAGGGATGAATAACTTCACTTAAATATGATGAGTTACATACATCTTAATAATTTCCTTGTAGTAATTTAATTATATGTAATTTTCCTTTGCCTATTTCATCTGTCAAAATGGACATTTTATTATGCCAGTGTATTTATTTATTTATTATAAGAAAGAGTTTCAAATAAGTTAACTTAAAGCAGGAATCGTAATTCCTGCATTAAGTTAGCCAACCAGAGTCTTAATATTCTAAAATCTATAATAAAAATAATTGAAATACATCACAATATGGCGGAATGTCATTCCTATTCTTATTTAGTTGCAAGATACTTAGTTCATATTTTAACTCAAAAATTTAATTTTTATATTTTCAGGTTGATGGTGTACCGGAAACGCAAGTTCAGTCCCAGTCCAAATGCCGGTGAGGACCTGAAACTCCTCTCCCGGAAACCGTACACTGAACTCCGGAGTTTCAACGGAGCATCGAACCCGAGACAGCGGTGAACACCTACCTCCACCCTACTATTGGTTCGTAAGTTATTGGCGAGAATTTAGTGAGTTGCTTGTGAGTTGATAGTGAGTAGCTAATTTCGATTAACTCTAAAAACAAATGATGAAAATCGCATATTAAAAATCCAACACAATATCCTGAATATATAAATAAATCATTCACAAAATCGCCTCATTCAGCAACTCTCGCCAAAACTAACTATGATTTATAGGGCACTCTAACTTGTCAAACAAGTGTGATGTACAAAAAAAGATGTCGGATTTATTAATTATATTAATAACTTCAGACGATGCGTTTGAAAAAAAACCATAAAATATGGCGTTTGTATGATACCAGTTTCTACTGTGCTGTGAATTTTTGGTTATTCAATAGAGAGAGAAGTTGTGGAGAGTTTTTGTATTATTATCTTATAATAATCAAACGTTGCCTTGAGAAAGAGACGTGACCTACCTAGTTTAGCTCCGCGTATTTTCACGGCAAAGTAATATTGCAATAACATTGTTAAAGTGGTCGTGGTAGATGCCTGGATGGATAATTCCCGTATGGTCGAAACCAAAGACAATATCACGCTACGTTATATTAGTCATATCAAATTCAAAGATTCATGTGTCATGACAATTATAAGCTAAGGTTACAACTGCACTGAAAACACAATAAGAGGTCCATTTTGACAGATTTAATAGGCAAAGGAACATGAATCAATAAAAAGGATATAAGGTACAGTCATACAAGGATTCTTTGGCATGCGGCCAAAATTGGAACTAACGCTGTCATCAAGTGAAATGTCACTTAATGACAGTCGCAGAGTTGCGGTTTGCACAATTCTTTTTTTTTATTATTAACCGTGCGGTTAATAATAAAAAAAAGAAAAAGCAGTGACAGCCTAGTGGTTAGACCGTTGGACTACAAAGTCAGAGGTCTCGGGTTCAAGCCAGGCACGCAACTCTGTCTTTTCGAAAGCATGTGCGTATTAAAAATTAATTATTACTTGCTTAAACGGTGAAGGAAAACATCGTGAGGAAACCTGCATGCCTAAGAGTTTCTCGAAGGTGTGTGAAGTTCGCCAACCCGCACTGGCCGAGTTGGAAGCCTTAAAGGCGGCTCGATAAGTTCCAACAGCAGGTGGCAACAAACCTGCCTCCACCAATCCGCACTGGGTCCGCGTGGTAGAGTATGACCTAATCTCTCTTACCTCGATTTGTGAGAGTAGGCCTTTGCCCAGCAGTGGGCAGTATATGCTGGTATTATTACTACTAGTAAAATTTTACCTTATATGGAAGATCTGTCGAAATACTACTGACAGTAAGCAAATCTATATTAAAAAAAAATCTCTTTCTCTCTCTCTCTCTCCACATCTCCTCTCTCGTCATAACCTAAACTTCTTGTATATAATAGCTTAAAAATTATTCTCGCTTGTATATTAGAAACTTAGAAGTGTAAAAACGACCTGTTTTCTTATTGCATTATATTTTTTTAAAGGGATAATAGATGGCGCTTTACAGAAATTGCGCTATTTAAAAATAACTATCAATTTTTGGCTTTCCAGCCAATAAAACTTATTAAATAACTTTCTGCATTCCTGCAGAAAGTTATTTAATTAAATATTTTTGAGCTTAAAAAATGATATGAGCTGATAACACATTGACGGACGATTTAGCGCAGTGGTTAAGAGCTTAAGCCGCTCCGCCCAGTATGTCTTATAGTCGCGGGTTCGATCCCCGCACGGGACAAATATTTGTGTGACCCATAATTATTTGTTTCGGTGTGGGTGTTTGTGCGTGTCCATTTTCATGTTCGGAAACGCACCCACGACACAGGAATAAATCCTAGTGTGGGGCTACGTTTTTAAATAAAAAAAAAACAAATAACAATAAATTTAATTTTTAACAGTGTGGACATTTAAATACAAAAATTCATAAAGCAAACGCGTATTAATTGAGCTTTTATTTGTAGGCCATTGCTACACTGATGAGATTTAGTTTTATTACCTGCTAATTGTGTATAGTCTGATAATAAGGTTAAAATGTCAAGAATATACAGAGTTCTTACTAGGTGCAGATTAACATTAGTGTAATATTGTCAAGATATATTGTCGCGTTCATATTCATTTCAACTCCATCAATAGACCTATCAACTCTATAGCGGTACGCTAACGTCAATTTGTTAGTGCTAAGCCCTCGGCTATCAACATAACTCTTTGCGTTTTCCGTAAAAATATAAAAAAATACAATGCAATAATAAAATAGTGGATGTTATAGTATTTAAAATAGGCTGTATCAATTATATTTAGGTAGATGGAAATAATTAAAAGTTCCAATAATATCTCACTGGACATGTATTTTTCTTTAAAAGTAAAGTAGCAAGAAATGTCGCCAAATTACCCTAGATGTCGCTAGTATATATGGCATGGAAAATGCTTAAATATTTTAATTGAACACTGCGCTATTTTTCAAGTAAATTTATATCATTTATGTTCGAACTAATATGAAATTATAGATCTATAAATTGACATTAGGCGGTCTCTTATATTAAAATGTTAAGAGAAGATACTTAATTTGTGAATACAAATTAAGAATACCATAAGCAAAAAACAAAAAGATACCAAAAAAAATGCCTGCTAATTTGCTTTTTGTACCTAATGACGAATAAAAAAATACAAGTATTGTAAGGCTTATTCAATTTGATATTAGAATGGGCATTAGCAAAAACGTTTCAAGTAATTGAATTACTTATTAGTTTAATCATGACTTCTTTTCGAGTTTTTTCTAGGGCCTACTAGTGACATCTCTTGTACTATAATGTGTGCAATTTCACTACATACTTCAACCATTGACAGTCTATTTCATGTCTATGGCTTTAAGCTCAATTTAATTAAATTTTTCAAAGCAATACAACTGTATACAATGTCTTTTGAGTATTCTGAAATCACATTTCTAACTCTAATTTAATTTTTAGTCGTATGTATTTAGTAGTGTCCTTTCCCAACACCTTTAGTCCTATAGCTATTGTATGAAACAATTTAAAGGCAAGCAAAAATCGTTTAAGAAAGCCTACTATCTCGTTCATATTTATATGAATAATCTGTTCTCAGAATGAATTTTGTACATTGTTAAAGAAGAAATTATTCTTATTATTATTTATACTATAGTCGTCAGTTCACACTTCAAATCATTCAGACTAACTGTTGACGTATCGAATTAATATCGATATGATATCGATTAATTGTATATTAGTTCAGATTTTAGCCATAAATACGTTAAATATAAATATATTCTGGTTCGATGATATAATATTAATCCTACAAAATTACTGTTTAAAACTCAACTGTCTTCCTTATCCCTTAAAATAGTTTTTTGCTTGTCAAACCTAGAACAAACTCAGTAGTCAACATATAATTTTAATATTTAGGTATTAAACAAGTATTATTAGTTAGCCTTAGTTTTAAGTAGACAATTTTTAATTTTCTATCGTTATTATGTACATTATGTATGTAACTACGTGAGTTTCAATATTGCATTTACACTTTTGGAGATGTGATTTCAGATTACTTATTTTTTTACGTAAATTGTTTTTACTTGAGTTTCATACTCAAATGAGCGTATACTTCAATTGACTTAAAGTAAAATTGTCATAATCATAAATCATTAATCACCATAAAATTAATTCGGTCATCAGTCTATCTGCTCAGGGTCACTGATGGAAGCTGATTGCGTACAGTTCAGAGCTGGTCGTCATGGCGATCTTTGAGGGATGACTTTGTCCTGCAGTGGGCCTGTTTCAGCTGATGATGATAATTAAAATCACCTTGAATAATTATTTCAATACAGACAAAAACTCATACAATTGTGCTACAATAATACACTATTACAACTCGCGGCGGTGTGTGCGTGTCCTCTCATCGACTAGTTCACGTACACGTAAACATGTGTAAGACTGCGCTGCGCCGCGCAATTGCGCCAACTCAGTTCACTGCGCCGGATGTGTTAACTCACTTCAAAATGTGTTGTCGCACAGCGCAGGATCGGAAAATTCGAAAGCTGTTGAGTTGCCCGCAGAATGCATTGAAATGTATTGAACAGTTGTGCTATGTTCGCTTCGCTGCTCACTCGGCGCGTTCACTTGCGCCATAGTGCAATTTTTAGTTGAAGCAACGAGCCGGCGCATTAAATTGCGCCTGAGTTACTGAGTTATCGCAGGGAATTTCGCTGAGTTACCCATGTCTAACACGCCACCCGAGGACAACACCGGTTTACGCCGGCCATTATCTTTGGGCGGTAGTGTATCATAGTAGTGTACTATAGTAGTGCGGTAGTATGAAGCATTATCTTTCTTGGGGATATTTATTCATGTGGCAATAGTTGATAAAGAATTATATTATAATAATGGGCCCTTATATGATCAATTAACATAACGCATCAGATTACGGTAACTTCGGGAAATTATTATTAAAGGTATCCCCCGCTCAAGTAGCACAACTGCTGCTTAAAAGAGTACTTGGTACTAAAATTGTATAAGATAGTATAGGCTCATCGATATATCATAACAATACACACAGTCCCGTTCTTAAGTTACACTAAACACGCCCCTAAATCCACGTGGGTAGTTATAGTTATGATATAAACATAAATTAGAGCGTATTGTACCTTACTCGTATCACTTTAAGTTGTATTTGCGAAAAACCGGAAGCGTGTTAATTTTTTAGTACCGTCCACTTTTGCCTGCTCTTTGGTGGTGCCATTTTTCGTGCGGCGAGCGTGTATCTACCTATATTTGATTGATGTATAAGCTGCATAATAGTGTAAAGCTACCATTATGCAGCCTATACTCTTTTAAACAGCTTAAAGCTGTAAAAAGGGCAGTGACTTCCTTTGTTAAGCAGCAGTTGTGCTACTTTGGCAGTGACAAACAGAGTACCATCATATCATTTCACGAAGCTATTGTTACGAACCGTTTAGTCATAGCGTATATGAGCTCAGATTGTTAACTAAATTTCACTACAATTTTATCTATCAAACGTGGTAGAAAAAAACTGTAATAATCATGTTAAATAATAATCCAGTGTATTTATTAATGTCTATTTTTTTAATAATTTCGTATTTTTTCTCATTATTATGTCCATAAAGTTACGTTTGGGTGCTGGTCACCAAATAGCATAAGTATAAAATTGTTTGTTTTTAATCATCATTATTTTAATCATTAATTTATCATCATGACACGTTATCGAAATATTTAAACAATTACACTATAATATAATTATAAATATCATTATTTATGTTAAATAAGTTTATGTAATTTTTAGACGTTATTAGTATTTGTGATTTGTTCGTACATTTTTTTCGGGTTATTTATTATGAAATCTCAATGGATGGTTGTTTGCGATTGAAGTGGGAATAAGTGTTTTGAGAATGGTAAAATATGGCTAAATTTGATATTGTTGTTTGTGTAATATTAGCGGTTCTAGTTTAAGAACAATATAAACTATGTTGTCCTAAGCGGAATTGTTTAACTCTATATAATGACTAATCGAGACATAAGTCCTTTTCAAAATATTCCTTAAATAATTGGAAAAAATGACGGGTGTAGCCATATTTTTGTCAATTTCAATAGCTAATTTCTATAAGAGTTTCTTTTCACACATTTATTATTACTTGTACACCATTTTGTGACAAATCTTATTGTAAAGATTTATTATTTTGATATTTCTATTATTATCTGTTAACTTAATGCAATTTATATTAAATAAATTAATGAAATGCTTAGACAAATCAATAGTACATTTTACAGATTTTTTAATGAATTCTATTTCGATGCAACTCTTACAATATTCTTGCTTGGTCCAGTGATTAAGAGCTTATGCCGCTCTGCTCATTGGATCGAGTCGCGGGTTCGATCCCCGGACGGGACAGATCTTTGTGTGACCCACAAATGTTTATTTCGGTCTGGTTGTTTGTGTACCTATTTTTTTTAACGCACCCTCGATCCAGGAATAATTCCTTGTGGTACTGTGTTTGTTTTAACGCAAACAGAATGTAGGTACATTTGTGATATTACATTTTCGTGTAAATAATTACCAATCCAATGATGTTTTAGTATCGCGTTTTTGTTCCTCGGGATCCTATTTTATTTAGTTTAATTATTATCAGTCGATTTTTGCCAAGTGTTGAGTTACTACTTTTTATATGTAGGCGCTCAATACGTCGTGATGCCATTGTGTATTAGATTTTAGAAATTTGACAAATAAATAAGATTTATCAATTCACGTTCTCTTTGTGTTTTCATTTTAATAAATAGTTACCTATCCAAAAGAAATTATAATGAAAGTACATACATAATACAAATTATTTTTTGTGAATATCCATATTTGTGGCATCGTCCCTATTACGCTGCTGTTATGTAAAATGGCTTTGTACTTAAGTGGCCCATGGTGTACTTTGTACACTTATATTTCTCCGGCGATCTTAATATTACGAACCAGACCTTCTTATCTTAACTCCTGAATCGGATAATGTGTAGCACAATCGTCACTACTTTATTATTTTTATTAGAAATCGGACATCCTATCGTCATTGTCTTAAGCCCAAAGATGGAAAGTGTTAGAGAGAGAACGCTTCGTAAATCGGATGTCCTATAATTATCGAATGAGGAGAGAAGAGAATGCAAGAAGGATCGTGTTTAAATAGTGACTATTGCTATTATACCGGAAACTATTCCAGACTGCTACGAAGACTTTTTTGGTACAACTGTCAATAAACTTACTCTGGCCTTAGACTCGAATCCAGAAAAGGCAATAATTTCGAAGAAAATATACTGTTACACACCTTTAATACACTTAGCAAGGAGCCACGCTGAAGCAACAAAGGGAAACAAGCGACACTTTCCATTTAATTGGCAACGACATGGAATGTGCCCTCTTAATCGATCTGGTGATCCATAGTTAACTGTGTACACCAACATTTTGCCGACAATGTTAAGTCACAATTTAAAAGTGAGCAAGTCTATTGCTGTTATACTAATATACCGGTTTAAAATTTGGACTGCTATTGTGACTTTTCGATACAAAAATCCTCCATTAAACTTAGTTCGATCTGAAATTCACACCTCTATAATGCAGCCGTCACTAGAGCCATAAGGTAGTTAAAGACAAAAAGGTAATTATTTCAAAGAAAAGATACTTCAGTACATATTCTCTCTCTTCTGTACTCTATCCTTCATAACCTCGCCTGTATATCTCCGCGAACGCTTCGAGTGTCTTATTCCTAGGCACAAAACTTGTCGTACAACTACCTCTCTACTTCTTCGATCACCTCGTCATACTTCTAGTATTTATGATGGCTCCTTTACTGTGCGTGCAGTGAAACTTTGGAATTCCCTTCCACATTCCATACGTGATAGTTGTTCTTTAGATGTTTTTAAAAGAAGAGTTAAAGAGTATTTCCTTTCCTTTTGATGTGTATTATATATATGTATGTATATTTATGTTATTAAATTATATATTTTTCTATTAGTATGTAGTATCAGTATATTGTATATATATAGTGATATCGTCATTTCTTTAATTACTCTTAGATTGTTGTGCAATTGCCCTCACATCCACAAAACTGATCTGTCGACACTAATCAGAATCAGAATATTTTTTATTCGTGTAAACCATTACCACCACTTCGGAATGTCGTTCCTATGGAAAAGAAGGGCAAGAAACTCCACGGTTACTCTTTTAAAATAGTATTTTTACATTTTCTTTTTCCATCTACATTTTGTTGTGGGATGTGGGAGAACGATGTAGGCTGGTCTATCAGGTAGGTCTAAGTTAAATTATACAAATTATACTATTGATGTGAATGGCTACATGGTTTCCTCATTTACAGAGAAAGAAATGAGAAAAAAAAGAAACATTTTACTAAATTAATAGAAGGAAGAGAGGGAATATTAAATAATAATAGCTAAACAAGTTGTCCATATTCAATCAAGTGGAGCTGGAACAGCCCCTATCCAAGTATTTTTGTCTTTTAAATAATCATCTATCGTATAATAAGCTTGTTTACTAAGCGTACGTTTAATACAAGCTTTGAATTTAGTGTCACTAAGTTTAGTGACGTCAAGAGGAATTTTATTATAAAATCTAACACAGTACCCCATGAAAGAAGTGTGAATTTTTGAAAGACGAAATTGCGGTTGATCTAATTTATTTCTATGTCGCGTATTATAGTGTCTTTCGCCTAGCTGATTAAACAGATCTATATTTTTTCTTGTATACATTATATTTTCATAAACACTCAAAGGATAACTGGTAGATAACTCAAATTGAGTTAAGTTCGCCTTTGTCCAACTATGTAAATATGCTTAAATTTATATTTCTTTTGTACAGTAAAGAATAAATACTTCTACACGTAGTCAATACAATAAGCAAGGAACCACGCGGATGCAACAAAGGGCAACAAGCGACACATTCCATTTAATTGGGACCAACATGAAGTGGGCGCTCTTGATCGATCTGGTGGTCCATGCGATGTTGCGGGGCAATATGAGCAAGCTTATTCCTATTATACCGGGCACAATTTCAAACTAGTTGTCGCTACGATTTTTTCCATACATTGAATTTGGTTTCAAACGCAGTACCTCGAGTACGCAGCCTCCGCCACTAAAATCACTAGGGAGTCAAAAGACAATTATTTCCAAGAAAAGGTACTTTTACACGCCTTTAATACACTTAGCAAGTAACCACGCTGAATCAACAAAGGGCAACAAGCGACACTTTCCATTTAATTGGCAACGACATGAAGTAGGCCCTCTTGACCTCTCTCGCCTTTGTGTTGGGCTGAAGGCAAGACGTTGGCATGCTAACTTGGCTTTTAAAAAAAATGTACGCGTTTGTATCGAAGAGTAAAAATAATATTGAGTTTAGGTGTAGCCAGTGAGATTTGTGGGGCAAGAATCTGTTATAAATAACTTTTGGTTATAAATAACGTTTAAAAAAAAAAGGAAACCGACTTTAAAACAGAAAAAAATAAATATTTGAACTCGGTACCGGTTAGTGCTTTCGGTTACGTGGCACCGACTTCAAATATTTATTTTATGAATTTTTACAGTTGGTTTCTGATTTTTAACATGTTGTTTAATTCAGAATTTTAAGTGATGAGTGAATAAATTATTAATATTTATACCTATATTATTTTGCTTAGTTCTACAGTAAGGCACCTAGTGAATTGATATAATACCCATAATAACGGAAGCTATATTCGCGCTGTTTGTAGCTAACGAGTCCCCTGGTGTATCTTCAAAGTAGAAGGTTAAATGCCAATAAAATTAAAATGGGACCACCTCAAAACTATACTAAACGCAACGCAGTATCATTTATCAAAATCAGTTCATAAATAAAGACGTTATAAAAAAACCAAGACGAATTGTAAAATTGCTCCTTCTTTGAAGTCGGTAATATTATGATGAGTTCTGGGGTAGGCTACTAGGATTTACACAACACTTATAATAACCCAATCTGCAGATTCGTATTATTCCTCAAATTCCAAGGTCCAATACCAATTAAATTAAAATGGAACCACCTTGGAGTTATACTGAAACCAATGCAAAAAGAATCATTAAAATCGGTCCAGAATTGACGGAAATATCGGTAACCATACATAAAAAGCATACATACAGACAAACACAGAACTTCCTCCTTTTTGAAGTCGGTTAAAAATACTTTGCATAGGTACCCTGCAAAGGATTTGGCGTATTGATGTAAATAGGTCTGCTATGTAAATTGAGTTTAGATCTAGCTAGAAAGGTCTGTAAGGAAAGAACATGTTGTAACACTTTGGCTATCCCGAAAGAGATGGTGCGATCTATTCACTGTGACCAATTAAAGGTTTGGTCGATTAGCCAAAGGAGCGCGACGGGAGCGTGACAGAAGAGCTCGTCGACGTTTGGTCGTGATGTTTGCCGCCGCGCCGAGCGGGGCTGCGCTGTGTGGCGTCTCCCGTGCATTTCAGTACATTACAACTCCCAAAGCCGCGCCACCGTCGCGCTCCCGTCGCGCTGCGTCGGCTATGTGGCGAAACCGTAAACACTTCGGCGCTCATAGCGCTGTGCGATCGCGGTGTTCTTACCGATCACCAAAGCTAAGCAGCGTTCGACTCGGTTGGTTTGAGATGGGTGGCCGTTTGTGGCATTTTCATATTTGAGCGTCTCCGTGCTTCGGAAGGCACGTTAAGCCGTTGGTCCCGGTTACCACTTAATGTGGTAGTCGTTAAGCCGAGTTGGAAGCCTTGTAGGCGACTTGATTAGTTCCAACAGCCGGTTGTCACAAACTAAAACATCCACCAATCCGAACTGGGTCCGCGTGGTGGACTATGACCTAAAAGCCTTAAAAAAGAAGGCCTTTGCCCAGCAGTGGGCATTATAAGCTGATAATATTATAATAAGGATATGCTCCGTTGGTTCGGGCATATAGAAAGCATGTCAGAAGAAAGAATGACAAAACAGATATACAATGCGAAGGCGGAAGGATGTAGGTACCGGGGAAGACCTAGAATATCTTACCATGATCAAATAGACCGAGTCTTATCTGAAGGACAAGTCAAGAGTCTTTGTAACCGGCGAGCGTATATGAGACGAATTATGAGAGTGGAGGAAGATAGAGAGGTATGTAAGGAAAGAACCTGTTGTACTCTTTGCCTACCCTTCAAGGGATCTGGCGTGATGATATAAATAGAATATTATATTATAATTAAACACTTAACGTGGCGCTTTATAATAACTTCGTGAAATTATTGTTTACGGTTTTCCAGTGGCATACAGAATACCATTAGACGATAATTTCCCAAAGTTATCATAATGCCCCGCGTTTGCATAGCAAATAAGTGCCCTGAACGTTTTGAATTCGTTCAGCTAAGCGCTCTTCCATCAGAATAGAAGATATATAATATTAGCTCTGTTAAGAAACTGTCCCACTGTTAGGCACGGGCTTCCTTAAACTGAGAAGGTTTAGGCCATAGTTCACCACGCTGGCCCAGTGCGGGTTGTTAAACTTCACACACCTTCTAGAAACTCTTAGGTATGCAGGTTTCCTCACGATCTTTTCCTTCACCTTTTAAGCAAGTGATAGTTAATTTTTAATACGCACATGTTTTCGAAGAGGTATGTAAGGAAAGAACCTGTTGGAACTCTGTACTCTCTGCCTACCCCACAAAGGGATCTAGCGTGATGATAGATAGATGTTTTCGAAAAGACAGAGGTGTGTGCCTGGGTTTGAACCCCAGACCTCTGACTTTGCAGGCCAACGGTCTAACCACTGGGCTATCACTGCTTAACATAGAAGATACATTTTACATAATCGAATGCAATACCTAGTCGAAACTGAATCACTCACACTCGACTTAAATGCATCCTACAACCGATACTATACACACTCACAAACAAACACACACACACACACACAAAAGAAATATTAAAAAGAAACCCAAAAACACAACTGCGTAAAAAATAATAAACAGTTGGCTTAGTCTCTGCCTACTCTCTGAATGCTAGAAAGTGAGTGTATAGTACATATGTATACTTAGGAATACATAAGAATAGGAATGCACTTATTGCAGATTTTATTACTAATATTATAAATGTGAAAGTTTGTATATTTAGATTTTTGGATGTTTGTTACTCAATCACGCAAAAAAGGCTGAACGGATTTGGATGAAATCGACACACTGATACTTTATTACCTGGATTAACACATATGATACTTTTTATCCCGAAAAATGTAAGGTTCCTATCTAAAGTCAACGCGCACAAAGTTGCGGGCAAAAACTTGTAATGAAATAATTTCTATACACGATTTATTCCTGCCATACCTACCCATTTAGTGACAAGAATGTCACTGAACGCCGAGAATAAGGGACCACGTATACAGAAGTATACGTGGTCCCTTATTCACTGCGTTAATGTAACGCGAAGCGTTACGCTAACGCCAGGAAATGATTGTTTTATTTTACGGTCAGCAACATAAGTAGCATAATAAATTCAGCTTTTCAAATAGCTCGCACACCATTGTTTTGCATCATATTATATCATCGCCCCAGTTCCCTTGCGGGGTAGGCAGACAGTTCAGAGTTCCAACAGGTTCTTTACTTATAAACCTCTCTGGCTTCCTCCACTCTCTTAGTTCGTTTCATACACGCTCGCCGGTTACGGAGAATCTTGACTTGTATGAAAGATAGTATCGGTGTAGAGATGAGAAAGGATTTGCTCCGTTGGTTCGGGCATATAGAAATAATGTCGGAAGAAAGAATGACAAAACTGATAGTGCGAAAGTGGAAGGATGTAGATACCGGGGAAGACCTAGACTATTTTACTATGACCAAATAGACCGTGTCTTGTTAGAATATGTTGCTAATAAATGGTTTTAACAATTTTCACCGACTTTTTAACAATATAGAGTTTTAACTATTTGAAAAAACTAAGAATATTAAGCGACTTACTGCGGTGTACGTACTATACTTGAGTAGCAAGAAGTTATCAGAACGCGCCGCGTTTGTTCCTAGCGAATAATGTCTAGTGTCTTCTTCTTAGCGTTTCGATGGTAAACATGCTATAGTTATATGGAAGCAGCCCAGAATGCGGCCACATTCGTTTGTGAGTGGTATATGCTATGCTGTTGGCCGCGGGGCCTTTACAGCTTCACCGGACAAGCGGGCGAGCGTGCAACCACTACGCTCGAGCCAGAGGGGCAAGGGGGCAACTAGCTGAAGGGCGCCTCAAGGAGGAACGGCCTCGGCTTGGGCAGTCACTACGGGGGAGGGCATATATTAGCTGTCTCGCCGAGGTGCTCTGCACCGGCCGGCAGGCAAGGGATTCTTCGACCTCGCCGGCGATACTGATATTTGTATCCGAAAGAAGGGATGTAAGGGCTTCGGGAGGGTCGGTGAGAATATGCCGCGGACGGCGGTAGCCAGTGATTGGAGGGGAACTAGGTTCGTAGTCGGCGGTCGCTACGATTAGCGGATTCCTATGATTGAACGCGTTCGCGAAATATCGGGTTGTTGCATTTTTAATAAAAGCGCGAATGGATTCGAGACCGATATCGGAATTAAGCCACATTGCATTGTGGGTCGAACATTCAATTAACTTTGTGCTTACGCCGTGCTTTGGGTGATAGATCTCGGAGATACGCGTGAGTCCAGAAATGTGTGGCCGGCCCTGAGTTTCGTCTCTGTGGGTTTCTTGGACACACAAAACGTCGCATAGCATCTAGATCTAATGTCTAGAGTGTAACGTTGAGAAGGGTTGGAAAGGGTTCAATTCGCGGATTTTTTGAAATCTATAAATGCACATGAAATAAAACTATTTTACGGATTTTATCGCGGTTTATTTTTTGATTTTTAGTTCCCGACGTTTCGAGTGCTTTGCAGCACCCATGGTCACGGGAGGGACTGAGGTGTTAGACGTCCAAAAGGCATAGTTGTTCCGGGGTACCCTCAAACTTCTTAATTATTTTTGTTGTTGTTGGTCCGATCTACGCAGAATGAGCTCACGGTGTCTTGAGGTCTTGCAGTGTTATGCTTGGTTTTGGATTTGATTATATTAATTACCGGATCCCAAGTCGATGGAAGCACCCAGCCATCTTCGCTATTGAAATTAGGATGTTTTTTTAATTTCAATAGCCTCGCGAACCATCCTTGGTAGGAATCGGTGTTCTTTCACGAGAATTTGTGGTCTATCAAATCTGATGTTATGACGGGTGCGGTCAAGGACATGTTCACAGACTGCAGACATCTTTGAGCGACGGTGTTTTAGGTCAGCTACGTGTTCTTTAACCCGAGTTTTTACCGGTCTTTTTGTTTGTCCTATATAAGAGAGACCACATTCACAATCAAGCTTGTATACTCCTGCATCTTGTAGAGGGATCTGACACTTGACAGATGGTAAAAATTGACTGATCTTCTTTAGCGGCTTATAAAATGTTTTAATTGAAGCACGCTTCAAGATGTAGCCAATCTTGTCCGTGACTCCTCTCATGTAAGGTAGTACTGCAGGGAGACGCTCGACTGTGGCTGGTTTCATTCGGTCACTGTGACGTTGGCGTGGGACTCGAAGCTTAATGTCGTGCAGGACTTGCTTGACATGTTGAAGCTCGGCAGCCAGATGTTTCTTGTCACAGATCCCTTGTGCTCTCTGAAACAAAGATTTACCCACGGTAGCTAACTGTGTTGGATGGAAAATCAAAAAATTAACCGCGATAAAATCCGTAAAATAGTTTTATTTCATGTGTAATATTCGCGTAAATCTAAGAACTCAGTCTATAAATGCAGTTCTTTTATCTCTAAAATTGACGAAATCATTCTTTAGAACATATTTTTCAATCTCTTCTAATTTCCAAGATCCTCAATCTTCTCGTTGTTACAGCCTGTATAAGAACACACGCATACTAGCATATGTACGTTGTATCATAGCAGGCACACAAGCGAAGATTCATATACGTGCATATGGGATTACATACACTGGCGTCTTTCCCTCTGAACTGTTCCTAATTCGAAGGTGGGTTACACTGTTCTACTAATCTGACGTTAGTTTTTATACTAGAATTAAAACCAAATTGTAACACCTGTTTAAATTCAGTAAATAGTGCTAATGTTCACTGCCCATTATCTTATTATCGAATTTTTTCGCGGACCGAACCTGTACGCGTCCATTGGATTTAGTCTCGATTCTGTACACGTGGCCACTGAGCATTGATAAACGAGCAGCATCTTCACCGATGATAGGCTACGGTCGTAGCTGGTATGTTAAGCAGTCACAACCGTAACGTACCTGCCTGCTAGTAAAGACATGCCACTAAGCAAATTACGTAGCAGCCATTTTTGGCAAAAGGTGTATTTCCTGTCCCATGTTTCTTATCTATTCTCATGAATTAATGTAGAAAATCTGGATACAGATGACATGTACAAATACATGTTGAGCTAGATATATTTTACTTATTTTATCCTGATCATAACTAATCAAGGCTTTTTACGTTTATTTATAATCAAAATCTTTTATATAAGGTTTTATACATGCGAATAAAATTATTATGGCTTCTGTGTAATACTGAACTGTTACACAGATGATGAGTTATGGAAACTAACGGTGAAAAAAGGTCGGACCAGTCTCCATTTAGTCCTTATATCCTTGTTTTTAAATGAAAATGATGATGATGACGTTACGATAACTTCTTTATATGATCGTGTAATGGTATTCCGTAACGCGCCGCGTTACGTGTTTAGTTGGTCATAACGAATAAATACCAAGCTGTATTATTTCCATATGTTAAATTTAACGATAGTTAACAAAAGTGCAATCGACCTACTTCCTGATACATCTACCCGTAAACACTAGCTTAGGGTTGTTATTTTTTTAGAAGAATGAAAGTAACAATACTTGTCTGATTTCAGAGAGAGAAAGAGAGAGGCAGAGAAAGTACAAAAATAGCATTATTTATTAAAAAAATTTAAAGTAATAACTTTCTGTAGTCGGGTATAGAGAAAATTATTTGTTTTTTCGTGTTTTATGTGTCAAACACTGGACTGATGCTTGTGCCACAAAAGAAAGAGTTAACATAAATAGATTCTTTTTCATGTTTTAGGTGTATTAGAAGTCCTTGCGTCTGCCATTGGTCTAATAGTGGCGATCACAAGGACAAAGAGTGATTTTTGTAACGAAAAATATTCAGTACCAGTTCGGAATTTGGAATTTTGCCCCGTCTAGCAGCAATAGACTTGTCGATTCGTTTTTCGTTCGTCTCACACAGTTTCGTCTCAAATTAAAAAATTCTTCGTTCGGACCACTTTCTATTCTTGTTACGTCCCTAAAGTCGTTTTTATTCATAATTTAATAATTTATTCTTGTTATGACCAATTGTCTGTTCTTGGTTTGTCTTATTTTTTATATAAACATTTAACTTTATAAGTACAGACCGACTGAACAGCATTAAGAAATAAATGAAACATCATTTTGATTATAAATGTAAGTACTGCTGTAAGTTGCAATTTGCTTTAACTCTGACAAACTAGCTGTACAGATTAGAACCCTATAGAACAGATTGATCCAATGAAATCAACTTGTTTGGTATGTTAATTATTACATATTAAGTAAACTTTTATTCTTAATAAAATCATTTAAAACTAAAACAATCGCGTTTTCCTACTCTCCGACCCTCCTATGTAATAGGGAGAATTCATAAATGTTAAAATATTTCTGTCATTAAAAATCTTTAGTTAAAGTACCAGGATATCATAACAGACTAGAAGTTCTTAGCTCATATAGACGTTATAGGTACTGGAAGAAGACGGATAAGTAAGAGTACATTTAAAAAAAAAACCCTATTCTAAGTACCAGGATATTATAACTGTACAGGCGGGTTTAGGCCCATGTGGTAAATGACAATACGGTCAGAATAAGGATATAAGTAGGAACTTCGATCTCCGAAATCTGTTCTGAGTTTATCGCTCATAAGCTATCTTCTATTATGTTATGATGTCTTGGTACCTATTTTGACAAGATTTAACCATACTGGTAATTGACCAGTGGGCATCACGCGTTATAAAGGCTGAAAATGTTAAGATTCACTAGGCGATTGTTTTTTATACAAGTACAGATTTTTATATCAGTGTGTAAGTATGGAAGGTATTAACCAACCAAATACCGAATGATATTCGGACTTTCCGTTCCGATCAACTGAAACGGATAAACTAATTTTCAATTCAGTGGTACGATTTAATAGTCGTACCATGTTAATACATGCACTACTCGAATAAGTGTACGCCTACAAAATTAAAAATATGTTGCAATGTGCAATCCATTTCTTTACTAACAGTCCTTTAGTAATTTTGATAAAGTGGAACGGAACAAGAACTGAAATTCTTTTGGGTTGTAACAAGAAATTTTTAATCTCTATCTATATAATCACGCCAATTCCCTTGCGGGGTAGGCAGACAGTACAGAGTTCCAACAGGTTCTTTCCTTACATACCTCTCTGGCTTCCTCCACTCTCATAGTTCGTCTCATACACGCTCGCCGGTTACGGAGACTCTTGACTTTTCCTTCAGATAAGACTCGGTTTATTTGTTCGTGGTAAGATAGTCTAGATCTTCCCCGGTACCTGTATCCTTCCACTTTCACATTGTATATATGTTTTGTCATTCTTTCATCTGGCATTCTTTCTATATGCCCGAACCAACGGAGCGGAGAAATTTTTAAAATGATGAACAAACCGGCTTGTTCCCTGTATCATTTGGATCGTAGCCCTGATGTAGTAGCCCTGATTGGGGAATGGCATGACTGATTGTTTTTTTAGCTTATAATGTAAATATAAAATAAAGTACTCTATTTTAGTTCGTTTGGCAACCCTACACAAGCTGATCTACAAGGTGACGTCACAGCGCGCCCCGCTGTCGCTACCCATCCCAAATACTACCTTAGTATATGTATATATCTAGATTTATATCTAGACTATCTTTTACCATAGTTACCCTACGTAAATACTTTTATAGACCTTTATATAAAGGTCTAGATTATAAGGCGAAGACTTGTATGTGTGACCTAGTGGACTAAGAGTAGGCCGCTCGAAGACCATTTATTTATTTACTTATTGGCACGACTACAGATTACAAATTAGACGAGCGTTAGTAAGGAATCAAGAATATAATTGAATATGATATCCGATTCTAGTTAGACACAGTTTTCGTAGATTGATAGATATTCAGTTAAAGTAGGGCTCTAAAGAATGCTATAAAGTTATGAAATATTACAAACGTAATGAAATAACAATTATTAACAAAATAAAACTTAAACTTAGATTATATAAAGACATTAAAATGTGAAATGATACATTCTAAAATTAATTATAGCAACTGGGATTGGATTAAATCAAGAAATTACAATAAAATAAAAAAACACAGTATAGTACAGATACATTTTTATAGGTATTATACAAAATTAAGCATGCGACCCAGCACCAGTGTGAAGCCTTTCGACTGAGATATGAGATATAGATAAATAATATCTTTAAAGAATGATAAGCTAAAGGATTCCGGGTGGACCAGTCTCCACAAGCAGCACCCGTTCACGAGTATGACAATATAAACAGCCATCACCTCCCTCGACTATATTAGAGGGAAGGAAGTTACCCGCACCAAACAGCCACTGCAAGCGTAAACATTTTATTGAGTATAACAAATCCCGGACCCCAAACAGTATTCAGAAAAAGTCCACAAAAGCAGCAAAACTTTGTCGTGCGGTCGGATACGGTGGTAGAGTTAAGAGCATAAGCAGGATTCGTAGAATCTTCTCTTGATTCCCTTCACGTTGTCCCTGGGCAGTGATAAACGAGCAGTACCAACACCGTGGTAGGCTACGGCCTTGACTAATTACCACATCTCAGCCTAGTCATGCCATAAAGAGATAAGCCAACCCAGCCAAATATCTAAGTCATCTGCTGACTCCAGGACTGAAAGGCGATGACGACATTGAACGAGAACGGAGGGCGCCGTCAATTAGAGCTTATATACTGACACGCAGGTTGCTTACATAAAGTTAAAATTACACTCTTCCGAGCGTACTGTACAAAGCTTAATACTTGCAGCCTGTGGGCTAGATTTACTCGAAAATCATACAGCGCCCTCAGAGTCCAGTATAATAATGCGTTCAGACTACTAGTGGGACTGCCCCGATTCTGTAGCGCATCAGGGATGTTCGCAGACGCCAATGTAGTAATGCTTCACCGCAATGCGGAAGAGGTGAGCATCTCTGGTGCGCAGGGTGTGGATTAGCTCAAACAGCCTGCTGAATATGATTTCCAGCAGGCTGGACTGTCTTTATGTAAATCACTGCTGCGCCATCTCGCACGGGATGGCGCAGTATTGAAACGAATATTTTGTAAGACGGATACTAACGTAGGTTAAGTTATACTAACATGATTAGAACTGGTCACTTTAATAAATAAATTATATTATTATTAGTACTATAGCCCGATCACACCGATCCGTAACACGACCTAACTTCTGTCTCTCAGTCTCTTTCAGAGTGAATAGGTTATTACTGAGTGAGCTTTATATACGGTCCCATCGTCCGTTTTCATCAGGAGCCATTTGCTGACCAGTCCTCAAATAAAAAAGGTGGATTTTTAAAATAAAGTAATAACTAAATATTTCAATGTATTATGCTATAGTCTATTCCAATCAAACTTTAATACTTTGTGAACAAACTATTACCATTTTTAGATGTTTTAGTTGTAATTGCAATCTATAACAAGTGTAATATGAAGGCGACAGTATTTCCAAAGACAATCGCAATGAAAATGCTGTAAGCAGGAAATCGACGTTTTAATGTTTGGTGTGTTACCAGTGATGATATATGGATCAGAGACGTGGTCTCTTACTATAGGTCTCATAAAAAAGCTCAGAGTTGCTCAGCGAGCTATGGAGAGAGCTCTGCTCGGCGTTTCTCTACGTGATCGAATCAGGAATGAGGAGATTCGTAGAAGAACGAAGGTCACCGACATAGCCCTTAAGATTAGTAAGCTGAAGTGGCAATGGGCGGGCCACATAGCGCGAAGATCGGACGGGCGTTGGGGCAGAAAGATTCTAGAGTGGAGACCACGTATTGGCAAGCGCAGCGTGGGACGACCACCTGCCAGATGGACCGACGATCTTGTGAAAATCGCAGGAAGTCGTTGGATGCAGGTGGCATCGGACCGGTTACGCTGGAAAGCGATTGGGGAGGCCTATGTTCAGCAGTGGACAAGTATAGGCTGAGATGATGATGATGATGATGAATGTTAGGTGAAAAAAATTTATTAAGTTTGATTGGATTAGACTACAGATCCCTTGCTTGCTAGTACAATTTTGACGTTTAAAAGTGATTTTTTGTTAGCCTATACAAATGAATGTAGAGTCAGAATTAACGCTGTCATCAAGTAGAATGTCACTTCATGACAGCCTCAGTTGCCGTTTGCTTTGAAATTTACCCAAGTTCTTTAATTAGTAACCGTACGGAGCCATCTGTTAAAATATTTACCTGGAAGTAAGAAAATTTCACTAAACCCTAATTTCACACCATCGGCTCCCTGTCAATGTTATCTACGATCCAAAATATCCTTGTTCAACTATATTTGACCGTTTTGACTTTGAGTTACATCGCTATGAAGAACATTACGGCCCCGGACTACGAGTGCCTCAAGGACCAGTACTATATATAGATGTAATTGAGTTCACAGAACTCATCATCACGCCACGTCTGAAAATGGGATGGGGCAGATTTATGGGTTGTTCATTACATGCGTCACGTAGCCGCTATTCATATAGCTTATTGTGACGGTCGTAGCTTGCGCTTCGTGAGTTAGGTGGGTTACAGACTTCATACAGTACAATTTGTTTAAAATATTTTAAAGCTAAGATTTATTTATTAGCTAGGTTACAACTAGACGGTGAGTCAAATCAATACAATAAGTAGGTACCTTCCTAGGTGTACATTAAGAAAATCGGTAAGTATAGGATTTTTTTTAAAGGAACAATCCGGAACTAATTTAAGGATTGTGGTTGGTAACGATGTACTGGAGCAAGTGAATGAGTTTATATATCTTGGCTGCGCCTTTACTAAGGATGGAAAATACACCGCTGACATAGAAGAGAAGAGTGAGAGCAGGGAACAGAGTGAATGGTGCGATGGGAAAGCTACTTGGGAGCGGGCATTAAGCCAAAAGGCGCAGCTGGCCTTACATAACGGAGTGCTTGTCCCAACGCTGTTATATGACAGCGAGAGCTGGGTATGTAAGAAGGAGAATGAAAGTAGGATAAATGCGGTCGAAATGCGAGCTCTCCGGAAGATAAGCGGAGTATAGCTGACCGACCGTATTCGCAACAGCGTAGTAAGAGAGCGAGTAGGTATGAAAGATAGTATCGGTGTAAAGATGAGCAAGGGTATGCTCCGTTGGTTCGGGCATATAGAAAGGCTGTCAGAAGAAAGAATGACAAAAGAGATATACAATCCGATAGTGGTAGGATGCAGGTACTGGGAAAGACCTAGACTATTTTACCATGACCAAATAGATCGAGTCTTAACTGAAGGACAAGTCATGAGTCTCCGTAACCGGCGAGCGTGCATGAGACGAACTATGAGAGTGGAGAGGTATGTAAGGTAAGTTAAGTAAACCAGAGAGGTATGTAAGGAAAGAACCTGTTAGAACTCTGTACTCTCTTCCTACCCCGCAAGAGATCTGGCGTGATGATGTAGATAGATATAGGATTTTATGAAACCATTGATGCTACAGAAGCATCATCAAGATTTGGCAGCGTTTGACACGGTGGTATGGAATGGGTGATTCTTTGTGGTATTTCCATTAACGAGCATCCTAGTGCATCGGTAGGACCGCTAATTTGGAAGGCTTGATAAATTCCAACAGCAGTCCAAAATCAGCCTCTGCCAATGTGCTCGGACAAATGAAGTTTTTCTAACGTACAACTTCCCAGTATGAGTCCGGAGTTTGGAATTGTGCCCGGTATATGGCAAAAGGTTGGCCCCCTATTACATGGGACCTAACACCGTCGGCAAAAAGGGGGTGTACTCAGTACACCTCTGCCACCCCGCTTTGGGAATACAGGGGAATACGTGACGGTGTTTTATTAAAATTCCTATGGACAGAATTGTCAATGCAAGCATTTGCGTCTGTCAAAAATTTCGAAAAAAGTTTTTGAGTTGTAAAGTCTTTCGCGTGTGAACCGCTTTAGATTTTAGTAATAATAATGATAAGGTTCTGTCGCAATTTAACTGCGTATTCGTGCGAGATTCAGTCGTACGAATACGCCCGATCATTTAAGTACTTAAACTCTTATACTGTTACAACTTAGTCGAACAAGTTTTTTATAAAAACGTAGCCCTACACTTAAACTTATTCCAGTGTCCTCGGTGCATTGACAACCACGAAATTAACATACACAAGCACACAGACCGAAACATAATTTAATCGGTCACACAAAAATTTGTCTGGCAAGGCGCATCGCTTTGTGATCACGAGGTCCTGGGCTCAAATCCTAGGTCGGACAAGTGTAGTTTTTCTAACGAAAACTTCCCAGTATGAGTCCGGAGTCTGGAATTGTGTCCGGTATATGGCAATAGGCTCGCCCTCTATTACATTGGACCTAACATCGTCGGTGAAATGGGTGTACTCAGTACACCTCTGCAACCCCCGCTTGGGGCATATAGGCGTGACGGTGTGGTGTGTGTGTGTGTGTACAAAAATTTGTCTCGAATCTGCGACTAATTGATCCAGTGGACGGAGCGATTTAAGCTCATAGCCACTGGACCAGGCATTCTACCTAAATTCGTGCTCCGTCGGCTATTTGACCAACCCTATATCTTATAGGGTTGGTCAAATAGCCGACGGAGCACGACGGGAGTGTCACCGAAGCGCTCGTCTACGTTCGGTCGTGGCGTTTGCCGCCGCGCCGAGCGGGGCTGCGTTGTGTGGCGTTTCCCGTACACTTCAGTACATTAAGTCTCTAAGCGCTCCCGTCGCGCTGCGTCGGCTATGTGGCGAAACCTTAACTCCTTTTTCAATCGAAAATATCTTAGTCACTGACCAAAGTCTGCAATTCTGCCCTGTAGAACAGCTTACGCTCGTATATCACATTGGTGATATAGAGATCAGATCATATTATATAATCTGAGGTGTAGCCAGAACCTACCGAGACTTTTGCCACCATCGCTTGGGAAATATAGTCGTGACATTTTTTACAAGCCTTTATTTAACTTGCAATGTTCGTAAGTCTGAATATCTGTCTTTCTGACTGTCTGTCTGTCTGTTTATATCTTATGATCCATTTTTCAAGCACTTGCGGTTATCCGAATAAACTGAAATTTGGTATACGTATGTAAAGTCGGTGACAATCCAATCATATGGTACCATAGAGCTGGTCTGATGATGAAGTCCGAAGGTGGCTATAGGCACATGTGGAATATAAAACGTAGCCCTTTTTTTGGGCTTGTTAAATTAGCAATGACAAGTATTATTCAACCAAATGGTATTCTGGCGATGGCTAGGGTCTGACGATGAAGCCATAGAAAAGGTGGCCAATGGAACCACCAAACAACTGAATATAGCCCCGCCGTGTTTGGGCTCGTTGGATTTGTCTCGACGAGTACTTACTACCCGAATGGTGTCCAGGGTCTGATGATGGAGCTAAAAGAAGCCATAGGAACCCTTCAACTAAGCAAGATATCTTCAGTGTGATTTAGTTATAAAATGCTTGTTCTTAAATAGGTATTTTTAAATTAAAATTATTTATCACATTTTTGGTCCCTTGCGGGGTAGGTAGGAAGTACAAAGTTCCAACAGGTTCTTACCTTACAGACATCACTCGCTCGCTCAGTACAGACGCCTTAGTTTCGACCACGAATAAGTAAATAAATTATTTAAGCTGGCCATTCGATGAAGTTGGCAGGTAAGTATTGATTGTAATGCTTAATTTGTTACAAGGACACCGATGTCAATAAACGCTGCTATCGCCATTACTTATTTATAACTTTGCCTGGAATCTCCAAGGCTTCTTGAAAGCTGTAGAACTGTAATAGTTCCTTCAGATAAGTGTACAAAGTTACAGGTACAAGTTTTTTATTCCGATTCTCATAGTATGTTCTTTTTAATCTGTAATAATATATAAACAACATCTTATCTGAAGGGCAAATCAAAGGTTTCCGTAACGGGCGAGCGTGTATGTGACGAACTATGAGAGTGAAAGAAGCCAGAGAGGTATGTAAGGAAAGAACCTGTTGGAACTCTGTTTTCTCTGCCTACCCCGCAAGGGCTTTGGCGTGATGACGTAGATGGATGGGTAGGTTCTTTTTAATCAGGGCGTTAATAAAGAAACACAGAATAATTAATTACAAATAGAAACCAATACTAAAGAAATAGATATATTAAAATGAAGAGGAGAGAGGAGTTTGTTTTGAGACAACAAATTATCAGCATTCTATAAACTCTAATGGAGAGATACTAGACTCTTCTTCGCTATGAGCAATTGTTTTTATATATAGTATGGCCGTTGGTCCCAATTATCACTTTGGTAATCGCTAAGCCGAGTTGGAAGCCTTAAAGGCGGCTTGATACGCTCCAACAGCAGGTGGCCACAAACCTGCCTCCACCAATCCGCACTGAGTACGCGTGGTGGAGTATGACCTAATCTCTCTCACCTCGATTTGTGAGAGAAGGGAGAGAGAGAGAGAGAGAGAGAGAGAGAGGGTAAAGTACCCAACAGTAGGACAATATAGGCTGATATCATCATCATAATAAAGAATGGATATTAATTAGATTGCCTAGAAGCCCAATACAGACTATTGCACGAAACAGGTGCTAAAGTACAACCTGTATTTTAGTTCACCAGATCCTTCACATGTTTGTTAATCAAGTTATTATTCTAGAAAAGTTGGATGCGTACAGCACATAGCCCAACGACGTGGCGGTCTTAGGGGGAGGACTTTGTCAAGCAGTGGACATCTATCGATTGGTGATGATGATGATACAGTGTAACACTGAGAAGGTGATGAGAACACTGAGGATACTGATGAATGTGTATGTATTTTTTATTTATTTTTTTTGTTTTCGTTTGAAGACATTTCAATTTAATAATTTATATATTATTTATTAGTGGTATTATATTTTATTTATTTATCTTATTTTAATAAAGGTAATAGTATCTTATTTCAAGTATGGATTTATTGGATATCAGCGATGATAGTTTTGTTTCTTGCTCTTCTGAAATGTCCGACGTACAGTATTCAAGTGCGTTTAGTGATGATGATGGCTCAACACATCTACGTGAACAACTTTTTTCTACTTTCTCCACTCTTCGGAAATTCTTCAATGTTGTGCATATTAACTCTCAAAGTATTCCTGCTCACTACCCCGACCTCTTAGCTTCCTTCGACTCTGAATATATACATGCGATTTTGGTAACCGAAACCTTCCTCAAACCTTCCCTACCTTCAGTGCAGTATGCGTTGCCTGGATACAAGCTGCTACGTAATGACAGAACAGGCAAGGGGGGCGGTGGTGTTGCTATTTATCTTCGTGGGGATATCCCTTACAAAGTGATTGATCAGTCACCAAGTGAGTACTCTCAATTTTCTGAACATCTTTTTATTGAGCTCAATTTCCTTCATACAAACCTTCTCCTAGGCGTTTATTACAGCCCATCCTGTCATATTGATTTCTTCTCCTCCTTTGAGTTAAAACTAGAGTATTTCTCTTCGTTATACGATCATACTATAATTCTTGGTGACTTTAACACTTGTTTATTAAAAGGGGATAGTCGTAGCAACAAACTCCGGTCCCTTGTCTCTTCTGTCAACATGCATGTCCTACCGCTAACAGCTACTCATCGCGCTCCGCATAGTTCTCCATCACTCCTAGATCTTATTCTCGTTTCGGACGCTAGCCATGTGGCTGCACACGGTCAGATTCCTGCTTCTTTTTCGTATCATGATCTGATATTCCTTTCCTATAAAATTCGCTCTCCAAAACGCTCTTCTAAATTTCTTTTCCTTCGCAGCTTTAAAGACATTAATACTGAGCAGTTAAGACTGGACGCGAGCAGTGTAGACTGGACTTCTGTTTATAAATGCGTTGACGTAAACGAAAAAGTATCTATATTCAATAAAACAGTGCTGGGTTTATATGATACGCATGCGCCGGTAAAAAAAGTGAGAGTTAAGCATCGTCCCGCGCCTTGGCTATCTGATACCATCAAGAAAATTATGGCTAAACGTGATAAGGCGAAGAGAAGGTACAGAAAGTTTCCTACGGATGTAAACTGGAGTCAGTACAAACAACTAAGAAACCGCTGCAATCGTATGTGTAGGGATGCAAAGAGGCGTCACATACACAGTTCCATTCAAAATTTCAATACAGCACAAGTTTGGCAATTTCTCAAGTCGTTTGGTGTTGGCAAAACCATTACTCCGAATGTTCCTAATGTGGACGTTAACGCATTAAACGCACACTTCTCCAAACCTCCAACTTCGGTTAAACATGACATAAAATCGTCTACTCTCAAGTATCTCTCCAATCTTCTCGTGCCAGTATGTGCTTCTTTCTCCTTCAGCCCGATTACGGAACAAGACATCAAGAAATCCATCTTGTCCATTTCCACGAAGGCGGTTGGTGATGATGGCATCCAAATCCAAATGCTCTTACTTATCTTGAATGAACTTGGGCCTGTCATCACGCACATAATGAATTCTTCCCTGGAGACTAGCGTTTTTCCCGATATTTGGAAAAAAGCACATGTTCTCCCATTACCCAAAACTCAGAACCCTTCGTCCTTATCCCATTTCCGACCTATCTCCATCCTTCCCTTGCTATCCAAGGTGCTCGAGAGTGTTGTTCAGGGTCAACTGTCTCTCTATCTCTCCTCTCATGGCATTCTAAGTCCTTATCAATCTGGTTTTAGGCCAGGTCACAGTACAGTTACAACTCTAATCAAGATAACTGATGATATTAGACTGGCTATGGAAAATAGACTCCTTACAGTGTTAGTATTATTGGATTTCAGCAGTGCTTTTAATTCAGTTGATTTTGACATACTCTTAGGCACCTTATCTTCTCTGAATGTCTCCGCTCCGGTAATTGCGTGGTTTAACTCTTATCTTCGGGGCCGCTCCCAGTCAGTTCGCTTTGAAGGAGTTTCCTCTGATTGGTGCAATCTTACTGCGGGTGTGCCTCAGGGTGGCGTCCTTTCTCCTCTTCTGTTTTCAGTTTTTATAAACTCTGTTACTAAAGTGATTACTTCCTTCTATCATCTCTATGCCGACGATTTGCAGCTGTATCGACATTTTAAAATTGAGGAGCTTAATTATGCAATCAGCGTCATCAATGATGATCTAGAAAATATTAGCAAGTGGGCAAAATCTTTTGGCCTTCTTGTTAATCCGGCTAAGTCTCAAGCTATCATCATTGGTGGCAAATACTACATGAACGCACAAGTTATTAATTCACATTCTCGCCCTCCAATTGTGCTTGATTCTGTATCCATACCCTACTCTGACACTATTAAGAATCTAGGTATTTTTATGGACTCCAACCTTGCATGGAGCACTCATATTACTGAGGTAAGCAGAAGAGTCTACAGCTCCTTCCAGTCTCTCAAACGTCTTCAAAAGTTCTTGCCTTTCCAAACTAAAATTAACCTTGCTCAGTCTCTTCTCCTACCTCTTCTTGACTATGGAGATGTCTGTTTCCTTGATGCAACTGAAGAGCTAGTGAACAAGCTGGAACGTTTGCAGAATCTGTGCATCCGCTTCATTTTCGGATTGCGTAAATATGATCACGTATCAGAGTGCCGGGGAAAATTGAAGTGGCTGCCTATTCGGCGGCGTCGAGACTCACATGTTCTTTCTCTTCTCTACTCCATCCTCCATAGTCCTAAAGCCCCTATCTACCTACGTGAGCGTTTTGACCTTCTTGTTCCTACAGATAGGCCCTGTCGTAGTGCTACTTCTCTCCTTCTTCGTACTCCTCTTCATTCTTCCAGCCGATACGATAAGTCTTTTACTGTTCGTGGTATCCGTCTTTGGAACTCACTTCCACACGCCCTACGTGCGAGTTCATCTCTGGATGTTTTTAAGAGAAGAGTCAGGGAACATTTCCTATCTGTTTGCTAATTGATGCATACATACAACTTTTTGTACTATTTATGTATGTTTATGTAGGTATATTATATTTATTATATGTATGCAGTATTTGTGTAGTGTATGTAATTTATTTATAATTATGTTTAGGAATTTTATATATTTTCCTTTTTTTTTCTGAAACAGTGTGATTGTATAACTGCCCTCTTATTTTTCTGTCTTATCTCTCAACACTCTAAGGTTCGCTGGAAGAGAACTCATATTCTGAGTTAAGCTCGCCTTTGTATATGACTTGTGAAAATGAAAATTACCTCTGTTCTGTATACAATAAAGAATAAATAAATGTGGATTTCCGAACCGATATAAGCCAAAAGGCGCAGCTGGCCATGCATAACGGAGCGCTTGTCCCAACGCTGTTATATGGCAGTGAGAGTGGGGTATGTAAGAAGGAGAACGGAAGCAGGATAAATGCGGTCGAAATGCGATCTCTGCGGAAGATGTGCGGAGTCACGCTGACCGACCGTATTCGCAACAGCGTAGTAAGAAAGCGAGTAGGTATGAAAGATAGTATCGGTGTAAAGATGAGAAAGAGTATGCTCCGTTGGTTCGGGCATATAGAAAGGATGCCAGAAGAAAGAATGACAAAACAGATATACCATGCGAAAGTGGAAGGATGTAGGTGCCGGGGAAGACCTAGACTATCTTACCATGACCAAATACGTGTCTTAGCTAAAGGGCAAGTCAAGAGTCTTCGTAACCGGCGAGTGTGTATGAGACGAACTGTGAGAGTGGAGTAAGCCAGAGAGGTATGTAGGGAAAGAACCTGTTGGAACTCTGTACTCTCTGCCTACCCCGCGTGGGAGATGGCGTGATGATATAGAGTGTGTAGAGTTAGAACCTTGGCTCTACATGAGATCTGATAACTTTTTGACAGTGCGGTTTGTTCTCGTCTTGGCAACATTTAACATGAAAATGTTTTTAGTAGAATTTCACTTCTTTTTTAAGTTGTTTATGACCATATTTTTTTATTTTGTTCATTTTTTCTTTCTCTTTTTGGGGTGTATTTTATTATTATTTATGATATAGAGTTCCTATATAAATTTTCAGACCTCTAGCATCAACATTTGCGGAAGTTTCATACAAACTGCCATTCCCTAGTTTAAGGCGTTGGGGTTGGATTCCAAGTTTTAGAATTGTTTTGTTGTTTGTGTACTAATACTGGCTTACATACCAAATTTCAGCTTTCTAGGACTTCAGAAAGTACCCTAAGAATTTTAATGATCATCAGTGGGTCAGTGATGAAATCGGGGTTCTTTAGATATCAGTAAAATCTAAAGTATAAGAGCTCTACAATTGAAACTTTATATGGTTAATGAGTCCACTATTGACATTATACCTCGAGAATTTTGTTTATCTGGTATAATCCAAACCCAAGTTATGAGGGTTCAAAAAAACGACGAAACGCGTCGAGAAAAGGTAGTAGTGCCTTTGCGCTTCGCTTGGCTCGTCTTGGGAGGGGGGGGGGGGGAACTAGCGTGTCCCCAGATATTAAAGGTTAAATAAAAGCTTGTAAAAAAAGTCGGTACAGCACAACGAATACGAAAAAGCTTACGGCGAAGAATAAATTTAAATCAGCCTATATTTTCCTACTGGTGGGAAAAAGAGCCCTTTCAATTCGAGGTGAGAGAAAATCCCGTGCTCCATCATGCATACCTAGTACAGATTCTTGGTAGGAATACTTGTAAAATTACTCCAGAAGGCCTCCAGAAGGGTCGGCAAAGGGATCTCAGACCCAACCACGTCCTCTATTTTAGAAATAAGAAAACTGCAACCATAAATTCTCAAAACAACTCATACACTGTTTGGGAACCGAACCCAGTCATTTTGGAAATTGACATGATTCTATTACGATACGATTCGAAGCCAGGACCTAGTGACCACCACTAGACTACTACGCAGTTAATTTATTATTACAATTTACCTAAGTAAATGATCTATTTACTGCGTAATAGACAATGGTAAAGTTCCATTTACACCCGGATACTTTGGTCAGGTAAATCACTAAAACAGCGCAATTAGCCACTTCATAAACTGCAGTCTTCCGTAATTTACGTGCTTATCACCCTCACATGTATATCCTACTATTCGACTAATCCTACTAATATTATAAATGTGAATGTTTGTGTGTTTAGATGTTTGGATTTGGTTCACTCAATCACGCAAAAACGGCTGAACGAATGAAAATTAGCACATAGGATACTTTTTATCTTGTAAAAAATGTTAGGTTTCTGTCTGAAGTCAGCGCTACACACACTATAAATCTGAAAGTTTGTATGTTTATAATAATAACAATAATATATTTATTTCGGATATTCATCCATACATATGTTAGTAATTACATCGACTCTTAAAACGATTGTTAGTAGAAACAAACAAAAACCAAAACAAAACAAAAAAATAAAAGAATAAATGTTATTTGGCCGCCCGGTTTGACGGCACCACATGTGCGGTGGTCCAGTGCCGCAATATCGGCCCTTCGACCCTCTCCGCCACTGTGCGCAGGACACTGTTGGGGCTGGCGCGCACTCGCCTCCACAGGGACGCGATCCGCTTTCTAATTATCGCGTAGAAGTCATCTATTCGTGCTTCCGCGAACATCCCCGAGGCGCTGCAGTACCTCGGCAACCCCATCAATGCCCTAAACGCGTTGTTATATTGTACGCGCAGGACGTCGCCAGCCCTTCTAGTACAGTTGATCCACAGACTGCAGGTGTAAAACGTTTGGCAAAAGGCTCTAAACAAGGTTAGTTTTACACCATTGGTACACTTTGCAAATCTGCGGATCAACATATTACTTCTCACTGACAAGGCCCTACGCTCTCTCTCCAGGTCCAGGTCATCATTCTGGTTTGCGGTGACCCAGTGTCCCAGGTATTTAAATTCCGACACTAACTTAAGTGGTGAGCCTCTTATCATTACCGGCGGAACCGAAGAATATTCTTTAGTCCCCGCCCTGAAAACGAGTAGCTCACTTTTGTCGGCATTATACCTAAGACCATGGGCCTCCGCATACCTCTCACAAATCCCTACCAGTTGTCTTAAGGCACTGATTGAGGGGCTCAGCAGCGCCATATCGTCTGCATAACTTATATTGTTTACAAATATACCATCTATAGAGCAACCTATTTTGGCGCTGGTGAGCTCCTCAATCAGCCGGTTAACGTAGAGATTAAAGAGTTTGGGTGAGGTCAGCCCCCCCTGCCTCACGCCGCACTCGAGTTGGTACGCTCCGGATAGTGAGCCTCCCCATCTAACCAAGTTACTTTGGTGCCCATACCAATACTTTAATAGGTTGATAAGTTCACCTGGCACTGTGGTCTCTGCGTACAATTTCTTCATTTTTTACATTATACCCAGTAGTGGATCACGATGCTGGTTGTGTATGTACAAATTTGTATATAGCTCTAAGTTAAATTAAGCTCTGTACAAAATCGTTTGTTTTCCCAAATAAATAAAAATAAAATAGATGTTGTTTACTTAATTACGTAGAAATTGCTTAAAGAATTTGGATGAAATTTGGCACAAAGATAGTTTATTATCTGGATTAATACATAGGATTTTTTATCCCGGAAAAATGTGAGGTTCTCGAGTAAAGTCAACGCGGATGAAGTGGCGGGTAGAAACTAGTCCTACTAATATTATAAATGTGAAAGTTTGTAGACGAAGTCGCGGGCAGAAAGTAATAAATATATTAAAATGAATTATAGGTGAGAGATCGAGATAACTCTGATGTTGGTACCAATGAATGCTAGTACTATGAAGCATAACCCATGCTTCATAGTACTGAGGTATAGGTTGAGTATAGGTCTTGAGGGATAAAAGTCTTTAGAAAATTTTCAGCCCACTGTTGGGAAGAATGAGATAAGTATGTGGGATAGAGATTCCTTATACTTAGTATTAGTAGAGACCCCACTGAATAAACCTCGTGGTAGTCTATATATATATATATATATGACAAAGGCCTTCTCTCACAAATCGAGGTGAGAGAGATTAGGTCATACTCCACCACGCGGACCCAGTGCGGATTCGTGGAGGCAGGTTTGTGGCCACCTGCTGTTGGAGCTTATCAAGTCGCCTTTAAGGCTTCCAACTCGGCTTAACGACTACCACATTAAGTGGTAGCCGGGACCAACGGCTTAACGTGCCTTCCGAAGCACGGAGACGCTTGAATATGAAAATGCCACAAACGGTCACCCATCTCAGGCCGACCGAGTAGAACGCTGCTTAACCTTGATGGTCGCTAAGAACACCGCGGTCGCACAGCGCTACGAGCGCCTCGATGACTTAGAATATTAATAAGAATTTATAGATACAAAGAAAAATGCATTATCACTTAGTTCGACTTGGGATTCGTAGCTAGTCTGCGCTAGCGCATACTGCGCATAACCAATAATGCAGTCAAATAATCTCACTGTACCTTTCAATTTCAGCATTTTCACCTTAGAAACAATCTTATAACCAAAACGGATGCCGACTCTTTTAAAGGACATATCTATGAGAGAAGCAGTGATAGCCTAGTGGTTAGACCGTTGGACTGCAAAGACAGAGGTCTCGGGTTCAAACCCAGGCACGCACCTCTGTCTTTTCGAAAGCATGTGCGTATGAAACATTAATTATCACTTGCTTTAACGGTGAAGGAAAACATCGTGAGGAAACCTGCATGCCTAAAAGTTACTCGAAGTTATGTGAAGTTCGCCAACCCGCACTGTGCCAGCGTAGTGGACTATGGCTTAAGCCCTCTCAGTTTCAGAGAAGGCCCGTGCCCAACGGTGGGAGAGTTTCTTAACACGGCTAACATTATTTATTATTATCTATGAAGTGCTTTGTTTTCCTGGTTTTCCTGCACGGGCCTCCATGAGTCCCATTGTCTGACAGAAACTGGGCTACCACTGTCCCTGCAAAGTGTAACTAGCCTATGTATGCGCTCTAGATGAAGTTGTTATTATCCAGTGTGATATCACACACAAAAGCAAATTGTAATTATGTTCCATCGAGTTGTGGTTCAGGAACCATAAGTTGCATTGGCAAATCGAAGCGAGAGAGAATATGTCTTACTCCACTACGGGGCCCATCGATATACTTACCTCAGTGACGAAGTCCCAGTGCGGATTGGTGGAGGCAGATTTGTGGCCACCCTGCTGTTGGAACTTATCAATACGCCTATAAGGCTTCCAACTTGGCTTAACGACTGCCAGATTAAATGGTAACGGTCCCAACTCGAAGTGACACAAATCACTCATCTCAGACTGACCCAGCCGATTGCTTATCCATTGTGATCGTTAAGAATACTGCGCTACTAGGGGCACTATAAATTATCTAATTTGTTTAGAATACGTACGTCATGTTTTGAAAAAATAAAAAAAAAGTGTTGATTTTATTTGTCATTGATAATTTACATCCCAAGCGTGTATGAGACGAACTATGAGAGTAGAGGGAACTAGTGAGGAATGTAAGAAAATAACCTGTTGGAACTCGGTTGTACTCTCTATCTACCCCGCAAGAAATCTAGCGTGACGATATGCATAGATAGAGATAAAAAAAATGTGGATTTTAATGGCCGTTGACAATTGACCACCTATAAATGCGTGATTCAAAATGAAGTACAATATTTTCTAGGCCTTTGTAAATTGATTTAAACTCATGTGTATTTGGTAATACTGACTACGGACTCTGGAAAAATATAGAAGTACGTCTATACACATAACCTACATGCGTCTTGGGCGCCAGACTCCCCGACACCCCCATAATTGATTTCCACCCCTCCGAGGAATGCGCCCCATCGTATGTAATGGGGTGATTCAAAAACTCATCTTGTATACTCTGTAGAGATGGGAAAGTTTTAGTCGATGTCTCGACTACTTTGAAGTTGAATTGTAGGCGATTTGTGAATATGTGAAAATTTAAAAACTCGATTATTAGAAGGTTACAGTGTCTTACAATAGTATACTGTCAAGTTTGTTTACTAGTAACACAAAATTAAAAAAAAACCTATGTGTCGAATGTTGTCAGTCAGACTTAAGACATGATGGGCCCATACAAAGACTTGAGGTGACCCAAAGGCCTGTGGAGTAGCCGAATTCAAAGTTTTGATACTAGAATGAATCAGATATGAGGAGATTCGCAGGAAGTCGCCGACACAGCTAACAGATTTAACAGCACTTTGGGCAGAAAGATACCTGAGTGGTTACTACGTATTGGTCTTATTCTAAACAGAACAATGAACTGGTGACAACACCAGCTGAGTTGGGGACCGCACAAAGCTAATCATCGTGGTGATTCTCTTGGGGAAGTAAAGAGTACAGAGTTTCAATAGGATCTTTCCTTACAGACCTCTCGGGCTTCCTTCACTCTCATAGTTCGTCTCATACACGCACGCTGGTTACAGAGACTTTTAACTAGCCCTTCAGATAAGACACATCTATTTGGTCATGGCAAGATACCCTGCAAAGGAGCTGGTATGATGATATAGATAGATAGACAAATATTTTCTTGGACATGATAATGTATGCATTCCTTTACCTGCCAATTTTGAGATGTAAGTATATTACTTCCACCTTTATTAAAACTTACACTTACGGCCGGTTTCAATATTAAACTCAAGGATAGATTTGCCTACTACGGATAGAAGTTTGACTCTCTCAGTCAAAATTCTACTGACAGTAAGCAAATCTTACTTTGATTTGAATATTAGAACCAGCCATTAGTCGATTTTCTTAAATCAAATCGATTATTGGTTACGTAACTTAGTCGACTGTTATCTACACATCCCTATCTCTTATATTACGCAGTATACAAAATGTTTAGTAATATCATTTCATTCGCAGTAATATTCGAGGTGCGGCCACATCACTGGCGTTACATTGAACAACTTTTATTGAATCGAATTGATTCTCTTTATGACGGGGATAAAATAAGGCATTACTTGAAAATGCTTGCCTTAGTAAAATAAATTTAGTGAGACTAGAGTGTATTTAAGTTTATTTATAAGTTTCTTGATTTAGTTTATTTATAAAGCGAAGGCTCCCCACATGGTAGACTGATGACCTGGTGGAGGTTGCAGGAGAAAGCTGGATGCATACAGAACAAAGCTGATCGTAGCGATCTTCGGGGAGGCATTTGTTACGTAGTGGATGTCTTTCGGCTGACTTCGGGAGACTGGGGTTAGGAATTCACAAGGTTAAGCAGCGTTCGCATCGGTCGGCCTGAGATGGGTGACCGTTTTTAGCGATTTCACTTTTGAGCGTGGCTGCAGTAGGCCCGCTGTGTTGTTAGACTTATAGATGGCTTGATAATTTCTAATAGGAGGTGGCCTTAAACCTGCCTCCACCAATCCTCACTCGTTCTGGGTAAAACCTAATCAGTATTATTTTCTGCGATTTGTAAGAGATAACGTTAGCCCAATGAGTTTGGTATTTATTTTCGATAGACACTTCATCGAAATCCATTTTTGCGAAGCCATATCACCGAAAATCCATTTGACCGACGGGTCATTTCATCGATGGGACATTTCAACGAATAGCTACATTTACGAACTTCCATATTGCCGATAGTACATTTGTTCGAATTCCACGTGTTCGAAGCGAAAAGAAAACTACATCATATATTTTAAATTCAACATGTTTTATTTCTTGGTAGAGCAATGTGCTATGAATAGGTCAAAAATTGACGGGTAGGGTATATGTATGAATCAAATTTTACTTACCCGGTACCAGTAGGTAAAGATAAGTTATCTAGTGGTTTTCCTTCGACTTTCGAACATGTGATATTCCAGCAAATGTACTATCGGAAAATGGAAGTTCGTACATGTAGCTATTTGGTGAAATGCCCAATCAATTAAATAATCCGTCGGTCAAATGTCTTTTAGGAGATTTAGCTACGGCAAAAATGGATTTAGATAAATTGTCTTTCGAAAATAAGTATTGTTACGTTTGCGGGGTAGTTAAATGCCGAATAACGTGCGAAGTACTTTATTAGGCGCTGTACACAGAAAACAGTACGTCGTATGCAAATACACACGCGAACTAATCACACACTAGTACTACTCTCTTTAGTACCCAAATACTGCTTCCAAGTCACTCGTAATATCCGTATATCGTTCCTAAAGTCTAGTTTAATCCTCCATAACCACCACACACACTGTAATTGTGTTACATATAATATAGAACTAATGCTGTCGGTTTATACTGTGAATACCTAAATATGTAATGTTGTACAATACTTTTAGTGGTGAGAAATAAACTATTTGATTAATTTATTTTATTTAAAGTGTGATCTGTGATCTGATCGATCGATCGTGCAAGCGATCTAAGTGGAATACACCGGCGTGTATTCCACCTAGATCGCTTGTTTTCCGTTGATCGTTGAGAAGAGACTGTGTCCGTTCCCGCTCTCTGTGTTCCTTTTATACTCATATACAAGTTCTAGAACGAACGCGAACCCTCTAAGTATATCGATAGAAGTACATCGAACAATAGTCGGCGCGGCCCACAAAGCGGTATTATTATTACTTACCTACTTGTATACCACGACCACGCGCCGGCGATAATTAAAGGGGTGGAACCTTCTAGACGTTTCAGCACTTAAGCGCGGATTCTAGATCTTTCTAGACAGATCGCCGGGGGACCTAAGGGTGTGTTATGCGTTTTAGAATCGACATCCCCCGATAAAGACTTTTCAAGATATCGGGGTATGTTCGAGTCGTAACAGTATTAAACCCTAGCCCAATAGACTAGTGCTGCGGGACTGCAGTATACTTAGTGGTCACCTTAAAGAGTATTCAGCTCGATTACCGTGAATTGTAATCGTCGCTATACTGTCGAAGGCATGCTAAGCCGTTGGACTTGAATGCCACTGAAGGTAGTCGCTAAGCCCAGGTGGATGCCTAAAACAATAGTTGATCCTTTGCGCATACGACTATTTGGTAATCATCGTTATCATCATCACCCGAAAGATGTTTACTGCATGCTTCCATCAAAGATTGTCACATGACCTGGTGCCTTACGCTCTGTATCTATATCATCACACCGGATCCCTTGCTTTGCCCTTTTTCCCTTGCTTAGGTTCGTTGCCACCTCTTTGGCTTCCTCCACTCTCATAGTTCGTCGCATATATGCTTACCGGTTACGTAAACTTTTCATTTGCCCTTCAAATTCAGATAAGACACGGTCTATTTGGTCATGGTAAGTTATTTTTGGTCTGCTTCGGTCCCTGCAGCAACACCCGCAGGGGGGCCTTTGGGGTCGTGGGACGTTGGGGCGGGGGCCCTAAGCGTCCTTCATGCGTGACCCCCAGGAGGATGGCGGCGTGGTGTGGCCCACGCCGCTGTGAGCACCGCGACGGTGCAGGGGGGGGGGGGGGAAGCAAGCTACAAGTTTCCTCTCCCGAGGCGGGCTCTTCGGAGCGGGGCACAAGATTTCCACCGGCGCGTTCCACTCGGAGATCCCGGAGTCCCTCTAACACGTGCCAGTGCCAGCCACCGTGGGGTTTTAGTCGGTAAGAGTCCGACATGCCCCGCCAGCTTCCCCCGAGGATGACGGAAGTCCATGAGAATTTCCCCACGAAATAAAAAAAAAGGTATTCTTCGGTACCTACATCCTTAACCTAACTATATTATGTCATTTTTTCTTGTCCTGCTATTGGAGCATTATATGGCCATACCGGAGAATACCCTTCTCATCTTTACACCGATACTATCTTCCATAACTACACGCTTTCTTAGTACGTTGTTGAAAACAAACATTGAAATCAGTTCGCATTTTTATTGCATTTATCTTGCTTCTATTCTCTCTCTCTTTCTTACATATTCAACTGTCTTTGCCATATAACAGCGTGCTGTGGCCTCGACTTTCAGAAACCCATTGGTCCATCTAGAGGGAGCCCTGCTAACTCTATATCGTATTGATAAAATCTTAATTATCTTATTCATCTTAAAGCATGGCATATAAAGAAGGTATTGATTTAGTGCTCATCATAAGTTAGAGGATGGAATGCGCGCACGCACGCGCCGCGCACACGTGCGCTACATCTGTGCAGTGTAAACATAGACGCAGGGGTATATAACATTTTAATATTATAGATATTTATTTTACAGAGAATGTGTAAGGAAAGAAACTGTTTGCACTCTGTACCCTCTGCCTACACCGCAAGGGATCTGGCGTGATGATATATATAAATAGACACTTATTTACAGTTTCCTCAGACTTACAATGTCTACTTGGATAAAAAGAAAGCGTGTCGGTATGAAAAATAGTATCGATGTAAAGATGAGAAAGGGTATGCTCCGGTGGTTGGGGCATTTAAAAATAATATTAAAAGAAAGAATGACAAAACAGATAAAAAATCTAAAGTGAAAGGATGTAGGTGCCGGGGAAGACCTAGACTATTTTAGCATGACCAAATCTCATCTCTCAAAGTCTCATCTGAAGGTCTTTGTAACCGGCGAGTGTGTATGAGACGAACTATGAGAGTGGAGGAAGCCAGAGGGTTCTGTAAGGAAAGAACCTGTTGGAAATCTGTAGTCCCCGCCTACCCCGCGACGTATCTGGCGAAAAGATATAAAGAGATATATGAATAATAAAGTCATATTTTGTCAAGGTAAGGTTCTTTGGTTTGCTATGTTGGTCTAGTTTAGGTTTTTCTATATATATCTTCACGCTAGAGCCCTTACGGTTTATGCAGAGAATATAGACTTCCAACAAGCTGTTCCGAAGGTTATTTCTATCCAAAATTAAACACCATAGCTTAACATAGCTTCTCTGTACATTAGGTACATTGGGTCCGAACTTAACATAGTTAGCGGAATGAAAACAGTACACCTCTGCATATCCCACATGCCGTATATAAGCGTGACGGTGTTTAATTTTAAGACGCTTTTAATTGAGTCGCCACTTAAATCTTTGAGACATACGTGACACAGCGTAGGTATTGTATTATAGTGTCCACACTATTTTTACCCACCTTGCAGAGAAGTTCAACCTTCTTGTCAACATTTAATTTCAATGTAAAGACATTATGTATGTAGTTCTCTTGTATGTAATGCTCGCCGAACTGACGGCTGTCAGGTCACTGTCACTGCCCTGAAGTGGGTAGGTCTTATAAATTCATGGTAGGTCTAAAGATTAAAGGTTTCGCCGACGCAGCGTGAAGGGAGCGCGACGGTGGCGCGACTTGGGGAGTTGTAATGTACTGAAATGTACGGAAGATGCCACACAGCGCAGCCCCGCTGGACGCGAGCGCTTTCGTCGCGCTCCGTCGGCTATTTGACCAAACCTTTAGATTTGAAGTAGTGAACTGACGAAATAAACGTCGCGAGAAAAAGCAGAATGTGAAAAACGCAAAACCATCGGTCGTTGTAGCGATATTTAGAGAGGGCTTTGTCCTTCGGTGGATGTCTTTTATTTCGCAAAGCAGACTTTAAAACTAGTTTGAAGGAATTGAAATTCGAACCTTAACGTCTAAAGTTTGACAAACATGTTGTCAGTATTCTTTTGCGTAAAAGAACGTATCGCCTGCCTGCGCTTTAATTGAAGCTGCTGCATTATGATTTCATCGGAAGGTATGAAAATATTATTGTGAGATTCAAAACTGTTGGCGCCCCTGGCGTCTGCCCGGAATGATAACGTAAACAAAGCTACTGATTGTGATCGCACCACGCGCCACTTCCCCGCCGGGACACATGTGCACATAGCGTTATGTATATACTAGTATATTATATATCAGTCCATACTTAAGACTAGTATGTTATACTAGCTAGTCTATACAAGGTGTAACTTATATAACGCAAGACCTCACCTAGACCTCAGATACCCCAATTAGATTATTGCTTTACGAATTCAATACGGAAATCAAACTTCCAATTTTAAGGAGGTTTCTATCATTTTTTAAGATCTTTGGTGCCTAAATTAACCACTAAATCTGTACAATTTCGTGCATATTAAAGTATATGTATTAGAAATGCATTTAAAATGGCCGCATTGCTTTGAATAATGTTTTTTTTAAAACAGCGATCTGAATAAGTAACAGCAATTTTTGACAATTAAAAAAAAAAATGTAACATACTTTAAAATAGTGGCAATCGGATCAGTTGCTGATTTAGAACAAACTACGTTCGGGTCTTGCTTTATTTATGTTACACCTTGTATACATAATACATATTCATATAAGAAATTTGAGTAATTATCTACTATGAGGGTGAAGGAAGCTAGAGAGTCTGTGAAACTTTTCTTACCCTTGGAACTCTGGAATCTCCGCCTATGCCGCAATGGATCTAGTGTGAAAAGGCCTTTGCTTAGTAGGAGGAAAATATTGGCTGATTTATAATAGAGAGATATTATAGAGTGAAGGAAGCGACAGAAGGAACCTGTTGGAACGCTGCTCTCTGTTCTGATAAACTTTACTTTCTCTCTGTTCTACCATGTCGGAATTTTATCCCGTAAGAGTCAAAAGCAATCCAAAAATTAATGTTTAAAAATCATATTAAATAAAATAGCTGAGATAAATAGATACGTTCCTCATCCTAGTTGTCCAAGACTTGTAGCCTGTCTTGAAAGAACGGACTGGCCTAGAGATCACAGACTATAGAAGAGTGGGTCCTTTCAACTTACGGCAGAGGCCCAAGAGGACTCTGGGCACTGAAAGCTTCCCTCATACCTTGCGCAGGAAGTTCAGATTTTTAGCTGCTACTAACAGACAGAAACACCTCAACCAAACCCAGGACACCGTGATTGCGTACCTAATACACTACGCAACTGGACTACGACGTATATGTGTCGGATTTAGCGCAGTGGTTCAGAGCTTAACCTGTGCCACGCGCTGTGTCTAATAGTCGCGGGTTTAATTCCCGCACGGGACAAATATTTGTGTGACCTACAATTGTTGAGTTTTCATGCTTTTAAATGCCCCCATGACACAGAAATAAATCCTAGTATAGGGCTACGTTTAAAAAAAAACTAAAGAACATTCATTAACCACCGTAACAAACCACAGTATTTATAGAATACACTCATTAACTACAAAGGCGGCATAACAAAGAACAAATTGTGATTATGCTGTGCATAGCCATACACAGTATATCTGTGTGTACACAGATTAGCACAGCTGCAAGGCCATTTTAATCAGAACTCTTGGGATTATAGCGGCTATTGTTTTATAGCAGCTATATGTTAGTTGAAAGATAGTATCGGTGTAAAGATGAGAAAGGGGATGCTCCGTTGGTACGGGCATATAGAAAGAATGTTGGAAGAAAGAATGACAAAACAGATATACATTGCGAAAGTGGAGGGATGTAGGTACCGGGGAAGACCTAGACTGTCTTACCATGACCAAATAGACCGTGTCTTATCTGAAGGGCAAGTCAAAAGTCTCCGTAACCAGCGAGCATGTATGAGACGAACTATGAGAGTGGAAGACGCCAGAGAGGCATGTAAGGAAAGAACCTGTTGGAACTCTGTACTCTCTGCTTACTCCGCAAGGGATCTGGCAAGGGATCGAACCAAAATATGTCTATATATATAGACATGTTTTGGTTATTATAAGTTATTTTTGGTAGAAGACAGGACAACTAACAAAAAGAATAACTAACGAAAGAATATATCAAGCAAATGTGAGTGGAAGCGTCGGAAGAGGTCGCCCAAGGAAAACCTATCACGACCAAATTAATAGTCTCTTAGAAAAGGGTCAAGTGCGTAGCACTCTAAATCGACGGAAATGTATAAAGAGATGTATGAACGTAGATGAAGCGAAAGAGGTGTGTCAGAATCGAAGTATGTGGCAAACTGTAGTCTCTGCCTACCCCAGTGGGATAAAGGCGTGAGTGTATGTATGTAAGAAATGACAATAAATGGATATTGACGGAATCGTGGCAAAAGACGAGTGGGCAGATTTATGACTTGGTGGGTAGATAACATGTGAGAGTTGGAAGAAGAACAGTGGGTCAAAAACTGATGGTGATAATGTTTTTATAATGCTTTAGGGATATTCAGTACATTATTCTATCTATATCATCACACCAGATCCCTTACGGGGTAGGCAGAGAGTACAGAGTTCCAACAGGTTCTTTCCTTATATACCTCTCTGGCTTCCTCTACTCTCATAGTTCGTCTCATACACGCTCGCCGGTTACAGTGACTCCTGACTTATCCTCATTATATATGTATGAGTATTACATACATTCTGTATGTAATATTTCTCCTTTTGCGCTTCGGGTATGAATCCTAGATTACATAAAGTTATATTGGTATTTCATCATTGCAAAATTCTCTGTAGCAGCCCGGAGTTCGAAACTTTGTCCGGTATTACGACAATGTAGCTGTTATTTTTATTTTTTACTTCAGAATATTCCCAAACCTGTGTCGAAGAGTGAGTTATATAAGTGAGTTACTTTTATTATGCTAAGAAACCTTCGCCTTGATCTCCTTTAATACGGTACAGGGTTCCGGGATCTTTAAACGATTGTACGTCGCTCAATTAAGCACATCTTGGACAATCAGAACTGCTCCTCTCACACCCTTACCGTGCTCACGGCGGCTTGGAACCACTCATGCCACCGTCTTCCCGGGGATTGCTTCGTCCATTGGATGCTAGGGGCCATACCTCAAGACGTCTGTAATGGGAAAGATTATATGACCTGACGTTGTCGGCAAACCATTTACCGCTAGAAAAATCCTGGTTTTTCTAAACTGTAGCGTAAGTAGTTTTATCTATCTATATCATCACTCCAGATCCCTTGCGAGCAGGCAAAGAATACCAGTTCCAACAGGTTCGTTCTTTACAGACCTTTATACACGCTTGCCGGTTACGGAAACTCTTGACTTCTTTCTTTCCTTCAGATAAGACACGGTCATGGTAAGATAGTTTAGGTCTTCCCCGGTACCTACATCTTTTCATGTTCGCATTGTATTCAAGAAGTTTTATCATCAAAATATGTAATCGTAAGAAGAAACCAGAACGAATGCAAGAATTGTGGTTGGGAACGATGTGCTGGAGCAAGTGAATGAGTTTGTATATCTTGGATGCGCATTCAGTAAGGATGGAAAATACACCGCTGACATAGAGAGAAGAGTGAGTGCAGGGAACAGAGTGAATGGCGCGATGGGAAAGCTACTTGGGAGCCGGCACTTAAGCCGAAAGGCGCAGCTGGCCATACATAATGGAATGCTTGTCCCAACGCTGTAATATGGCAGCGAGAGCTGGGTATGTAAGAAGGAGAATGAAAGTAGGATAAATGCGGTGAAAATGCGAGCTCTGCGGAAGATGTGCGGAGTGAAGCTGACTGACTGTATTCGCAACAGCGTAGTAAGAAAGCAAAGAGGTATGAAAGAGAGTATCGGTGTAAAGATGAGAAAGGGTATGCTCCGTTGGTTCGGGCATATAGAAAGGATGTACGAAGAAAGAATGACAAAACTGATATACCATGCGAAAGTGGAAGGATGTAGGTACCGGGGAAGACGTAGACTATCTTACCATGACCAAATAGACCGGGTCTTATCTGAAGGACAAGTCAGGAGTCTCCGTAACCGGCGAGCGTGTATGAGACGAACTGTGAGAGTAGAGGAAGCCAGAGAGGTATGTAAGGAAAGAGCCTGTTGGAACTCTGTACTCTGTGCCTACCCCGTAAGGGATCTGACGTGATGATATAGATAGATAGATAGATAGTTATCGTCAAAACAAAACACGTAGTGTATAGTATCGTATAGTATAGAATTACTGTATCCACCATTTCGTATGAATACGAAACTAACAGATTACAGTACCGTCGGCAAATTATTGTTAATATTTTTATAAATATTTTAATGAATCATCAGTTTAGGTTTCCTTACCACGACACAGAAAACGGGATTCTTTTAAAGGACATTCCTACATATGTCTATAAAAAAAATTACCGTGTCTGTAATTTTTGAAAGCTTTTATCTAACTTGCAATGCAATAATATGGTACCTCATAGTACCAGCTGGTCTGGTGATGGAGTCGGAAGGTAGCTGTAAGAACATGTTAACTACACAACATAACGCTCTCGTTTTTAGGCTTGTTAGATTGGTAGAAACTAGTACTTTACAACCAGATGGTGTTCAGGGTCTGATGATGGCTGAAAGGTGGCCAATAGAACCACTCCAGTACTCAACATAACCCCACCGTGTTTGGGCTCGTTGGAATGGTTTTGACGAGTACTGTACACCCGGATGGTATCAAGGATCTGATGATTGAGCTGGAAGATGGCTAACGGAACTACCCAATTACTCAACATAACCACGTGTTTAGGCTCGTTTGATTTGTCTAGACAAGTACTATGGACTTAGATGGTGTCTAAGGTATGATGATGGTAACGAAAGATGGCCAATGGAACTACCCAACTAAGCAAGATATCTCCTTTTACTTTTGATAAAAATCTTTTATATTAAAATTACTCACTCAGAATTATTTTGTCTCGGAAATGATTTCCTTAAACAGATTTGTATGTTGTTACCATTTAAAAAGTTTTCGTAGGGCGGAGCGACTTAAGCTCCTAACGGCTGGATCAAGACGTTGCCATCTTGTATTCCTAGTAAAGGTTTATCTACATATTATAAAACGAAGACCCCTGCCGCGTCTGTCTGTCTGAACGCGATAAACTCAATAACTTTCCATACGGTTCAACGGACGGAGTGCTTCAAGAGGATCGTTTATGTGTGTAATTCACCACTGCGGAGCAGGAGCGGGTCGCTAGTCAACACATAAAAAATAAATAGAAATAAATATTAGCCCTGTTAAGATACTGTCCGTTGAGCGTGGGTCGCCTCTCAAACTGAGAGGTTTTATGCCATAGTCCACCACGCTGCCGCAGTGCGGGTTGGCGAACTTCACACACCTTCGTGAAACTCTTAGGCATGCAGGTTTCCTCACGATGTTTTCCTTCACCGTTAAAGCAAGTGATAGTTAATTTTTAATACGCGCATGCTTTGGAAGACATTAAAAATAATCTACGAATTTTCTCTGCAAACGGTACTATACAACAATGCATCTGGCAACTACCTGTTGCAGAAGGTCGATTAGTCACTGCATCCACTGCCGACCACACGGCACTCCTTATGTAATGTGGTATATAACGATATACCACATCTATCTATATACTTCGCTCATATGTGTACTTTTGCTCTTGTATATATCATCATGATTTTCTTGAGCATGTCCTAACTTGGTTTAACCACTGCCACATCACTAATGTCTTAATGTGCCTTCCGTAACACGAAGACGCTCGAAAATGCCACAACCGGTCCATCATCTAAGACTAATCTGGTAAAACGCGGTACTTAATTAATAATGGCGGTCGTTGGACACCGCGGTGTCGCGCTGCAAGCGACTTAACTTTTTTTTTAGCAAAACCCAGCCCTGTACTAGGAATTCTTCATTCCGTTTAAAAACATGAAATTCACACGCACAAAACAAAAACACATACCGAAACAAATATTTGTGGATCACACAAAGATTTGTCCCATGCGGGATCGAACCCGCGGGTTCGATTTTTACATGTGATTTTTATGTTTGTAAACGCACCCACGACAGAAGAATAAATCCTAGCAAGGAGCTAAAGAAAAATATGAAAAACAATAAACACCGTCAACAAAACACGCCTATATTCCCCAAACGGGAGAAGCAGAGGAGTCCTGTATACCCACTTTTCGCCCACAAAGTTAGGTCCCATGAAATAGGGAGCGAGTCTATTGCTATATAGCGGGCACGATTCCAGACTCCGGACTCATACTGAGAAGTTTTTTCGTCAGAAAATCTTCATTTGTCCGACCTAGGATTTGAACCCAGGACCTCGTGATCACCAAGCGATGCACTTTACCGCTAGACCAACGAGGCAGTCAAAAAGAAAAATATAAAATAAAATAAACACCGTCATGCCTATATTTCCCAAGCGGGGGAGGCAGAGGAGTCCTAAACACCCAATTTTCGCCGAGGATAGTAGGTCCCATGTAATAGGGAGCGAGTCTATTGCCATATATCCGGCGCAGCACTAGACTCCGGACTGATACTGGGAGTTTTTCGATAGAAAAACTTCATTTGTCCGACCTAGGAAGAAAAATATATAAGATTTAAAAATAGTTCTTCAGCATGTTTACTTATCTAGTGCTTCTTTTTAAAGCATAAACCGGTAAGAAATACACAAGAATCTAAATGCCCAATGGAGCGTCTCAATATTATCCGGAGCAAAGTCCTCTTAAAAATGATTCCATCCTTATTGCAAGGTTTTGTCCATCCCCGAATGTGTTTAACTGTGAAACTCGGTGGAATGGCGACTGAATTATTCATAATTATCTAATAAGAAAGGGGGATTCGTAAGTGTATTTGTTTGTTGTTAAATTTTCATCATCTTTGCCATCAAGTGGAAGACGTCTCCTGCGGTACCACTCCGAAAATCGCCACGATGACCTGTTTTATACGGGTCATTCCTAACATTACCCATAACCTTTAACAGGTCATTGGGCCAACACGAATGTATTGGGTGTGAGTGATTTACGCTGTTGGCCACGGGGCCTTTACAGCTTCACTGGACAAGAGGGCGAGCGTGCAACCACTACGCTAGAGCCAGAAGGGCAAGGGGGCAGCTAGCTCAAGGGCGCCTCAAGAAGGAACGGTATCGGCTTGGACAGTCGCTATAGGGGAAGACGTAGACTAGGTGTCTCGTCGTGGTGCTCTGCACCGACCGGCGGGCAAGGGATTTTTTGACTTCGCCCGCGAGGTTGGTGTCTGATCCTGTGTGCGGTATCTGTATTCGGAAGAAGGGAAGTAAGGACATCGGAAGGGTCAGTGAGAATATGACGGCGGCGATAACGGCTGATAGGAGGGGAGGTACGTAATGAGCGGTGGCTACTACTTGGACGCGTTCGCGAAGTAGCGAGTTGTTGCCTTTTTAATAAAGGTGCGAATAGCTTTGAGATCGAGATTGGAATGACCACAAATGTATTTCAAGTGTGGCAGGAACGTTGTGGCGGGATTTGTCAAAGGCAAGATCTTCCAGCCAGACGAGTGTTGTGTCTGGTGGGGCCTGCCACTCTCCCCAAGAGGTGTTGTCGGGGGCTTGTATATACGTCATAAGTTGTACGCACTGTAATATCGTCTTCTAGATATGTATGGCGAATCGTTAGCACCATCTATTGGTAGGTAGTCGCAACTATGTAGCAATGTATAGGGGTCGCTATACAACCAAAGTTGTTTGAAATATAGTACAATATACAAAATAATTCGTTTCCCCATCGATAGCTGGGCAGGCAGCCCATACTGTCCCAGTATTGTTACATCAAGGCCTTCTCACACAGATGGTGGTAAAAGAGGTCATGCCTCACCACGCGAACCCAGTGCTGGTTGGTGGAGGAAGGTTTATTAAAATATGCTTTTGGAACTCATCGACCAATAGCCTTAACGATTACCATATGTAGTAATCATCATCATCATCATCTCAGCCTATACTTGTCCACTGCTGAACATAGGCCTCCCCAATCGCTTTCCAGCGTAACCGGTGTAGTAATAACTGAGATCTTTAGCATGCCTTCTACAGCCAGAGATGTTAGAAGATGGATATGCCAGAAATTGATTTTAAAACTAACCTACCTTTTTTTCTGAGAAAAATCCTGCATATGACTTTCGCGAGCCTCGGGGGAAGCTCGCAGGGCGTTTCGGATTCCTACCGACTAAAAACCCCAGGGTGGCCGACATCAGCACTTTGGAGGGGATCTCCGTATGGAACGCACCGGTGCCCCTCTTGTGCCGCGCTCTGAAGAGCTCGCCATCGGGGGGAGACTTAATGACACCCTTCCCCCACACCATCACGGTGGTCATGGCGACCTGGGCCACACCTCGCCGCCGTCCTCCTCGGGGTCCTACCTAGTCGAACGCTGGTTAACCTTGGTGGTTGCTAAGAACATGGATCCTTTAGTGCTACGAGGCCATGAGCCTATAGCCTATAGTCGACTTTCTATAGCCATTAACGCTAACAGAAAACGGAAAATATACGGTAATGACATTTTGGACAAAATGGACGTATTCTCATGTTCAATGAGCGAATTTACAAAAGGAACGTTAAATGTTTTATATTATCTAATAAATTATTGACAATTGTTTAAAATTGAAAATTAGTTTATTATTCAATTTATTTTATTTTCTTTACAAGTGTTATTATTGTTTTATATTGTTTAATGTCTAATTAATTTAATTTTTTAATATTTATGAATAATCTATGTAATTACACTACTAAATTGGGATTTCCGGTATTGGTAGCTGCAACCAGAGATGGTCAAAATGTAATCAGATTTATAATTACAATTGCATTTTGTAGTATTTAAATATCTATCTATATATCTCTAACCTCACGCCAGATCCCTTGCGGGGTAGACAGAGAGTACAGAGTTCCAACAGGTTCTTTCCTTACATACCTCTCTGGCCTCCTCGACTCTCATAGTTCGTCTCATACACGCTCACCGGTTACGGAGACTCTTGAATTTTCCTTCAGATAAGACTCGGTTTATTTGGTCGTGGTAAGATAGTCTCGGTCTTCCCCGGTACCTGCATTCTTCCACTTTCACATTGTATATCTGTTTTGTCATTCTTTCCTCTGGCATTCTTTCTATATGCCCGAACCAACAGAGTATGCCCTTTCTCATCGTTACACCGATACTATCTTTCATACCTACTCGCTTTCTTACTATGCTGTTGCTAATGCGGTCGGTCAGCTTCACTCCGCACGCATATTTAATTATGAATTAAAATTAAAAGTGTAATCGTAAACGTTGAAGATCACAAAATGTAATTGTAATCGTTAATCATTAAAACACCATCACGCCTATATTCCCCAAGCGGGGATGGTTAATCATTAATCTGATTACATTTTGTGTATCTCTGGCTGTAATGTAATGTGTGTGTCACACGGTGTGTGAAACATAATAATATTAGCCCTGTTAAGAAACTGTCCCACCGTTGGGCACGGGCCTCCTCTCAAACTGAGAGGGCTTAGGCCATAGTCCACCACGCTGGCCCAGTGCGGGTTGGCGAATTTCACACATCTTCGAGAAACTCTTAGGCATGCAGGTTTCCTTACGATTTTTTCGTTCACCGTTAAAGCAAGTTATAGTTTTTTTTCCTTTTTGGGGAAATAAGTAATTAAGTTTTAAAACGAAGAATCACGTGGTTAGGGGAAGGAGCTATCGCTTTTATATAGCCCATAAGTACTGTCCCACTATAAGGAAAAGGCCTTATATCATAAATCTTGGTGTAAGAGAATAGATGATACCACGCGGACCAAGTGCGGATTGGTGGAGACAGGTTTGTGACTACCGGCAGTTGGACATTTTCTTGGTTAATACTAATTTAAGCAGTAACTAGGTCTAACGGCTTAGCATGCCTTCTACACCACACAAACGCAAGAATATAGTAATTACACAAACAGTCACCCATTTTAGTCTGATCTATTTGAACTTTGGTGATTGCTATGATCCTTAGGTTATATATACAAGGTGTAACATAATAAACGCAAGACCTGAAAGTAGTTTGTTCTTAATCGGTAACTAAATTGATTCCAACAATTTCTAATGTTTATTACATTTTTTTAATTTGCAAATAAAGCTGTCACTCCCTTAGTGCGCTATAATAAACTAAAATTATTCTTGATTTAAAGCAGTACGGAGATTTCAAATGCATTTCTTAAACGTACTTCACAATTTTAAATTTGGAAGATTGGTTTTCGTATTGAATTTATAAAGCAATTATCTAATCGGGGTGTCTGAGGTCTTGCGTTTTTTACGATACACGATCTTTTTAATCACAAGCATATCCCGGTCATATTTCCTAGCTAGAGCCATGGCGTCGAAAAGCTGTCGCCGTTACGGACGAGCGCAAGGATTTGCATACTGTCAGCTGTTTTAAATATTAATTGTTTGTGTTGCTTTATGGTGCTTTCATTATTTTATAAATTCTGTTAATTGTCTGTAGATTATGCCAGTACGTTTATTTTATTTAATGTCTTTTGGAATTACGTATGCTAAGATCTTTTTTAAGAAAACGTAGTACCGAATTACGGATTATTCCTATATCGTTGGTGCGTTCGTAAACATGAAATGCACATACACAAAGAGACACAAACAAACATTCGGTCACACAAAGATGAGACTGCGGTCCAGTAAGCAAACTAAACCACTGGAGCAAGCCGTCATCAAAGATCTTTTTTTTTGTTTGATAATACCTTCTCGTTTAAAGAGTTGTTTATGCGGCAGGTCTCCAACTTGGCTTATGCTGTGTACTGACACTCGGAACCAACCATTAACGTTGGTTGTAGCAGGATTTGTGGAGGTGTACTATGTACGCCCACATGTCGCCGACGATTTTAGGTCTGAAGTTGCCATTATACCGGGCACAATTCCTGATTCTAGACTTCGACTGATAATTTTTCAATAGGTAAAGCATATACTTTGTTAGGCCTAAGTTTCCTAGGACCTGGGTCCTGGGATGGAAACTTGGACGGAGAAAGAGGAGGAGGAGGTTGGAAGGATATTACCAAAATTTGATCATAGTATGATTATGAATAAAACGAACTATGAGAGTAGAGGAAAGCAGAGATATCTGTAAGAAAAGAAACTGTAGTAACTTTGTACTTTTTGCCTATCCCGCAAGGGAACTAGCGCGATGATAAAGATAGATAGAGACAGAGAGAATATGAAAAGAGAAAGGGAATTAAATAAAAAACACGAATCTGCTGAGTTTCTCGCGGACACGCGGAGATACTAACCACTATACTATCAGACAACGACCTTGCCGGCGAAGTCTAAGAAACCCTTGCCCGCTAGCCGGTGCATAGCACCACGGCAAGATCTAGAGTATGTCCTCCCCCATAGACACTGCCCAGTGCCCCTTGCTCTTCTCGCTCGCCCTCTCATCCGGTAAAGCTATAAAAGCCCCGCGGCTCACAGCGTAGAACATACACACACACACAAAAAGGTTTCTTTCGGAATCTTCTCAGTGAAGGCCACGTTCCAATCTAGTCAACTTATATCGTTGCCTGTACTATCCGTTCTAAAAACATCCACGTCAAAAAATTCCATAACTATTTATTATCTTTATTAAAAATACGGTTCAAAGAAAACTATAGTTAATGTACATGTGAGGGATATTTTAACAAAGCTAAAAAGATCGTTCCGATGAATGAGCAAGACAGTATGGCGGGCGGCGCGGGCGCAGGCGCGGCGCGTGCGCGAGGAAGCAGATGTCCCGGGTTCGACGAACGGTTTTGGCTCGGTTCATTGGGGGGCCTGTGTATAGGGAGTTTGAATTGGTAGTATTTAAATGGTGTTCACTTAAAGTTATAATTATAAATTAGCCTATACTGTTCCTCTCGTAGGCTATAGCGACGGCTTGATCTAATAGTTAACAGATCAACACTAGAACGAGTAGTCGCGGATACGATCTTCGCATGAAACAAACCTTTGTATGACCTTTGTTGTCTCTGTCTAGGTGTTTGTGTATGTTATTTTTAACCGTACCCAAATTGAAAAATTAAAATTATTCTTAGTATAGGCTACGTTTTTTTCCAGAAAAAATCACTTTCTCCTATAAATCAAGGTGAAAGAGTATATAGGCATACTCCAGGCAGACCCGCGCGGATTGAAGCGGTTAAGAGAATAGTCATATTCCACGTGCATCCAGTGCGGTAGAGGCAAGCTTTTAGCCATCTGCTGTTGGAACATATCGAACCTATAAGGCTTCTGACTTGGCTTAACGACTACCACATTAAGGAGTAACCGGGACCAACGGCTTAGCGTGCTTTCCGAAGCATGAACCTTAAATATGAAAATGCCGAAAACAGTCACCCATCTCAGACCGACCGAGCCGATCGCTGCTTAACTTTGATGGTCGCTAATAGCTAGTGAATCTTTCTGAAATTATGATTATAATATAAAATTAAGACAACTAACAATCTATCGTGCGCATACGCAAGGAACCAGATGTCTCCGCGCCGGGTTGAACGAACGATTTCGGCGCGACCCGTCGGGGCTGCGCGTGCTACGGTTATTGGGGGGCCCCGGGATATACAGTATGTTTTATTTTTATTTATTTATTTGGTACATCAACAATATGCAACACTTTTGTCATATATATATAGTAACAATATAGTCTTATATGCATATCAATAACAGACGTACACAGCATTTACAAGAATAGTATGTAGGTAAGTATATTGGTACAGGTGAGAAGGAACATTTTAGATTAATGATGATTACATATTTATAATTTTATATTTAGGAATAATAATAATAGCCCTGTTAAGAAACTGTCCCACTGTTGGGCACGGGCCTCCTCTCAAACTGAGAGGGTTTAGGCCATAGTCCACCACGCTGGCCCAGTGCGGGTTGGCGAACTTCACACACCTTTGAGAAGCTCTTAGGCATGCAGGTTTCCTTCACCGTTAAAGCAAGTGATAATAAATTTTTAATACGCACATGCTTTCGAAAAGACAGAGGTGCGTGCCTGGGTTTGAACCCGAGACCTTTGACTTTGCAGTCCAACGGTCTAACCACTAGGCTATCACTGCTTAGCATAGACTATCTGGCATTGTAAGACCATAATTTATAAAATAAAATCTTTGAATAAAAGAATGCGTATTTTACACAAAAGGTGATGTGGCAGGAATCTTTTAGCCAGACGGGTCTTGTGTCTGACGAGGCCTGTCTCACCCCCGAGAGTTATTGTCGGGGGCTTGTATATATGCAACGCGTCGTGCAAAATCTCATATCGCGTCCTAGACATATATGTAGAATTATTGTCTATTTTATATTCGTCGCCCTCTATGGATACGTAATCAGATTTTTGTAGTGAAGATAGGGGTAGCTACAGTGCTGACAGATTTGTTTCGTGTGCACCAACATCTCCCAATGATCTAACGTCCCAGTAGGAGTCGAGCTCCTTGCCTTTAGGTATAATAAGCATGCTTCGGAAGTAATCCAATAATGCGGAGAAGAGGAATACACTGAAGGTTTTAGTCGGTACGCTGTTGTTGTCTCCACGCCACATATTGTGGTGAGGACTGCAGCAGAGAATCCGACACTCCTCTGTCTGCCTATCCAAAGGCAGGTATGTAAGTCTTTACAATATTTCCTCCATAGAAAAAAGGGGTACAAACACCGTCACGCCTATATTCCCCAAGCGGAAGTGGCAGAGGTGTACTCTAAACACCCACTTTTCGCCGACGATGTTTCGTCCCATATAATAGGGGGAGAGCATATTGCCATATACCGGGCACAATTCCTGACACCGGACTGAAACTGGGAGTTTGGGAAGTTGGGACTAGAAGAACTACATTTGTGTGGTTTCCGCTGCAATGCAGCTTCATGCTGAGTGGTACTCCATTAGTGCGGCTACATAATATGTAACATGTAACTTGTTTTTCTTTATTTTATAGTTATCATTTTGTGTTGTTTTAGCCTAACTAATAAATGTTTTCTTTTTTTCTTTCTTTCTTATAACACTGGCCGATCTAGAAGACCTACCCTACTTCAATAACACCTTGACAGGATTCAAATGCAGAGCCTAATGATCCCCAGCCGTACTTTGAGTCTCAACACCATCGAGGCATACTCAAATTCGGATTACGTAAAATTATAGCACGAAGTTTATATTTACCTCCGAGCTTAATACTATTGAAATCGATACGTGCAGTGGAGCGTGAAAGGTCAAATAAGCGGGTAATATTTCACTTAGCTTGGTTTTGGATTAGTGTAGTGGTAGATATAATACTCGTCCAATTTATTTGTAAATATCTATCTATCTATCTAAGTCATCACGCATCTGGCGTGGGGGCTATTACTAATTAAATTGTCTGAGTTTGAATTTAGATCATGTAAAATGTGAAGGGCTCGTAGCGCTGTGCGAACGCGGTGTTCTTACCGATCGCCAAGGTAAAGCAACGTTCGACTCGGTCGGCCCGAGATGGGTGACGGTTTGTGGCATTTTCATATTCGAGTGTCTCCGTGCTTCGGAAGGCACGTTAAGGTCCTGGTTACCACTTAATGTGGTAGTCGTTAAGCTGAGTTGGAAGCCTTAAAAGGCGGCTTGATAAGTTCCAACAGCAGGTGACCACAAACCTGCCTCCACCAATCCGCACTGGGTCCGCGTGGTGGAGTATAAACTTACCTCGATTTGTGAGAGAAGGCCTTTGCCCAGCAGTGGGCAGTATAGGCTGATTTATTATTATTTAAAATATGATTATTTATGGTCATGATCATTATCATCACTTAACAAACACCTGAATTTAAGAGATTTGATGTCTTGTGATGACTAAGTCTAGTAGTCTGGATAGAGTAGTTGCGGGTTTGATCCCGTGCACGTAAAATTTATCCACAACACAGAAATAATTTCATGATCTGATGTTAAACAATAATGTAATATATTTGATTTCTGAGAAATAGAGAATGTTTTATTTTAGTTTAAAAGCTTTATTTCTATATAATTTGTATATAATTGTTGTTGATATTTTTAATACTGTATTGTTAAATTTTCTTTCTATAACCTCACGCCAGATCCCTTGCGGGGTAGGCAGAGAGTACAGAGTTCCAACAGGTTCTTTCCTTACATACCTCTCTGGCTTCCTCGACTCTCATAGTTCGTCTCATACACGCTCGCCGGTTACGGAGACTCTTGACTTTTCCATCAGATAAGACTCGGTTTATTTGGTCGTGGTTAAATTTTAAGATTATAATATGATGTTTTCAATACCGTAGTCATAAGGGGGTGTAACTCAGTGGTAGAGTGTCTGCTTCGCATGCTGAAAGTCCTGGGTTCAAATCCCAGCACCTCCAAAGTGCTTTTTTACAAGCACTTTTGTCTTTTAAATCAAATCAGTTTATATTCGATAAAAATCTTTTAAAAAAAACCGACTTCAAAACGCAAAAAAATAATATTTGAAATCGATACCGGTTAGTGCAGTTGGTAACTTGGCACCGGCTTCAAATATCTATTTTTTGCTTTTTGAAGTCGGTTTTCTTTTAAAGATTTTTATTTACAATTTTATATTACAAGAGAATTATTTACTAATATTTATATACTTTTATTATACTATTTTGCTGAGTTGTACTGCAAGGTACCGGATTGATATAATTACCATAATAACGGAATCTATACATTCGTGCTGTTCGCCGATAAGGCGTCCCCTGATGAATCTTCGAAGTCCAAAGTTCAATACCGATTTCATTAAAATGGGATCACCTCGAAACTATACTAAACCTAACGCAAAAAGAATCATCAAAATCAGCTCATAAATAAAGACGTTATAAAGAAACACAGACGAATTGTCGGCCTCCTCCTTTTTTGGAGTCGGTTAATATTCTGATTAGTTTTATGGCTGGGTACGTATAGGATTGACGTAATACCCGTAATATCTCAATCTACACATTCGTATTGTTTGTCGTTAAGGAGTTCCCTGGTGTATCTTCCAAGTCCAAGGTCCAATACCGATGAAATTAAAATGGGACCACCTTGGAGCTATACTTAACCTAATGCAAAAAGAATCATTAAATTCGATTCATTATTTGCGGACTGATCGTGTAACATACATACAAAAAAAAACATACAGTAGAATTGAGAACCTCCTCCTTTTTAGAAGTCTTTTAAAAAATAGGTTACAGGGGATGTTAAAATTACATTGGTCGTACGCCATACTCTGCCTTTAGGCAAACAAATATGCAAATATCATTAGGAATAATCCAAGAACTTAAAGTACCTAACAATTAAGAAAATAACAATTGTTGTGGAAGGCTTCATCAAGGTGGAGAAGAAGAAGAAGAATCCTCCCCGACGAAACCGGTGTGGGACTGCACCAGCAGAAGATGGCATACTCCTTCGCTCAGCAGTACCAACAACACTGTTGTACGTGTCTCGGCTACACTACACCACTAAAGCCGGGGACATTGCGGAGTACGCCCGTAAGAAGACCTTCTACACTCTGAGGGTCGAGAAGATGAACTCACTAAACAAAACGGCATTCAATTCCTTTATTGTGCCAGTTCCCACCGCCAAGCTGGAGACCTTCATGAGTGAGGAGTTCTGGCCGAAAGGTGTCGTCTTCAGGAGATTTCGTGGAAGATTACGAGACGCCCCTGCTCAGCGCAACATGTCGCTGTCAACACATGTGTCTTAGTTTATAAGTTTTTATATATTATACGTATGTCAGTCTGTAAGGTATATATTCTATGGGCCTGTAAGTTGCACATAATTATTTTTGTGCAACTTCAGTTGCCTGAAATAAATGATTTATTATTATTATAAATTAACATTTATAAATTATCATTTAATTATGCAAGCTAGTCAAAAAAGCATTCGTATTATACTTAAAAATAATGTAGCCTCACATTAGGAATTATTCCTGTGTCGTGAGTGCTTTTACCAATATGAAATTCACATACACAGACCGAAGCAAATATTGGTGGGTCACATAAAGATATGTCCCGTGCGGGAATCGAAGCCGTGACTACTCAATCCAGTGCGTAAAGCGACTTAGCTCTTAAATACTGGATCAAACTGTCCGTCTGGTTCAAGCTGCACGTATCCAGCTTTTAATTATGACCTTCAACAGGACTCCACCTCGATCGAGACTTATAAATATAATGACAAAACAGATATACAATGCGAAAGTGGAAGGATGTAGGTACCGGGGAAGACCTAGACTATGACCTACCATGACCAAATATACCGTGTCTTATCTGAAGGGCAAGTCAAGAGTCCCCGTAACCGGCGAGCGTGTATGAGATGAACTATGAAAGTGGAGGAAGCCAGAGAGGTCTGTAAGTAAAGAACCTATTGGAACTCTGTATATGCTGCCTACCCTGCAACTGATCTGGCGTGATGATATAAATAGATAGAATATAATGATGACTGCCTCGATGGTCTAGTGGCGAATAGTATGCGATCACAAGGTCTTATGTTCAAATCCTAGATCGGACAAATGTACTTTTTCTACAGAAAAACTCCTAGTATTAGTCTGGAGTCTGGAATGGTGCCCGGTATATGACAATAGGCTCACCCCCTATTACATGGGACCTAACATCGTCGGCGAAAAGTGGGTATACGCAGTACACCTCTGCCGCCCCCGCTTGGGGAATATAGGCGTGACGGCGTGTTTAGACTATGGTAAAGTTCCATTTACACCTAGATACTTCTATCTATCTATTTGTATCATCACGCCAGATCCCTTGCAGGGTAGGCAGAAAGTGCAGAGTTCTAGAATACGGTCTATTTGGTCATCGTAAGATAGTCTAGGTATTCTCCGGTACCTACATTCTTCCACTTCCGCATTGTATATCTTCTAGATACTTCGGTTAGATAAATCACTAAAACAGCGGAATTCACGTCACTTCATCAATTGCCGTCTTCCGTAGCCTCCTGACGGTGTTATTGGAGCGGGTCACTCTCTTCCCTCTAATATGGTCGAGGAGAGTGATGGCTGCTTCTCAAGTCATACTCGTGAACGGGTGCTATTGGTGGGTACTGGTTCGCCTTCTATCCTTTGACTGTTTAAACATGTACCGTAGTAATGTTGGACGGACGATTTAGCGCAGTGGTTAAGAGCTTAAGCGCTCCGCCCACTGTGTCTAATAGTTGCGGGTGCGATTCCCGCACGGGACAAATCTTTGTGTAATCCACAATTCTTTGTTTCGGTCTGGGTATTTGTGAATGTGAATTTCATGTTGTAAATGCACTCACACACAGAAATAAATCCTAATGTGGAGCTACGTTTTTAAAAAATAAGAATATGAGTTGGTATTTTATAACGGGATTACGTTAAAAAAAATGTCTACTTCGGCATCATACTTATTTTGTACGCAATCTTTACATATTTTATAGTGACTCTGTTTTTTCTCTTACTATTATGTATCTCACTGAGATTCACGGGCTTTACCCGGGCCTTTGAAAGGCTTGCATGGGGACATAGGTCCAACACGTAGAGGCCCTTTGCGAGAAGTTAATGTTATGTAAGCCACCTGCTAAGATCACTATTATTATTATACTTTTTATTACATACCTTTACAGTCTCTATTTTGTAAATGAGAGGTCTATGTAGACACTGACTGATACCATGAATCTAAGTAAACTTATGTTAAACCTATACTACAGCACATCTATTTAGCTCGTTCTGCACTGTTCTCCCATACCCCATTAATGCAATGTACACAAAAATAATTGCAAGACTCTCATTTTAAAAATAATAACCTTGGAGTTTCTTACCCTTCTTCTCCTGAGGAATAACTTTCCGAACGGGTGGTAGAGTCTTAAGTAATCAATAATTTTCTGTTTTTGACTATTCATAAGTGCTTTTTGGTCTACATGAATAAAAAAGAAATGATTTTGATGTTATTAATATCATAAAAAATCGTCCCACAAAACTGAAGCAGCCTGTATGTACAGACAGTTTATTTTTACTTTTTCCCGAGGCTAATTCTTTTGTTCTTTGATGTAGCTCGGCGCACGCACCACATGGCCAGTACTCGATGTAAAAATAACAAAAATGGTCAAGTACGAGTTGTGTCCCCGGGGCCGGCGCGTACGCACTTCCGGTTGCAGAGGTCTGATCTTGATTGGAAGATTTTGGTTACATTTTTCTCAATTTTAATTGAGGAATAAGTATTTAGTTCTCTGTCACTTAATAGCATAAAGTTCATAATTAAAACTTAAAAGCGGTACTAATTATATTATTTTAATGTAAATTATATAATAATCCACATCGTCACGCCTTAATTCCCTAAGTGGGGGTTGCAGGTAGTTCTTAATGTAATAGGGCGTGCCTATTGCGAACGAACAGTGTATTCCAGACTCCAGATTGCTATTGAGAATTTCTCGATGAAAATCACTTTTTGCTCTCTAGGATTCAAAACCAGAGTCTAGTGATCGTTATTCACACTCTGCATCACTAAACAAACAAGGAAGTCTAATATTGTGTGGTAGTTTGATGTTTAAGTTTTTCTCATTTTCAATGTTTTCAGAAATAAAGAAATACTTAAGTAAGAGCTTGGGTTTTTTTCAGTCATGCATTTTGTCCCTCATTGGTATAATAAAAAAGGTGTCAAGGTCGTATTCTGTCTAGGGGCATATTCTCTAAACTTCCAAGATTAAATGTACGGATTCCGTTTCGTGAACGGCTCCATGTCAATCCTAATTACAAACTTTTAAAAACTTGCACTGTTCGCATGTCTGTCTGTCCGGTTCAAATCTTGTGATCCGAATTTCAAGCACTTGGTATCCAATTGAGCTGAAATTTAGCATACGTATGTAAGTTTGGTGGCAATGCAATAATATGGTACCATGGAGCTGGCTTGATGAGGGAATCAGTAGGTGGCCATAGGAACATGTGAACTATACACACGCCTTCGTGTTTAGGCTTGTTGGATTGCCAAGTTTTATACAAACAGATAATGTTCAGGGTCTGATCATAAAGCCGAAACCTGGCCAATGGCATTACCCAACTATTCAGTATAAGTATTGATAGATAATCAATCGCTAGCTGCTACTAATCATAGATCTAAAGTAAAACTATTTTTCGGATTCCCTAGGTTTCGAGTACTTTGCAGCACCTATGGTCACAGGAAGGCCTTCCCGTGACCATGGGTGTTGCAAATAAACCGCAATAAAATCCGAAAAATAATTTTATTTTGACATATATTTTATATCAATCAATCAATCAGCCTATCGCAGTCCACTGCTGGACATAGGCCTCTCCTAACACGCGCCATTGCACACGGTCCTCCGCCTTCCGCATCCAGTCTGTCCCAGCGACCTTTTTGAGGCCGTCGGTCCATCTAGCTGGGGGCCGTCCTACCTTACGCTTACCAAGTCGCGGTCTCCACTCTAGGACACGTTTGCTCCATCGGTCGTCGGTCCTTCTGCAGATGTGACCAGCCCATTGCCACTTTAGCTTACTGAGTTTGCGAGCTATGTCGGTAACTTTGGTTCTTTGTCGGTTACCTCGTTACGAATTTTATCCTTCAAAGAGACGCCGAGCATAGCTCGCTCCATAGCCCGCTGTGCGACTTTAAATTTGTGGACCAGTCCCACTGTGAGTGTCCACGTCTCGGCCCCGTAGGTCATAACAGGTAGGACGCATTGGTTGTACACTTTAGTCTTCAGGCATTGCGGAATAGGCGAAGAGAAAACGTGACGTAGCTTGCCAAATGCTGCCCAACCCAATTGGATCCTGCGGTTGATTTCTTTCTCGAAGTTGTTTCTACCAAATTGGACAACTTGTCCAAGGTAGACATACTCCCGAACAACTTCGACCATCGAACCATCGACGTAGATCGGTCCCGGCGTGACATGGTCATTAAACATGATCTTGGTTTTATCCAAGTTCATGCCGAGACCGACACCTCGAGAGGCTCCATTTAGGCTATGCAGCATTTCGCGTAACTGTTCCAGTGACTCTGCCACGATGACGATATCATCGGCAAACCGAAGATGTGAGATGTATTCGCCGTTGATGTTAATGCCCCGCCCAGTCCAGTCCAGCGTCTTGAAGACGTCTTCGAGTGCATTGGTGAAGAGCTTGGGGGATATTACATCCCCCTGTCTTACACCTCGACGCAGCTCGATCGGGTTGGTCTTTTGGTCTTGGAGCTGGACGGTCATTGTGGCGGTATTATATAGACATCTCAGCACCTCGATATAGCGCCAATCGATGCCACATCGCTGCAGAGCATCCAGAACCGCCCAGGTTTCGATGGAGTCGAAGGCTTTCTCGTAGTCCACGAAAGCCATACACAGCGGCTGATTGAACTCTTCGGTCTTCTGTACAATCTGCCGAACAGTATGGATGTGGTCCACGGTGCTGTAGCCTTTTCGAAACCCAGCTTGTTCCGGTGGCTGGAACTCGTCAAGTCTTCTGGCGAGGCGGTTTGTGAGTACTCTCGAGAACAACTTGTAGACGTGGCTCAGGAGTGAGATGGGTCTGTAGTTCTTCAGCAAGGTTTTGTCACCTTTTTTGAAGAACAGAACCACCGCACTCCCGCTCCACGCTTGAGGTGTTAAGCCCTGGTGGATGACGGAATTAAAGAGGCTCGCTAACTTTTTCAGTATTGGAGTCCCGCCTGCTTTTAGGAGCTCAGTGGTGATTCCGTCATCGCCTGGCGACTTGTTGTTTTTGAGCTGCTCGAGAGCCACTCTGACCTCGTCCTGGTTGACATCAGGGATGTCTTCCGTGTTGTGGCGTGCGAGTGGGGCTCTGTGGTCGTCAGCGCTGGGTCTCGTGGGTTTAGTCATCCGTGATGCGTACAGGTCTTTGTAGAAACTCTCAATCTCCTCGAGTATCTCGAACTTGGAGGTCACGGTTTTGCCATCTGCAGTATTAAGTTTCGTCAGATGGGATTTACCTAGCTGGCGAGTGAAGACTTTGGTGCCTCTGTTCTGTTCAATCGCAGCCGCGATGGCGCGGGTGTTGGAACATCGGAGGTCACGTCGCACCAGCTTCCGGATCTTCCGGTTGAGGTTCCTCCCATCCGGCGAAGACGCCTGCGTGGATGACATTTCTCGTCTCTGCCTCATAAGTTCGAGAGTCTCGAGCGAGAGTTTAGACTCTCTGTTACCGCTTTTGCCGGGAAACACCCTTCGAGACACCTCCTGTAGCGTTTTGACCACTGTGTCGGTTTTTTCGTCAACATTGCCTTCGGTTTCCAGCAGGTCGAAACGATTTTGAAGCTCTAGTTGGAACTTTTCGAACCCTAAAGCTATTTGAGGCGCAGTAGGTCTCAGAGTAGCCCTCATCATGCGACGCCTTTCGGCCCTGAAGTTTATATTTAGAGCGCCTCGGACAAGTCGGTGATCGCTGCCGGTATTAAACCTGTTGATCACGGAGACGTCTCTAAATATAGACTTCCTGTCAGTCATGATGAAGTCTATCTCGTTCCTCGTCACAGTGTCGGGGCTTCGCCATGTCCACTTTCCATGAGGCTTCTTCTTAAAGAACGAATTCATCAAGAAGAGCCCCTGCGACTCCAGAAAGTTGACCAGCATCTGCCCCCTGTGGTTTCGGCGCCCCACGCCGTGGGGTCCGATTATTGTTTCGCCGCGTTCTTATACTCCCACTTTGGCATTGAAGTCCCCCATAACAACGTTGTAGTGAGCCTTGGTGGTGCCATGTAATGCCTTGGCTATGTCTTCATACATGGCTTCGACTATGTCGTCGCAGTATGTCGAGGTCGGCGCATATACCTGTACCACCTTCAGGGTGCACCTGTTGGTGATTTTAATTATGAGGTACGCTACCCGTGTCGACACACTGCTGACTTCTACAACGTTGTTAGTGAGAGCTTTGTTGACCAGGAAACCGACACCGCCCTGAGAGGGCCGATCACCTTCACGAAAGTAGAACAGGTGGCCTGACTCAAGGGTTATCGTGTCCTCGCCCTGTCTTCGGACTTCGGATAACCCCAATATGTGCCAGTTTATGCGACCTAGTTCTACCTCGAGTTCAGTGAGGTGTTGGTCCAGCCGTAGAGAGCGTCCATTGTACGTAGCCAGGGTCAGGTGTTTTTGGTAGCCTTGTGTCGTAGCCCGGAGATTCTTCGCACCCCCTGCCCCGCTGTTACCGCGACCGCTACCGTGGCAGCGGACAGCGGGACTACCGGGAACTGGGGGCCTTTGTTTTAGGTGCCTTACCATGTTAGGAGGTTTCGGCCTACTATACCACGCTGGCCAGACGGGTTGGTATAGGGTTTGTTTCAAATTTTCCTTTTCTGGTCGTTGATCGAATGACGTTACTACCTTTGGTGGACTCTTACCACCAGCCTAGCAAAAGTAAGGCTACTGGGGCATTCTAAGTTTTTCTTTCGCTTCCAGCCCAGTAAGGAAGTAATATATTTTATATATTTACGTAAATCTAAGAACTCAGTAATCATAGATCGATTTGGGCGTGTTATAAATTAGTGAAATGTCTAAAAATCTAAGCGCCGCAGTCCGACTGTGGTTAAGCTTCAGTTTTTGCGAATGTTTGTTTTTAGGATTGACCTCTGTTCTTAGTCGGCATTTTATCACAATAAAACAAGAATGTAAACGAATTATGCGAAAAATCGTATATGTATTAGGTTTTTACACTGGATTTCCCCAAAGCAACATCCGATGCAATAAATAAGGTATTTATCTTCCTTCAGACAAATAAGACCCAAGATAGGTATTAGCGCTTTTCGATACGAAACTCCGGTACCGAAACGAATGGTCAGTTAAAAAAAACGCTCACTATGAATGAATTACTCCTGTATCATAGATGCGTTTACAAACATTAATTTTATATACTAGTACACAAAATATCCAGACCGGAAAAAACATTTGTGGGTTACACAAAAAATTATCCTCTGCGGGGATCGAACTTATCACTCGATTTAATAAGCGGAGCGGTCTAACCATTGGAAAAAACCGCCATCATTTGGAATTTTCTGATAACATGAGTTTAAAAATTGGTTTAAAAACCGGTTTTGTGATAACAATGTGACAACAATGAAAACATTTTTCAAGCACTTGCGGGTATCCGATTGAGCTGAAATTAGGCATACGTATGTAAGTCCAATCACAATGCAATAATATAGTACCATGGAGCTGGTCTGATGATGGGGTGACATGTGAAGTATACAACGTAACTCGTGTTTAGGCTCGTTAGAATCGAATTGAGAAGTACTTATACAACCAGATAGTGTTCAGGGTCTGATGATGAAGCCAAAAGGTGGCCAATGGAACCACGCAAGTACTCAATATAACCCCGCCGTGTTTGGGCTCTTTGAACTTTGTCTTGACGAGTACTTTACACTCAGATGGTGTCATGATGGAACCGAAGGGTGACCAACGGAACTACCCAACTACTCAATATAACCCTGCCGTGTTTGGGCTAATTAGATTTGTCTTGACAAGTTCTGCAGACCCGGATTATTTCTAGTTTCTGATTATGGAGCCGGAAGGTGGCCAATGTAACTACACAACTACTCAACATAACCCCGCCGTGATCGAGCTCATTTCATTTGTCTTGACAAGTTTTGTAGATGTAAGTGATGTCCAGGGTCTGATGATGGAGCCGACGGTTGGTCAACGAAACTACTCAATATGATCCCGAGGTGTTGGGGCTCGTCACATTAGTCTTCACAAGTACCATAGTACTTGTAGGTCTTCTTTGTGTTTTGATATAACAGCTTGTTTTAAAAAGATCTCTTTAAATTAAAATTATTTGATTGAGGACTGCTCAGCAATTGAAACCTTGATGGGAACCTGATGGGAACTGACGATGGGGTCTTAGTTGTGGCTCGTTGACTAAGTAATAGCCTATTCATTCTGAATTTAAAGATACCCTAGTTATAGGTCTCAAGAAACTCAAACGATGGGAGCGAATTCCGTTCTTTAAACTCAGACTCAAATTATATTTTGTATAAACCCTGCGGGGTACTTACAAATAGTTTACATTTTTTTTATCTGATTTAACTACTAAGCTACCATCTTATCGGAACGCGGCCCCCACTAACAAGATCTGGCGAGAAACTCAACGGCTTGCCTTTTTTATTTAATTTCTGTCTGTCTTTCCGGTTCAAATCTCGTGATCAATTTTTCAAGCACTTGCAGGTGATGATGGAGTCGGAAGGTGGCCATGGGAACAAATCAACTACACAATATAACCACCTCGTGTTTGGGCTTGTTAGGTTGGTATTGACAAGTACTTTACAATAAGATGATGTTCACTCCTCAACCCTCAACCCAACAACTCAACATAACCCCGCCGTGTTAAGGTTCGTTGAATTTGTCATCGATTCGATTCGATCGAATTACAAACTCGACATGTTATTTTACAAACTTGACATGTTATTTTACAAAGTCGACATGTAGTAATACGAAGTCGACATGTCGGTTTCAACATCAACATGTCGATTTATAAAAGACGACTTGTCGTTTTACAAAGTCGACATGACGGTTTACGAAGTCGACATGTCAAAATACGAACTCGACATGTCGATTTACAAAGTCGACATGTCGATTTACTAAGTCGACATGTCGGTTTCAAATTCAACATGTCGATTTATAAAAGTCAACTTGTCGTTTTACAAAGACGACATGACGTTTTACGAAGTCGACAATTCGAAATACGAAGTCGACATGTCGATTATAAAGTCGATATGTCGAAATACGAAGTCGACTTACCAAGTCAACATGCCCATATACGAAGTCAACATGTCGATTTTTGTGTGACCCACAAAATATTTGTTACGGTCTGGGTATTTATGCATGTGAATTTTCATGTTTGTAAACGCACCCACGACACAGGAATCAATAGTGGTAGTGTGGGGCTCCGTTTTTCTAAGAAGAAGAAGAGTCACCCGCATCAGACAGCGACCGCAAGCAAAGACATTTGAGTGAGCATGACCAAACCAGTCAGTCAGTCCGTCTTCAGGACCAGAGCTCGAAACCTATCTAACTGCAGCGCGGTCTGAAATAGCGAGACGTTACATTTCCGAAACAATTCTTCGCCGCGCTAGAAGACGTCTTCAAGCTTCTGGACTGGAAAGGACTAGGTATCAACGGCGAGTACATCTCTCGCCTTCGATTTGCCGATGATATTGTGCTCATGGCTGATATCCTGGAAGACCGTACAATGCTTGATGACCTCAGTAGAGTCTCTCAATAAATGGGTCTTAAAATGAACATGGACAAGACGAGATTATGTCAAACGTCCATGTCGTACCAACTTTTGTAAAGGTTGGAGACTTTACGGTCGAAGTTGTTGAAGATTATATATACCTGGGACAAAGAATCTCCAAAGGTCTAACTTCGAGAAAGAGGTCAATCGTCGAATCCAGCTCGGCTGGGCAGCGTTCGGGAAGCTACGAAAAGCCTTCTCGTCCCAAATACCGCAGTGTCTCAAGACAAAAGTCTTTGACTTTGACAATAGGCACTGAGACATGGTCGCTTACGATGGGCCTCATAAGAAGGCTCAAATCACCCAAAGGGCAATGGAGAGAGCTATGCTCGGAGTTACCCTGCGGGATCCAATCAGAAACTCGGAGATCCGCAGGGGGACCAAAGTCACTGACATAGCACTCAAAATTGCTAAACTTAAGTGGCAGTGGGCGGGGTACATCGCTCGTAGAACTGACGGCGGTGGGGGCAGAAAGGTTCTCGAGTGGCGACCACGTACCGGAAGACGTGGAGTGGGCAGGTCCCCTACAAGATGGACCGATGACTTGGTGAGGGTTGCGGGTAAAAGTTGGATGCATACAGCACAAAGCCGGTCGTTGTGGCGGTCTTTAGGGAGGCCTTTGTCCTGCAGTGGACGGACCTCTTTCGGCTGAAGATAGACCAAACCAGAACCCCAAAGACGGAGGTTAATTGATGTTATATAAGTCACCTGCGGATTTCTTGGCAATATTTATTTTATAGTTAATCTAGTACAACCATGGTTTTTCTTCACCATATTCTACAACATCCAAAGGAAATAGTACTAATCCGCTGTCGCCGTCCGCAGCAGATTCTCACCGACGCTCCTCACAGGATCAGACATCGACCTTCCTGGCGAGATTAAAGAATCCCTTGCCCACCGGCCGGTGCAAAGGACCACGGCGAGACACCTAGTATATGCCCTCCCCCATAGTGGCAGCTCAAGCCGAGGCCGTTCCTTTTCGAGGTGCCCTTGAGCTAGTTGCCCTCTTACTTTTCCAGTTGGAGTGAGTTGTTGCACGCTTGCCCTCGGTGAGGATATAAAGGCCCCTCTGCCAACAGAATAATTAGAATACCTTTTTAAAAACAAGTTGTTATGTAGCCAGATAATTTACCAATCTTTTAGATCACCAGTCTCTTCCACAAATTGTGTACGATGCTATACCGATACCTTTTTCAGATAGTGCAAAAAACTTGGGCGTCTACATTGACTGTAATCTGTCCTGGAATGTTCACGTTGCGGAAGTAAGCAAGAAGGTTTATTACTCATTTCAGTCTCTCAAACGGCTCCAGAAGTTCCTGCCGCTTCAAAAACTCTTGCCCAATCTCTTCTTTTACCTCTTCTCGACTATGCTGATGTAAGCTTTCTTGACGCAACTGAGGAACTCCTTAATAAACTGGAACGTCTGCAGAATCTGTGCATTCGCTTCATTTTTGGCCTTCGGAAATTTGACCATGTGACAGAATTCCGAAGGCAGTTGAAGTGGCTGCCTATACGGCTGCGTCGGGATAGTCATATTCTCTGTTTGCTTTACTCTGTTCTTCATTATCCTAATTCCCCAGTATATCTTCGTGAACGCTTTGAGTATTTAGTCCCCAGGGGAAAACCTTGTCGCTCTGTCTCTTCTCTTCTTCTTAGTGCACCTCGTCATAGCTCAAGTCGATATGATGGTTCATTTACTGTGCGTGCTGTGCGCCTATGGAATTCCCTCCCACACTCTTTACGTGATAGCCCTACTTTACAGATGTTCAAGAAAAGAATTGGAGAACATTTCCTATCTATGTAAGATATTTGTATGTATGTATGTATTCATGTAGTCTATTTTATGGTAATGTATAGCATGTAGTATATTTGTAGATATATATATGTAGTTTACACCTTTTCTATCTATAAATATCTTTTATTTCCTTGATTTTGTGTTGTACACTTATTCCTATCCTCATTTTGACCATTTGTTTCTCTTTCACTCAAAGGTTTGCTGGTGGAAAACTCGACTTTGAGTTAAGCTCGCCTTGTACGTTAATTTACCTTGTAACAATTTGTAACAATTTGTGTATGTGTACAAAAAATCAAATAAATAAATAATAATATTAGCCCTATTAAGAAACTGTCCCAGGCACTGAAGCACGGGCCTCCTCTCAAACTGAGAGGGTTTAGGCTATAGTCCACCACGCTGACCCAGTCCGGGTTGGTGAACTTCACACATATTCGAGAAACTCTTAGGCATGCAGGTTTCCTCACGATGTTTTCCTTCACCGTTAAACCAAGTGATAGTTAATTTTTAAAATAAACATGTTTTCGTAATGACAGAGGTGCTGCCTGGGTCCGAACCCGAGTTCTCTGACTTTTCAGTCCAACGTTCTAACCACTAGGCTATCACTGATTTCTATAACAAAAATACCTTTTTAAAAACAAGCTGTCATGCAGCCTAATAATGGTGTAATTTGAAACGGCTAATTAAAAGTGTTATTGCCGCGTGGTTCCCGGCTTAGAATAGGACCAACCCATCTCATCCCATCGGGTGTCGTACAAGGCGACTAAGGGAAAACTAGGGAATGGGCAGCAGCGTTCCCTTAACACTTTTACAACCAAAAACTGCGCTCGCCAACCCGCCTGCCAAGCGTGGCGAGTATGGCAAACACCCCCAACCAATATGGAAGAAAGCAAGAAAACCAGGCCCCTAGTCCCCGGCGGTCCTGTTCGTCCTGGCCACGGTAGCGGCCATGGTAACGACAGGACAAGGGGTGCTAAGAATCTCCGGCAGAGATTCGGCTACCACCAAAACCGAAAATTGGCCCTGGTGACATACAACGCACGCACATTGAGGACAGATGAGAAGCTAGTTGAGCTGGAAGAAGAGTTAAACAAGTTGCGGTGGAGTATTGTTGGTTTATCGGAGGTCCGAAGAGAGGGCGAGGACACGATAACCTTAAAATCCGGCAACTTGTTTTACTACCGGGAGGGCGAACAGCAGTCTCAAGGTGGTATCGGATTTATCGTCCACAAGTCACTCATAAACAACGTTGTGTCCATCACTAGTGTGTCGAGCAGGGTAGCGTACCTGATACTCAGAATATCCAAAAGATATTCGCTGAAGGTCATACAGGTCTACGCACCGACCTCGGCATACTCAGATGATGAGGTCGAAGTTATGTATGAGGACATTAGTAGAGCCATACATACTTCTAAAGCACACTTTACAGTAATTATGGGTGACTTCAATGCGCGACTGGGCAAACGGGGCGATGATGAGTTGAGAGTGGGGCAATTTGGATATGGGCAGCGCAACCCCAGGGGTCAGAGGCTGGCCGAATTTCTGGAGAAGGAGGGACTCTTTATGATGAACTCTTTCTTCCAGAAGCCGTCTCATAGGAAATGGACCTGGATGAGCCCTGATGGTTTCACAAAAAATGAGATAGACTTCATCATGAGCACCAAGCGACAAATATTTAATGATGTCTCCGTGATTCTCAGGGTAAAAACCGGCAGTGATCACCGAATGGTCAGAGGCACATTAAATATTAATGTCAAAATGGAAAGATCGCGTCTGATGAAGTCTACGCTCCGACCTTCTAATACACATATCCAAAACCCCGAGAACTTTCAACTCGAATTGTCAAACCGCTTCGAATTGCTAGACAGCAGCGCATCAGTGGACGAAATCAACAATAGGTTGGTAGAGACTGTCCATACGGTCGGGTCTAAGCATTTTAAGCCTCACCGTAAAAATAGGCCTCAAAAGCTATCCGACTACACCCGAAACCTTATGGCTGAGCGACGTACCATGAGACTCCAAACCTCCGATGATGCTAAGTCCTATAGGCAGCTCAATGGACAGATATTGAAGTCCTTGCGACACGATCTACGGTCCTTCAACACAAGACGTATTGAGGAGACCATAAAGCAGAACAAGGGCTCCAAAGTGTTCGCAAGAGCCGCGTCGATTGGGCAAAGCCAGTTGACGAAGCTGAAGACGGAGGACGGAAACGTAACGTCGAATAGGTCAGAGGTGCTCAGGGAGATAGAGAGGTTCTATGGACAGTTGTATACCTCAGTAGCTGAACCTATTGTTGACTTGGTAAAAGACCCAAGAGCCAAGCTAACCCGACACTACACTGAAGATATCCCGGACATCAGCCTGTACGAGATTAGGATGGCTCTCAACCAACTTAAAAACAACAAAGCGCCGGGTGAAGACGGAATTACTGCAGAGCTTCTGAAAGCGGGCGGATCGCCGGTACTTAAAGTCCTTCAGAGGCTGTTTAATTCCGTCTTGCTCGAAGGAAAAGCGCCGGAAGCATGGAACAGGGGTGTGGTGGTACTCTTTTTCAAGAAAGGTGATAACACTTTATTAAAGAACTATAGGCCCATCACACTGCTGAGCCATGTTTACAAGTTGTTTTCGAGAGTCATCACGAATCGTCTCGAACGCAGGCTTGATGACTTCCAGCCTCCCGAACAAGCCGGTTTCCGGAAAGGCTTTAGTACCATAGACCACATACATACGCTGCGGCAGATTATACAGAAGACCGAGGAGTATAATCGGCCACTATGCTTGGCGTTTGTGGACTATGAGAAAGCCTTCGATTCGATCGAGACTTGGGCGGTTCTTAGATCTCTCCAGCGATGCCGCATTGACTATCGGTACATCGAAGTGTTGAAGTGCTTGTATAATAACGCCACCATGTCAGTCCGAGTACAAGGGCAGTGCACGAAGGCGATCTCCATAAAAAGAGGAGTAAGACAGGGAGACGTCATTTCTCCGAAACTGTTTACGACCACCATAGAGGACGCCTTCAAGCTCTTGGAATGGCGAGGACTTGGCATCAACATCAATGGCGAATACATCACTCACCTTCGATTTGCCGACGACATTGTGGTCATGGCGGAGTCGCTGGAAGATCTAGGACGAATGCTCGGCGACCTCAACAGAGTATCTCAACAAGTGGGTCTTAAAATGAACATGGACAAAACGAAAATAATGTGTAACGTCCATGTCGTACCCACCGCACTCACCGTTGGGAACTCTACTCTTGAAGTTGTCGACGAATACATTTACCTGGGACAGGTAGTCCGGTTAGGTAGGTCCAACTTTGAGAGAGAGGTCAATCGACGAATCCAACTCGGCTGGGCAGCGTTCGGGAAACTGCGCAACATCTTCTCATCCAAAATACCTCAGTGCCTAAAGACTAAAGTTTTTAGTCAATGTGTGTTACCAGTGATGATATATGGATCAGAGACGTGGTCTCTTACAATAGGTCTCATAAAAAAGCTCAGAGTTGCTCAGCGAGCTATGGAGAGAGCTATGCTCGGCGTTTCTCTACGTGATCGAATCAGGAATGAAGAGATTCGTAGAAGAACCAAGGTCACCGACATAGCCGTTAAGACTAGCAAGCTGAAGTGGCAATGGGCGGGCCACATAGCGCGAAGATTGGACGGGCGTTGGGGCAGAAAGATTCTAGAGTGGAGACCACGTATTGGCAAGCGCAGCGTGGGACGACCACCTGCCAGATGGACCGACGATCTTGTGAAAATCGCAGGAAGTCGTTGGATGCAGATGGCATCGGACCGGTTACGCTGGAAAGCGATTGGGGAGGCCTATGTTCAGCAGTGGACAAGTATAGGCTGAGATGATGATGATGATGAATTAAAAGTAAATGTCTATACTAAATTGCGTGTCTATGCTGTAGGGGCTTACGAAATTTCTTCGTCTGAAGCCAATCCTGGGTGTATATTCGGGTGATGCTTACCATAAAAATGTATTGTTATCCTAACTAAACCAACATGTCAAATTTGAACTCCGTAGGTGAAGAGAAAATGGTTCTTATTCAGCTTGTAAAATTTCACCTACACCGTCACGCCACTATTCCCCAAGCGGGGGTGGCAGAGGTGTACTGAGTACACCCACTTTTCGCCGACGATGTTAGTAATGTAATAGGAGACGAACCTATTGCCATATACCGGGCACAAGTCCAGACTCCGAACTCACACTGGGAAGTTTTCGTTAGAAAAACTTCATTTGTCCAACCTAGGATTTGATCCTAGGACCTCGTGACCTCCAAGCGATGCGCTTTGCCACTAGATCAACCAAGATTTGACATGATCAAATAAACATTGCAAGCTAAATAAAAATTTGTAAGAATATACCTGTTGAAGTCTGGACCCACCCAGGAATTATATTAAGGCTTATTTACCAAATTCCCACACTTCCAGGAACTGAATACTTACGCGTTAGGTACTGACACATTTGATAAGCTGACTGACATACAGAAACGCTGTTTACACTAACTATGAAAGAATCATGCGCATGTTTACAATGGCACACTTAATACTGTTGAGATGCTATGATTATATGAGTCGATGATTCATTTCATTTAATAAGACGAGATTTTATTTTCCAAAAATTATTTATTTATTTACTAATGAAATTGGTACGGTGAGAAGGGCATTGAAAAAGTAGATTATTTGAGGTTCGTAGATATTATCATGATTAGAGCATAAAAATTGAAAATGGGAGGAAAGATATTCAGGCGAAGCAGGAGAGTCAAGGACAGAAAACATTAGAATGGCGAGAAGGGCATTGGAGAAGACGATTATTACAAGAGCGAAGATGTTTATCATGATTAGAGCATAAAAATTGAAAATGGGAGGAAAGATAATCAGGCGAAGCAGGAAAGTAAAGAATGGAAAAAACATTGTCAGTGCCCGTAGAGCCCTGCGCTGGCGAATAGGCAACCACTTTAACGGAGTTCAATGCTCAGAATATGATATTACTTACGTAAATTAAAGATAAATCGAATGCAGTTATTAAGAAGGCGGTCTAGTTTGTTGAAGTGATCTGCATTCAGATCATAGTACCACACATCACCATAGTCGAATATAAGAATGATCAAGCACTGCACGAGAATTTTTTTCGTGCTAGAGGCTAGGTTTTTAAAGCGATACAGGTATCGCAACATCCCGGTGACCTTTTGACCGACGGCTGTGTTTTGGGTTTGCCAGCTAAGTGTGTTGTTAATATGCAAGCCGAGATCTTTGAAACTAGAACTAAAGGGTATAACTGTACCATTGAATATAAGTGACGGCAGAGTTGAAATATTTACTTTGCTTATAGTTCTAGAGCTTCCTACAAGAATAGCTTGACTCTTAGCCGGGTTAACAGTCACTCCGAACCTTTCAGACCAGTTCTTGATAGCCCCCAGATCCTGGTTTAATTTGCTAATAGTGTAAGAGATTGGATCAGCCCTGTCTTGTGAGTAAAGCTCAAGGTCATTCGCATAAAGATGATACGCACACAGAAGTTCATAGGTTATTAGATCAATGAAAATGGAAAATAGACGAGGAGAAAATATACCGCCTTGGGGAACGTCAGTTTCTAGGCAGCGCCAAGTTGATGATAAGTCGTCGCTCAAGACAGCCTGCTGAGGTTCCCGAAGATAGGATGAAAACCAAGCCAGCGACTCCCTTGAGCACATACGGTAAGAAAGAATGGATAATAGGACATCATGACTGACGGTGTTAAAAGCATTGGAGAAATCTACTAGGACAAGAACAGTAACTTTAGTTTCTTCCATGCCTTTCCGGATATCATCAGTCACTTTAAGTAGAGCAGAAACGGTACTATGGCCAGGCCTGAATCCACATTGAAAACGACTTATTAGATTGTTAGAGTAGATAATAATACTAAAAGTAAAAACAGAAAAATAAACAAAATAAAATAAAAACAACGTTATGGCAACGTGGCAACTTATCAAGGCGTTCAGATTACAACTTGGTTTAACGACAACTACATGAAGTAGTTTCTGAAGCCAACGGGTTCAAATCAGGCTATTGCAGACCACTGCTGGACATAGGCATCTCCCAATTCGCGCCACAATACACGGATCTCTGCCTTCCGCATCCAGTCCCACCCTGCGACCTTCTTAAGGTCGTTGGTTCACCTAGCTGGGGGGCGCCCTACCTTACGTTTGCCGGGTCGCGGTCTCCACTCTAGAACTCGTCTGCTCCATCGGCCATCGGTTCTTCAAGAGACATGGCCAGCCCGCTGGCACATTAACGACCCTACTCTGCGAGCTATGTCAACTACTTTAGTTCTTTGACGGATTACTTCATTTCGGAGTTTATCCTTCAAAGCTCCCTGCGCGACTTTAAGCCATCACAACCAACGGATTAATTTGTGTAAATGAATGCAAAATGTCACAAATGGCAGAGTAGTCAAAAATGAATTGTGAAAATTATTAAATTACAATTAACGTATTTCAGATTTTATTTTTGGTTTTATAGTTCCGAGTGGTCTACAGCACTCATTGTCACAGAAGGAGCTGAGGCGTTTAAGGTCCAAAAGTCGTTGTTATTCCGGGGTACCTCAGGGTCGTAACTATAAATTAATTTAATTGCAATTGAGATAATATGTGATTGATCCGACAATTAAAAACAAAATTAAATAATACCTAACGAAGATAAATGGTCACCCAACTCCGACTGATTGAGCAGTACGCTGTTTATGAAAATATATTACACAATTCCTTCACTTCCCGACACGGATCCAACTCAACCAAGCCCCGGGAGTCCCTAATTTTCATACATTACACATACATAAATTACCATAATATTTTGTATGTATTTCCAAATGGTGCATGAATAAAACAGTGCCCAACTCTTTGTCTCGGTGGAGAGAAATTTTTACGAAATCGTGTCAATGAATTTAAATATGTGGGCGGTGTGAATGAACTATCGTGCAATTTGGCAGGTATTTACACGACTGCCCCCAAAAGCAGGATAATGTATAAACAAACTTAAAAAAGGAGGAGGTTCTCAATTTGTCTATACACGGTGTAATTTTAGTCGTCCTTGAGCAAAAACCCTGGTGAGGTATCCAATGCCTGCTGTCCACTGGTAATCAAAAACTGAAAAATGAATACTTCAATAAGTAAAATCTACATAACACTACTAATTAAGGGTACACATTAAGGGTTTACATTAAGTAGTTTTCCGCTCCAAGACGAGAAAAATTACACCGTGTATATTATATTCAATATGAGATTTCGAGATGTATGAACGTAGATGAAGCGAAAGAGGTGTGACAGAATCGAAGAATGTAGCAAACTGTAGTCTCTGCCTACCCCAGTTAGATAAAGGCAATTTAGCGCAGTGGTTAAGAGCTTAATCCGCTCCGCTAACTGTGTCTAATAGTCGCGGGTTCGATTCCCGCACGGGACAAATCTTTGTGTGAGCCACAATAATTTGTTCCGATCTGGGTATTTGTGTATTTGAATTCTCATGATTGAACGCACCCACGACACAGGAATATTTATTACTGGGGCACGTTTTTTTTTTAGAAAGTATTGTTTGTATGTGTGTATATTTTACTCAGTTTTTAGCTCAGTTAAGCCTGTGTTGGAGATGGATTCCAATTCCAATTATAGTCTATGGCTCGCTCTTTTACCGATGATTCTGTCCGTCTAGTTTGATGACAACTAATCGGTATAAGCAAGAATTGAGGGATAATTAATATGAATATACCAAAACACTAAATAAAATTGGTCAAAAAAGAGAACGTAGCAAAATAGGAGATGGATTATTTTAAATTAAGATAAATCATAATCTGTCAGTGTCTTCCGTCCATTTCACATGTCATAGGAAAAACAATTATATTTTTATTTTCGCTTATTAATATTATAATTTTCTTCAATTACCTCGTTTTTTTACTTTGAAGAACCCTTTGACCGTTACAGCCTCACTCAACAAGAATGGCAACTTTTTACTAATTTGTTAACTACAAAAAGTATCTAATATCCCAGTAGTCACATATATTTCTATTAATTACCAGAAAATCAAGACTAATAACGCTAAAAATAAACAATTATAAAATAAATCATGGGTCCTTTTATTTAAAACAAAACGGCTCGGTTCCAGACGGGTCGGCCCCTAATAAACTTCTGTATTATGCTAAAACTTCATAATAATAAATAACTGCGCGAAAAACAATAGGCTCTCACAATGGAAACATACGGGAGGCGGGAGTTAGAGCGAGCTCGCTGCGATTATTAATGCTGTATCTACAAGGTGTAACATAATAAACGCAAGCACTCAGACACCCCGATTAGAGAATTGCTTCATAAAGTCAAAACGAAAACCAAATTTTCAAATTTAAAGGTTTTTACCCTTTTTTAAAGGGCATGCTCCGTTGGTTCGGGCATATAGAAAGAATGCCAGAGGAAAGAATGACAAAACAGATATACAATGTGAAAGTGGAAGGATGCAGGTACCGGGGAAGACCTAGACTATCTTACCACGACCAAATAAACCGAGTCTTATCTGATGGAAAAGTCAAGAGTCTCCGTAACCGGCGAGCGTGTATGAGACGAACTATGAGAGTCGAGGAAGCCAGAGAGGTATGTAAGGAAAGAACCTGTTGGAACTCTGTCCTCTCTGCCTACCCCGCAAGGGATCTGGCGTGAGGTTATAGATAGATAGATAGATTTAAAGCACTTTTATACTCCAATTAACAATGAAACTTGTACGTGTATGTGTGCGTTTTGAGAAATACGTTTTAGGAATGCGTTTGGAATCTTCTTATTGCTATGAATCAAGAATTAATTTAATTTTTTATAGCGCACTGAAGGAGAAAAAACATTATTTTGCAAATTTAAAAAAAAATGTAAAATACATTAAAAATTGTTGGAATCGATTCAGTTATCGATTTAGAACAAACTACTTTCAGGTCTTGCGTTTATTATGTTACAGCTTGTACAGTCTATCCCAATAAAACTTTAAAAGTTGTAAATGAAGAAACCATCACCATTGATAGATGTTTTAGTTGTGATTGTAATCTATAACAAGTGAAATATGAAGGCGGCAGTATTTCCGAAGACATCGAAGTGAAAAGACTGTTAGCAAGAAATCGTCGCTTTTATGTGTGAAAAAGTTTTAAAAGTAAAAGTTTTTAAAGATTGATTGGGATGGACTATATTTATCAGTATCATAACGTCAGATCCCTTGCGGGGTAGAGACGTTAATAAGTAATTAACTTATGACAGTATATAATGCTGTCATAAGTTAATTACTTTGCATATCTATGTTAACGCTCCTACAGCGTCATTTATTTTCTTAATAACATATCCCAAACAAGGAGCTACATTTTTGTAATCTAAACATGAAATTTACTTAATGTAAATTACATTCGCAAATACGTAAACAAGCATTTGTGAATCACACAAAGGTGAAACAAGCGGTATTGGGTCAAAACCTGCATGACGGGTCGTCTCGAATAGTGGAGCCACCTTCGCTCTAACTACAAGACCAAACCTTCGGCTATCGCCGGTCCAAATAGATTTCCGTATATTCCAACCGTAGTTAGTCCGACTGTCTTCCAACTTGGGGTGTCCATCCGACCATGCAACGATCCAATCGGGCCCCAAAATGTCGCGACTTAACATTTGCACCGACATTTACTGATTCCCGACCTTATTTCCGACATTTTGCGCAAGCCATTTTGAAAGTTGTGATATTATCGTCAAAGGATTTCTTTTTAATGATCCGAGAAGGAAAGGTTTTGGTATTTTAGTTGACATTTTGTTTTGTGTACATTGTTTGGATAGGTTTGAATAATTTTGTTTCTGTTTTGCTAAAAGGCCGATGAAGGGCTGACCTTCGTGTCGCTAAAGGTGACTTGACATAGAGGTTTTACTCTGTGCTATAGTGACTATTGGACATACTCATAGGCAACTCTTAATAGTACGAAGGCTATTTAAGATTTGAGTGTACCAAAACAGTGTCTCAGTGTATGTGTTATTCGTACAGTCCAAAATGGGACCTCTGCGTGCAATTATTTTTTACTAGGTAGGTAAAACTCATGTAGGTGCTTATCCAAAACATACATTGAGATGCATATATTTCCTAACCAGGGCTTAGCGAAGGTGTGCACTATATTGTCTATATATTTCAGACTGCGGACTGCTTTTAACAATTTTTTTAGACAGAAATACACTGTCTGACCTTCGATATGAATCCATGCCCTCGTGATCGCTAACTGAACTATGTGCCACAAACTAGGCAGCTGGCTCCCAATGACAAAGAATCTTATGTATGACTATACTAAGTTTATGTTGTTTGTAGAACCTGTTGGGACTCTGTAGTCTTTGCCTACCCTGCAAGGGATCTGGCTTGATGATATAGATAGATAAAATTTTGTCAATTTTATGAAATCTGGTCTATAAATCTTTTAAGTACTCAGTCGCATTACTACAATGAGAAGCAAGCTAACAAACGACCATTTTATGTCAAACCTGCTAATTACATTACGAACCGAAACTGAACGTTTCATCACGAAATTTACACAAAATTAATAGCCGACAAACGGACTATTAAAAATTAACGACTACGGCGGCCATTTCTACGTTTTTCGCGCCCTTTTTGACATCAAACCGCGGCCATCTTGCGATAACGCGACGCCAACATGGCGTCTTTTAGTGTCGATCGTAAACCACGCCAAAATTAACAAAAGGTTGGCAACTGGCGTGTTTTAAATATAAAATTATGATCGGAATCGGTCGGTGGGCGATGCGAGGTGAACTTATTGAAAAGTGGTTATAAATAATTTTATTGACGGTTTTGAAGTTTTCCATAGTTATGACAGCTCTGGTTATATTTTAATCGCGGAAATTCCGGTGGGTATTTTTGGAAATGTAACGTTTTAACCGTAGATCAATTTAGAATGAGTAAGCTATACCAACGGGCAAACAATAATGATAGAATCTTACTGCCAGAGGAATTTAATAAAACCACGGGGCAAGGATAAAAAATACATAGAGATGCCAAGCTTCTCAGCGTCATTTCGCTGTCAGCTGTTGTCACTTAACAACAGTTCAGTCTGATTTTCACGTATCTTGAACAACTATTTGTCAAAGAAAAAATTTTTTATCAATTTAGGTTTATACTAAAATAAGCACTTCGAAACGTTGAAAATTTTCCATTTTATTTATTTACGACCGGATCGGCATACGACCTCCACTGAGAAAATCCGGTAAGAAACTCAGAGGGCCAGGTTTTTACTTAAGATTTATTAAGTGGACAGTTTCTGACAGTGTTTCACAGTCAGTGATGGGCATCATTCAATTTTTAACTGAAGGGTCAATCAATTAAAATTTCTATTGCAATTAAATCAATCCCCCTAAGCTGCTCCGGAATAACAACGACTTTTGTACCCCAAATGCTTCGGTCTCTCCCGTGACCATAGAAGGTGTAGAGCAGTCGAAACGTAGGTAGCTTAAAAACCTTAATAAACCGCGATAAAACCCGGAATAGTACACAGTAGTACAGCTCAGCTAGTAGTTAGTACGTTTAACAGTGGCCATTTTGGAGACATCTCTTACTTCCCTGTAATGCTTTTCTAAAATAGCTTCCGCTGTTAAAGTACGGGGGAAGGATGTGCCAGGTTCCCTAACTGGCTGCCTGTATATACACGGACATTTGGACATCATTAATGTTTTTCAAAATGAACTAGTGATCAATTCTGTTCACAGTATGTGTTTTAATATAACTAATTGAGAAGCTGTTATATCTAGTTTTATCATCGACATAAACCGACATTTTGTAATACCCTTTATAATATCAGCCTATACTGTCTTATCTCCGAAATCGAGGCGAGAGAGTTTAGGTCATACTCCACCACGCGGATCCAGTGCGGGTTAGCGAAGACAGGTTTGTGGCCACCTGCTGTTGGAACTTATCAAGCCGCCTATGAGGCTTCCAACTTGCCTTAACGACGACCACATTACGTGGTAATTGGGACCAACAGCGTGCCTTCTGAAGCACGGAGACGTAAATGCTACAAACGGTCACCCATCTCAGGCCGGCCGAGTCGAACGCTGCTTAACCTTAAAGAACACCGCGGTCGCACAGCGCTACGAGCACCTCGTAATAACCTTTATCACTTAGATAATAAGCAAGGTACGACTAGATTTTTTTATTGCATTTAAGTTTTATTTCATATACATAGTATATATATTATGCATAGTAATATAAGTAGATACACGCTCGCCGCACGAAAAATGGCACCACCAAAAGGCAGACAATAGTGGCACTATGTCTACGCAGTAAACCAGTGTTTGGGGTGCTGGTCAGAATTCTCCAACGTCTAATGTATCTATACAATACTTTGTCTTTCCGTATGTGCTCGTAATCACCTCTAAAATTAAAAAATCTGGCACTTGACCTAGAGAAGTGGTTGTTACTAAAAATTTAACTGGCTTCCGCTTTTTTTGCAAATACTACTTTAAGTGATACGTGTGTGATATGTGTATTTTATTGTTGGGACTGTGTATCTTGTTAGACAAATCTAGGGTTACTGTCGAATTTTGGTTAATACAGGGTCCTGATTTGCCATGTCCAAACACGGCGTGTTTCGATAAGTTGGTGATAGGATCGTGTAATTATATTTCTGTGTGTGTAATGTACCATTTTTTTGTGTGTGTGTGTGAATGATCTACGCCGTTGGCCGCGGGGCCTTTAAAGCTTCACCGGACAAAAGGGCAAGGGGTCAACTAGCTCAAGGGTGCCTCAAGGAAGAACGGCCTCGATGTGGGCAGTCGCTATGGGAGAGGGCGTATTCTAGCTGTCTCGCCGTGGTGCTCTGCACCGGCCGCCGACCGGCACCGACCTCGCCGGCGAGGTCGGTGTCTGATCCTGTGTGCGGTATCTCTCTCCGAAAGAAGCAATATTTAGACAAGTAATAAATCTAATGGGTGGTTTCAATATTTAATATAGATAGGTTTGCTTACTTTCAGTAGATTTTGACAGATTTTCCATACAAAATATGTCAAAATTCTATGCGTAGTAGGCAAATCTATCCTTATGTTAAATATTAAAACCGGCTGTAAGGCGTTTGGATTGTCTATTGCAAGGTTTGTTTTCCCCTAGAGCACCATAATCATAGGTCTTGCAATATGCGGAAAGAAAACACTGGTTCTTATTCAACTTTCACTGGTTTTAGGGTTGTCCCCTTATCGTTGATATACCAACAGGGTCGTTACTTGTAGGTCGGAGGTATCTTTATTATATGTAAAATTTCGGTGTATTTGTAAGTCTTTTTCTAAACGGCTTAGCCGATTTTGATTTTTTTTTGGTTGGACTTACTACTCTCCTAAATGGTTTTTAACTGTGCGTAGACGCGGATTCGACACCCGCAAGAATCGATTGTTCGATGCCCTGAAGTGACAAATTCTTAAATGACCCACAAACATTTGTTTCGGTCTGGGGGTTTGTGTATGTGAAATTCATGTTTGTAAATACACCCATAACATAGGATCACAGGTATAATTCATAGTGTGGGGCTACGTGAAACAGTTTACTACAGTGCGACAATGTTCTTTCGGCTCGTAGATGACATTGACGTTGGTGTGAAATTAGGGTTATCAATTAGTAAAATTGGTTAAATTTTATAGCGACTGTCAACTCTGCGATTGTCATGAAGTGACATTTCACTTGATGACAGTGCTAGTTCTGATTTTGGCCGTGGCTCCAATCCTATGGTCCAATCTAATCCAATTTATAATGGCTCCATCGTTAACCGATGATTCTGTCAATACCAAGTTTGCCAAGTTTAAAAAAAAATGTGACGACAATCGGTTTAAGTAAGAATGAGCGGTAAACTTAACGAAAAAACACCAGAACATCAATAACTTGGGCAATAAAGAAAACTTGGTAAAGTAGGTACGAAAAACTGTTTTTGTAATGAATTGCGGCAAAGTCAAAATAAGTCAAAGGAAATGTAAAAAAAAAGAGCATGAAAGAAACGCTTATCTATCTATCTATCTATATCATCACGCCAGCTCCCTCGCGGGGTAGGCAGAGAGTACAGAGTTCCAACAGATTCTTTCCTTACATACCTCTCTGGCTTCCTCCACTCTCATAGTTCTTCTCATACACACTCGCCGGTTACGGAGACTCTTGACTTGCCCTTCAGCTAAGACACGGTCTATTTGGTCATGGTAAGATAGTCTAGGTCTTCCCCGGCACCTACATCCTTCCACTTTCGCATTGTATATCTGTTTTGTCATTCTTTCTTCTGGCATTCTTTCTATATGCCCGAACCAACGGAGCATACCCTTTCTCATCTTTACACCGATACTATCTTTCATACCTACTCGCTTTCTTACTACGCTGTTGCGAATACGGTCGATCAGCGTGACTCCGCACATCTTCCGCAGAGATCGCATTTCGACCGCATTTTTCCTGCTTTCGTTCTCCTTCTTACATACCCAACTCTCACTGCAATTTAACAGCGTTGGGACAAGCACTCCGTTATGCATGGCCAGCTGCGCCTTTTGGCTTAAGTGCCGGCTCCCAAGTAGCCTTCCTATCGCACCATTCACACTATTACCTGCATTCACTCTTCTCTCTATATCAGCGGTATATTTCCCATCCTTACTGAAGGCGCATCCAATATTATGAAGCATAATATGAAAACAAATATTAGGTATAACCTAATATTATTTACACTGATAAACTTGTATAAAGTATTAATTAACGGTGAATGCGCCAAAGACAGCATATATGGGATGTTTACCGGACGAGGTATATTGGCTGGTAACAGATCATATAAATGGGTTCTAAGTCGAGGGCAGAAAAGGAACAGGTGATCTAAGGAGCCCTCTGCCAGTCCACACTGGCACAGAGATTGATCCCTCACTCGAATCTTTTCCAAAAATCATCATCATCATCTCAGCCTATACTTGTCCACTGCTGAACATAGGCCTCCCCAATCGCTTTCCAGCGTAACCGGTCCGATGCCACCTGCATCCAACGACTTCCTGCGATTTTCACAAGATCGTCGGTCCATCTGGCAGGCGGTCGTCCCACGCTGCACTTGCCAATACGTGGTCTCCACTCTAGAATCTTTCTGCCCCAACGCCCGTCCGATCTACGCGCTATGTGGCCCGCCCATTGCCACTTCAGCTTGCTAATCTTAACGGCTATGTCGGTGACCTTGGTTCTTCTACGAATCTCCTCATTCCTGATTCGATCGCATAGAGAAACGCCGAGCATAGCTCTCTCCATAGCTCGCTGAGCAACTCTGAGCTTTTTTATAAGCCCTATAGTAAGAGACCACGTCTCTGATCCATATATTATCACTGGTAACACACATTGACTAAAAACTTTAGTCTTAAGGCACTGAGGTATTTTGGATGAGAAGATATTGCGCAGTTTCCCGAACGCTGCCCAGCCGAGTTGGATTCGTCGATTGACCTCTCTCTCAAAGTTGGACCTACCTAACCGGACTACCTGTCCCAGGTAAATGTATTCGTCGACAACTTCAAGAGTAGAGTTCCCAACGGTGAGTGCGGTGGGTACGACATGGACGTTAGACATTATTTTGGTTTTGTCCATGTTCATTTTAAGACCCACTTGTTGAGATACTCTGTTGAGGTCACCGAGCATTCGTCCTAGATCTTCCAGCGACTCCGCCACGACCACAATGTCGTCGGCAAATCGAAGGTGAGTGATGTATTCGCCATTGATGTTGATGCCAAGTCCTTGCCATTCCAAGAGCTTGAAGGCGTCCTCTAAGGTGGCCGTAAACAGTTTCGGAGAAATAACGTCTCCCTGTCTTACTCCTCTTTTTATGGGGATTGCCTTCGTGCACTGCCCCTGTACTCGGACTGACATGGTGGCGTTATTATACAAGCACTTCAACACTTCGATGTACCGATAGTCAATGCGGCATCGCTGGAGAGATCTAAGAACCGCCCAAGTCTCGATCGAATCGAAGGCTTTCTCATAGTCCACAAACGCCAAGCATAGTGGTCGATTATACTCCTCGGTCTTCTGTATAATCTGCCGCAGCGTATGTATGTGGTCTATGGTACTAAAGCCTTTCCGGAAACCGGCTTGTTCGGGAGGCTGGAAGTCATCAAACCTGCGGTCGAGACGATTCGTAATGACTCTTGAAAACAACTTATAAACATGGCTCAGCAGTGTGATGGGCCTATAATTCTTCAGTAAAGTGTTATCACCTTTCTTGAAAAACAGTACCACCACACCCCTGTTCCATGCTTCCGGCGTTTTCTCTTCGAGCAAGACGGAATTAAACAGCCTCTGAAGGACTTTAAGTACTGGCGTTCCGCCCGCTTTCAGAAGCTCTACGGTAATTCCGTCTTCGCCCGGCGCTTTGTTATTTTTGAGTTGTTTGAGAGCCATCCTAATCTCGTACAGGCTGATGTCCGGGATATCTTCAGTGTAGTGTCGGGTTAGCTTGGCTCTTGGGTCTTTTACCAAGTCAACAACAGGTTCAGCTACTAAGGTATACAACTGCCCATAGAACCTCTCTATCTCCCTGAGCACCTCCGACCTATTCGACGTTACGTTTCCGTCCTCCATCTTCAGCTTCGTCAACTGGCTTTGCCCAATAGACGCGTCTCTTGCGAACACTTTAGAGCCCTTGTTCTGAGCTATGGTCTCCTCAATACGCCTTGTATTGAAGGACCGTAAGTCTTGTCGCAAGGACTTCAATATCTGTCCATTGAGCTGCCTATAGGACTTAGCATCATCGGAGGTTTGGAGCGTCATGGAACGTCGCTCAGCCATGAGGTTTCGGGTGTAGTTGGATAGTTTTTGAGGTCTATTTTTACGGTGGGGCTTAAAATGCTTAGACCCGACCGTATGGACAGTCTCTACCAGCCTGTTGTTGATTTCGTCCACTGATGCGCTGCTGTCTAGCAATTCGAAGCGGTTTGCCAATTCGAGTTGAAAGTTCTCGGGGTTTTGGATATGTGCATTACAAGGTCGGAGCGTAGACTTCATCAGAAGTCTACGCTCCGACCTTGTAATGCAAAAATACCAGGGTACCAACCTTGTTTTCCAAAAATACCAGGGTGCAAACAAAGCCTAATCGAAGTCTAATAATCACAGAAGTTGCTAAGTTAGCGTTATGCTAAAAAACCATAGAAGGCCATGGGTCAAAAGATCATGAAATGATATAAATGATCA